>CM017560.1:60253995-60736284 GCA_007844125.1 Sinonovacula constricta | reverse complement strand
TCGCCATTATTTCGAATGCAGATTTTGTGTTAGGTAAGTGACATAAGGTGAATTATGCATTAATATTTACTTACTATTTTCATTTTTAAATATAGTACAAGCAATGGAACAATAAAATCAAAATAACGTAAAGAAATGCATATAATCATTTTACACTAAATCAAATATGCCGAATAACTATAATTTATATCATTAGGCACTAAACAACTAAAGTGAATAATCAAATAGCTCCTTACATACTGCCCTTAAGTGATTGTAACGGATTTGACCTTCTAAGGAAGATCTTTTTTTTCAAATAGTACTACTTTCACTATTAGGGGATGACTCAGCGAAGACTTATTAATTAATGGAATGTATAAATATTGCATGGGGAGAAAAATGTGCAGCCAGCCTAGGTCTCAAAATCGGGACCACTTGCTAACTGGCGAAAGCTTAACCGAATGAGCTTACACGTTCTCTTGCTTTCAGTAGCTACATTACCTACATTAATGTGATTATAAACATCTCGGCTCTTTCGAAAATATGAGGAGTTAAATTATTAGTATATATATATATATATATATATAATATATATTATATATATATATCTATATATATATATATCTCTATATATATATCTATTATATCTATATATCTCTATATCTCTTATATATATATATATCTTATATATCTATATATATATATATATTATCTCTATATCTATATCTCTATCTATATCTCTCTATCTATTCTCGTCGTGTCGGAAACAGTGTCGCAAGATATGCTCGTTTTATGATTAAGTAGAAGGCGACATGGGCATGGTTTATAAAATGTCCAAGGAGTTCATTTATAAAATTTAATCATGTTGTATTTCGTAGAAGATAAGAAGTAGACAATAGTTAAAACAGTCCTTACATTTAGGCCCCAACTTAGTTATCAACAAATATGTCGAGCGTAATAGTCGGTGATATTAATTGAATCAGGAAGGATTAAACGCTAGTATTCATCTGCGATATATATGACTCATCTAATGCAGCTTATGAGCACAGTCACCAAGAGTATATCGATAAAAATGTAAATAGAAGCATTCTAAAAATGGCTTTTATTAAATACAATCTTAAACATACAAACACGAGACATCCTGAAATAAAAGGTATTAATACTATTTTAAATTAAACGATGTTTTTTATTTAGTTCATTGAAAATGATATGACAATTTAGCGCCTTACATGTTAAGGCTCAATATGGACGATTTTAACGTTTCAAGCAACATGAATGCAACTGCCGAATATATTTAACGAATGTACTGGACCCTCTACATGATTCATTAATTGTAAATTCTGATTTATTGCTCTCTTCTAGAGTTGAGATGAATTAATATTGTCCGTCGACGACCAAACGAGTACTAACCAAGACACAATAGCATCAGTACATAACCGCAGTTAAAACAGCTTTTACTCGCCGTAATGTTTGTTTCTCAATGTTCGGTTTCTGTGTGGCAAATTGACACGTCTGATCAAATTGTGTTATTTGATGATTACAAAAAATACAGTTTTAGCCTTCGTTGCTACACGAAATGGGTTGTCTATCGGAAGTTTCAGTCCGCAGTGGAAGTCGTTGTTATAAACAGAATCGGTATGAGTTGACTACAACCTAACGTCCTTACGCAAGGCCTTATCTTGAAGAGTGTAATTGCTCTGTATGTAAATAACAATATACGAAACAATATCACTACTGTTTTCGAGACTGCACCTGATTTGAAATTGCGGGGTTATCAGTAATACTACATAACTCAATCTTTGACTTTCATAATGTTGCTGTATTTTCTTAGTAGGCGACGATCTATAGCCTTTTTGGGTCTACTGAGGCTAGGATGTAGGCAACTTAAGTCTGTTTTTTTCAATGCAAATATCAGTCATTAGTATGAATAGCTAACCCGAGCAAGTTTGCAAACCTCCGGAAACTGATTTTGCAGCATGGTATGCCTCAGTAAATGTATGATTTAAAATCGGGCTGGTGACTCTCCAAGTCGAACACTTTCTGTAACGTCAGACAAAAGACAAACCCAGCTATGACCGGTATCTAACTCTTTCATCTATGCTTCTTTTCTTTAATAATATGTAAAATGGGACACGGGCAAAATGTTACGTCGTTTGTTAGTAACTATCCACTTAAGGGCAGGCCCAGGTACTGACCTGTACCATAAGTATTGTAATTGTAAAGGGTTATTTCTTTTAAAACAATCTAAAAAGTACTGGAAATGTACTTCACAGTTTGGTTGAAATACCACAAGGTATGTGTAATAAAACAAATAATACTTACATCTTCAAATATTAACACTTTATCATTTCCTCATTCTTCAATTCTGACATATGTTAGTAATTAGTGTTGACTTTTTCCCTACATCAAGCAATTTGAACAAGGTAGTGCTTAGGTCACCTCGTATATATTAATCGATATTTGTTTTCATAAGTTCTCATTAATATGATGTTTCAATCTCCCAACCTAAAAACAAATCAGGTAATGTGAAACAATACAATATATTGACTGGCGTATGAAGACTAACATGATTTTAGGACATTCCAACACCCCGTCTATACTGGGGTAATTCCCTTTATCTTGGTCCAAGACTGCTGCCTGTGCATTGAACGGTTAAATACTTTCACAGAAGATTTGGAAACTATTAAAATAGTTATGGTATCATAACGCTCTTATTCCGGTCTCGCTTGTCGTAAAATTTTTAAAGGGTCAAAACTGACTCGCAATGAGTTTGCATTAAATGTAGAATGTTTCCCTAGTTTTGACATGAAACAACTAAAGGTATATTTGTCGCCATTCTTTAATCTTTAATAGAATGTGGAAAGTCAGGAAGATTAGGAGAAGTATTCCGGCCTCGCGACTTTTGAGGAACAACATCGATTTTGGATTCTCTTTTGCTGACATATTGTACTTTTAACAATCATATTGCCTCAAGTTATAGATGTCGCGTCTATGTATTAAATAGGTTGCTTTATCCTTTATAACACATAAATAAACTGAAGGCGAATGCTGACTCGTGATCATATAGCAGTATTGACCGGTTATGACGCGCCATTGTGGGCGTATTTCTAAATGTACATGTAGATCTGAGTCATTTCATGTCGAAGATCTATGATGAGACTGGTTCTTCTAACATGTGCAATGTAAACGTTTTTCCCCGTCGTTTTGGTTTAAACACAAATCAATAACAGATGTGGTGAACGTATGTCATTTGAGAGAGTGATAAAACTCACGATCGCTTTAATCACAAACTTGAAAAGGGTTTAATTGACAACTTGACTGTCCGTGTCCAGGGTAGTAACACACATCTCTGACACTTCTGTATTCAAATGTAACTGAAATATTAATTCAGGAAAGAGTGATCAGTAATAAGGAATGAAGATATAGACAGGCAAGAGTATCTTACGGGACCGAGAACTAAGATGTAACATTTTAATCTGGGAGACAAAGAAGCGATTATGTGTCTTTTCTACAGGTTGATATACATATATTTCGTCTTGAGTGGCAAACGTAAACTGAGCCAAGGAAATAAGTAAACAGTTTTTTTCAGACTAATGATTTTATTTTCTACAATGCCATTTTCATTTTACACAAAATAATCTCCCAGTGGGAGAAAGTTAATCTGGATCTTAAGCCGTTGTTTAGACAAATCAAACAGGGAAAGTGACCAAAGAAGAGGCGAGACATAACACACAACAAATCAAGCAAAACAGCGCCTTGGAACGGTCAGTTGGCTGATAGACTGGCGTGCTTAAACCTGGTTAGTGGAGGGCTCCAACCTAAGATGTCCATACGGTTTTTCTCTCAAACAAGCAATGCTAAATTACAAATCCCATCAAAGTGAGACAACTAACAGCAAGCACCCGCATCACGACTGCAAGCTGATAAAACTAACTTTTATACTGACAAAGATAATGAATAACAACTTAGGTACAATATGAACGGTAGATTAAAGCAACGATATCCTAAAAGCTACAAACAAGAGAGTAGTTTGAAGTAAAATAGCCCACGCGATGACGCATGGTAAGAACCATTTAAAGACTTCATACGATTACAATTCAATTCGGATATGTGCGAGATGCGTCATAACGTGAAATTAAAAATAAAGACAGCAAGGAAACAACCGAATATTAAAAAACAAACAAACAAAAAAAAAAACACAATCTAATATTTTGAAGAGATAATAGGTAATGAAATTCAAAATTATGTTAAAAATAGCCAAGGATGTAACCACAAAAATCATATTATATAATAAAGGCAAACACAATGTCGAAGTAAAACTTACTGTGAAATCTTACGTGAATAGCAATGAGAGCGCTAAAGCTCTTTCAGCTATATAGTGCACGACTAGAGAGATGAAAAGACATAAATCAAATAGTGACTCCCAATTATTGCATTAAGTCACTGTTTAAACCACCTGTTCGGTCATCATGTAGTTTAAAAGCAATGCAAGTTCTTGACTGTAAAAGGGATAGTTGCAAGCTATGTATTACAAGTAAGGATTCCCTGGATGCAACCATCAGCAATACATTTCCTGGTACGATTTCAAATGACGTTATAATCTTTTTAAGAGCCTTGATTTTCTTTATCCTATATAAAAGGTTTACCTAAAATGCAGAAGTAATTGGTATCCCTATTGGAACCAACTGTGTACTTTAATTGCAGATTTGTTTTTATACTGGTTTGAACGTGATTTCGTGTTAACTTATCCCCTTCAAACCAAAGCCACATTATAGAGGCTTTCAATTTAACGTCACGCTATCTTGACAATATATTTCAACTATAGATAATCCTTTCTTTTCTCAAATGATCCATCTGATTTACCCTTCAGAACTTACCATTAATAAAGCAAACAACTGACATTTAAATGCAGCATTTCTAGACATTGAGATCAATATTTCCAATGACAACGTCTCTACTAAAATCTATGACAAAAGAGATGAATTTAACTTTAGTATTGTGAATTATCCATACCTTGATGGTTATTCACATCGTGCTTCATCCTATGGTATTTACATATCACAACTTACAAGGTTTGCATGAATTTGTACTAAAGTAGAAGATTTCAATGCTAGAAACCGTATTATTTCTTCTTAACTGTTACAGCAAGGCTTTTGTTTTCATAAATTAAGAAAGACGTTTTCATAATTCTTTAACCGCAATGTCTGTTATTGCTTCTAAGTAAAATAGCAGTATGAACACACTTATGCAGAAATGCATGTCATCCTGCATTTTATGGAAATGTTGTATACAAGTTAAAGAAGATCAAGGGTCTCAATAACTTTTCTGACCACTTTACAAAAAATGTATTGCAGACGGTTACAACCCGGGAATGCTTCGATGTACTGCATTGCTTGCAATTGACTCTTTAACAGTCAATAACTTGTATTGCTTTTAAATTACACGATGACCGGACAGGTCGTTGAGACTATATGAAAACAGTGACCTAAAGTCATCATTGGACAGTCACTGTTGGATTTCTTGTCTCTTCATCTCTCCAGTCGTGCCCTATATAAACAACTTGAGCAGTCTCCATACACTCTACGTGAGATTGCACAGTAGATATAACATCGGGATTTGTTGTACCTTTATCATAGATAATATGTCAACTGCGGATAAATCCTCGGCTTTTATGGTATGTTTTTTAAAACGTATTTACTATAAACAATACTACGTTTTATTTTGTTGATTTGGGTTGTTTTCTAAAATTCTATTATTTCTTCCGTATTTTTTTACATTTCACTTTTGACACTTTTGGCATATGACGTCGTGGCATTTATGACGTCATTATATTGTTCTTATAATTTATTAGCGCTTGTACTGCTTTATTTTATTTGAAACTACTCTCTCATTTGGAATTGCTTGGATGCCGAGGCTTTTATCTACTGTACGTACATATGTTGTTTTTAATGTTATTACTAGTTATTATTTATGTACATAAGTTCATTATATCTGTTTTAGCTCGCGATGCAGGTGCTTACTGTTAGTTGCTTCACTTTGACGGAATATTTTTATTTACACTGTTTGTTTGATAGAAAAAACCTTCAGGAAGTGCGGGGTTGGAGCGCTCCACAAACCAGGTTTAAGCACCCCAGTTGGCCCTTTTGCCGACTGACCGTTCCAAGGCGGTAACTGATGTTTTTTTTCTTTTTGTGTGTTATGTCTCGTCTCTGTGCTTTTGTCACATTTACATTTACCTTGTTTTCCTGTGTCTACAGGTTGATAAAATTTAAATATGTGTGGAAATTTTGATAGGACCTTTTCTTTTTTACCTTGATGCATACGTGTTTTCATATTACAATTATATTTCGAATGAATAAAATAATTGCATTGAAAGAATGTTGAAAACGCCTACCTTAATTTGTGAAATCGAAAGCCTTGCTGTAAGAGCTTAAAGAAATAAACTTATATACTATTTAGTACAAACCTGTTCAAACATTGTAAGTTGGGATATGTAAACACCTTGTGAGGTAGCTGAATGTGATTTACAATTAATGTATTTATCTTATTAAGGGTACGATTTGAAATCTAAATCAGGTAGATCAATTGAGTAAATCAATAATTATCTCTAGTAAGAATATCATCAAGATACCTTCTTTAACGTGGGTTTGGTTAGAAGAGGATGTAGTTGAAAACCCATGAAAACACGTTAAAACATACAAGAATAGTTTCAGCCTGATGTTTGCATTAATGTTCGCATCAATACATATGCAAGTTACAAATGACCAAATGGTTGATGCCATATTTCCTTTAAAATGTGCTCTCTGAAGATAGAAGTTTCATTTGCATTCGCGTTTAAATTTAAGTTGTACACGTAATTCTCAATGAACAGTCTTTACGTCACCTTAAATGTAAAATACACTTTTGTGTCTGTGAGCAAGATGTGCATATATCCTTTCTTGGTTTTGCATGACGTTAATATATTTGTTCCAAAACACCAAAACTACAGAAGTCATGTTTCTCTCAAACAAATACAATACTAGTCGTAGCCATTTGTAAATGGGACTCAAACTCACACCTATAGGATATTGTAGAAATATAATGTTCAGATAGTTCTCTACACATCTAAAATAATTTAACCGACAAATAAACAATAAGTATGCAAGTTTCATATGTCATATTATTTGTAAATCTCTATTAACTGTTACTGCAGATATATTTACAGTGTCCGTTGTTGGTAAACTTAATTGTTTACATGTTTTTATAGTGTAGACAGAGCTCCAAACCCGAGAACTTTAATGAATGAAATATGTTCATTTGTACAATTGTTATAGTAACGCATGTGTAATAAAAACATCAACAACAAGACAAGAAAACATGCACAGGTATTATTCCTATTGAATGGCATTCGAACACACAACAACATGGACAGTTTTGCACCTTACCGCCTTAGGTAACATATTCCCTAACTTTTCGCCTGAACGTTCTGTAGTGCATGTCTTAATCAGTTCTAAGTTTCACACTGATCAATTATATATATTTTAGAAGCTTTTGAAAAAAAAATATTTAAAAAACGTATGGTACTTTAATCGATGTTATGTCAATTATGTTGCGGCAGTTTTTCGTCGACAAATAGATGTAGTTGGAATTTTCCTCGGCTCGTATATTTATCGCATTTATATACTTCTATTTGAATCGATGGAAAAATACATGGCAGGATTAAGCAATAAAAAACATATATGAAAAGTCATTTGAGCATTGCAACATTTACCCAAATTTGATAAGGTACAGGACAAAGGTATTAACATGCAAGCCAAATGATTCCTTGAACAAAAAGAGCAAACTCGACAGTTCGAACGTTCAGTCGGCAATCTGGACTGACTGGGGTGCAAAAACCAGTATAACAGAGCTGTTACCTCGCATTTCATGATGGGTTTCTCAAATGCATGCAATGAAAACAATACCGATCTACTTGAATAAAAATGTCCAAGCGCTGACATTTTCTTTAATATAATATGACGAAAGTAGACACGTCGTTAAAAAATAATATCCTCATCGTGTCCACAACAGAAACAATCAATGTCATTAGTTTGTTAAACAAACATTATGTAAATCGTAGTTGTTGTATTGTTTAAAATGTAATTAATGGAACACACCAGTTTCCCAGAGCAGCATGCACATTTAATGGAACAGCCAAATATTGTAGCACTAAACAGGTGCACGTTATCAAGGAAAGTAAAATCTTATAATGCCCTATAAAGGTTTCATGCAGAATATAATGGTTAATACTATTAAGTTTTACTGTTAGTACTATTCAAAAACGCAAAGTTTGATACATACGACTTGTAGTTCGACTGAGAAACAACATACTAAAACGACAATAGGCATGCAGAATGAATTTATATACATTGATATATACCACGATACCTAAGTATAAGTGACATGTTGCATTAGATATTATACATAAAATACATGTGTTATCGTCTATTTAAAATTCCAAAGCTGTGAAAATAAAACTAAATATCAGACTTTAAACGATAACTAATGGAATCAACAAAAACAAATACACACATGTTTTTTTTTTTCGTCGAGTGACGTTTCTGTTAAATGAAGATAAACTTTGCTTAATTAATAATATCAGAATTTCAGGAGTCTATACAACTTAATGTAGAATATGTGAGTTTATCGCTTATAATTCTGAAGATTTTGTCTTAAACGTTTCGACAGGCACGGTCACCCTGGGCCTACCGACATCGGCCGACTGTGGGAACGAGGCTGTGCTGAGGTGCACATCCACTGGCTGTTACCAAGGGTATAGATTTAAAAAAAAAATGGTGCTAATATAACATCCTCAAGCATTGTGAAGCTCACTATTACCAACATACAACTCTCAGACGAGGGAGCATATGTATGTAACTGTGGATTTGACGATTCATCAACATGGAAAACAATGCAATATACATGTCAGTAATCTGTCACTAAATGAGCAATAACCACATCTAAGCTATTTCAATAAAGACATTATGTTTGTTAATGATTGTTGTTGTTTTTGTTTATAACAACATGCTTTCGAAATATAAGTTGCACTTGCTTACAATTTTTACCTTAAATGTGAACGAAATTCATTTTCATTACCTGCTATGAATAATCAGATTAATGAAAAATGGTACATATTGTTATTCATGTACGAACTGTTTAGGATCGGATTCTAAACTTGTTTCTTCTTGAACGAGATTAACATTCTCAATAAGTTATAAATGTTTAAACTGTTTATTTAGAATTGTTATACATTTTTAGACCGTTTAATATATTAACCTATTTTCAATTATAGTTCATATTATTTTAACCTTATAGATTTTTATACTTTTCTATATTTTACTAACATAGTTTAGTGTTTACCTGATTATTCTGTATTCACATAAAACTTCTTTGTGTTCGATGTGCCGTAAAACCCAAATAAATCAATTAAGTACATATTGTTTTCGCTTTTAAAACAACAGACACATCACAACAACTATTGAACAACAACAATACTAGCATGAGCGCTGCAGAGACATGTTAGAATAAAAAATGCACATTACACTGACTCAATTTAAAAAAAATTCTCCCGTGAAGCTAAAACGAAAATTAATCAGTGAAGCTGCAACGTATTTTCTTATAATATGTTTATAGAACGTCAATGTGTTGTTAAATTGGGATCTTTTCATTGGCTAATGCTCATTTAGGTCACACTGATGTGTTTGGTAAAGCAAGAAGCTAAACGTGTTACTCTTCAATAAAACGTTGTCTGTTCTTCCGGCTGTGACCTATCTAAAACAATTAAACACGCTATTTGATACTCTGGATTAATAGGAATATAGTAAACTGTGTTCATTGGTATATTCGTGCGTTTGCCTGCGTGTGCGTGTGTTTGTGTAAATATACTCAGATATAAACATCAACATACATAACATGCCAAGTGTACACCACATTCCATTGATGCGCGACGAGCTCGATGAGTATTACAAGAATCTTCGACACAGTTACCCGTGTGTAAAGAAAATGCCATTTTACCTAGCTTTGCTGATTTTGTACAAATAAAGTTTTTGGTAACAAGGTCAACATAAAAGATAGCTGCACTGCTCTCTTTGCACACAATCATAGAACTTTCGAGAAGATTGGTCAGAATAACAAGGAACATTACGGAATAGCTAATACAACTTATTATATCACGTCGAGTTATGTTGTTTTGTGAGAATCAAATTCTGCTATGAAAAGATCGTTTCCATCTTCTAGTAACACAATAAAAATAAAAAACAAACAATATACATTTTTTTTTTTAATTCCCTAGGAACAAAAATGGAAATGCCATTTTATCTTAAGTTAACTTATATCGTCATGACAGGTACATTGCCTTATTTATTTTTTCTTTCAACTGATCAAAATGGAGTAGGACATTATTTTACTTTTTGTTATATTGCACTTGAATGCCACTTTGAAATCAGTATGTGTTTTCATTATACTAAATAATAGGTAAAGCAAGTACGTCAAAGGCATCGATAACTAACAAAAAGAAGCTAAGTATTACAGTGGACAGACTCTATCCAATGCCGTCAAATGTCGTTACAAGTCTGGTGAGTTACACACATTTCATGTTACCGTTGTCCTTTGTTAAGTTTGATCATTATTTCTTCAGATCGGATATCAAGTTAAGAGCATTGATGTATTGCTGTCAAGCATTTGCATTGCCTTAATATTGCACAATGTCGTTGAGATTAAAGGAAGACCGTGGCTGTAAACCCTAATTTGGACAGTCACTGTTGGTGTGTCTTTTTATTTCTCCTGCCTTGTTCTATATAGAAGCGGCAACAGCAACAGTCAAAATTGCCTTTATGTGGAAATGCGCTTAAAACTAACTTTGAGCTAAACTTTTCTTTATTTGTATATTCTTGTAAAAGCAAAATGACTTGTGCCGTATGCGGTCGTAAACAATCTACTATGTAATCTATGTTGCCATCTAAGGTGTCTTATCCTGCACATTACTTTAAACGTGTCTTTGACATACCTTGGACATGTAATGTGTTTCACTTGAAAAACGCCCCAACTTGTGAACGGGACTATGACAACCATGCATACATATTGCACCCTTACATTTACATGATACGCATGTATCTAATGGTGCTTCGGATATATTTTTCAGAAGACTGACTATCAAGTTACACTTATAAAAATACACTTTTCTTGCGAGTTCCCTTTTCATTCACATTCTCTTTTTTCAGCAGTCAAACACTTTTCGTAACATTTTTAACGATGATAACAATTCTCCACACACATGCAGCGTGAACATAAAGTTACGTTTCATATAAACCAGTGTATAAAAATATTTTGAAGTGCATGTAGAGTCCTTAATTGAAACTCCAATGTAAGCATATCCTTACCTTGTGATGTTGATTGACAAGGTAAAATAATCCGTAACGCTCGTCGTTTTTTTCCCACTCATGCGCATTCTTTTAAATGTGAACAAACACCTTTGCAACAATACAAAAATACTTCATTACTCTTTTACTACTTTCCCGTGCATCGTATTCATCCATGTTTTGATTATTAGTCCTGTCATTCTTAGTCCTTCTGTAGGTTAACCTTTGCCTTAGCTTAATTAAACGGCACGATGTCTTTAACTAGCCAATTATAACCAATTATTATTTAACTGAAAACTAATTAATATGGTAATATTACATTACAGTTGCTTCCATTATTCAAAGGTAAACTACGCATGGTTTAAGGCCAAATGTTTATAAAAAGTCCCAAAACACATGTCATTTTATGAAAATAACATTTATAAATAATGGTTGCCTTTATTATAAAAAAAAATGTCCCATTTACTTCGAAAACAAAGGAAACCAAACGAGTGTGTACACCAGTAGAAAAACAGCGTCAGAGGTCGTATATTCAATTGATAACAAACTGTTGCAGAACTTAATTAAAATGGTCCCTCTCAAGATTCTTAAAACGTGTATGCTTCAATTTTCTGTTATTTTCCTTCTGGCCATACCATTACTGGTAATTTAAACATTCTCACTGACAATCAGTTACGAAAGTTATGCTATATGCGTCCAAAATATCGCCTGCCGGATGAAATTGACGTTTACCTTTGTTGTGAGGAAATTGCTGACGCAATTAATCTGTTTGCCGAACACTGGTGTAAGAGAGGACGCCGGTCCTAGCTTCTCATTTTGCATATCTAAATTAATACTTGCCATAATGCATTTCTTAATCACGTTGTTAAATATTGTGATAAAGATTTTAAAAAAAAGATAAACACTACGTGGAATTGGGTTAATGTTTCTTTCCTGACAATATTTACATAGGAAATTATTATTCATATGGGAACCGCTGACCACCATTGATTGCAATTTTGTTTTATACTGTTAGGGGCGTGACTTTATGTGTAGTTCATCGTCTTCTACCCGAAGTCACATCATAGAAGCATTTAGTTCAACGTCACGCTAACTTGGCTGGTTAATTACTTTAAATAATCCTTTCTCAGCTTAAGTGATACACATTATTTACACTCCAGACCTTGTTGGTGCGTCACCTTGTTCTACTCATATGGTGTTTATTTATCTTACAACTAAAGTGGAAGATTTCGCTTCTAGAAACCAGTTGATCACTTTAACCTTTGATTTAAAACAGTTTTATTTCTAAATTGTTCAAACATCTGTATGTTGACGTAAAGATTTTAATGTATAAAAGCAACATGGAGGCATTTATGCATCTGCCGTCCTATTCAAAGAACCCTCACGTTTAGATTTTCGATCACTGTATATACGTATTGAACATATTTTGATTATGTTTATTTTGTTTGTTTACAGTATTCTTTTATCAGTTAAAATTCCTGAATCGGGTGCTTGCAGTTTTTTGTCACACTTCGATGGAATATTTGTATTTACACCGTTTTTATGAAAAAAAACAATCTTAAGAAAGTAAAAGGTTGGAGCGATACACAAACTGCACAAAGCAGGTTTCAAATGCCCAGTAAGTCCTTTTGATTATTAACCGTTCCAAAATGGAAACTTTTCTTCTAGTGGTGTGTAAAGTCTCGACTCGGTGTCTTGTCACGTTTGAAGTAACTTGTATGTGTCCCATTGTCTTATAGTAGTTCCAAATTCATATATGCTTTGATTGTCATAGAACCTTTTTATATATTTCTTCGTATTAATATTTAGGCAAATGCATTAATGCCAAATTTCAGGAACATAATGATATAAAAAAAGTATTAATTTAAGTGTATGTATTGTTTGTGGATATTATACATTATCTATTTTCTTCTGGTATTACACGACTCTGAACGCTTATGGGAAATAATATGAAATATATCATTATTATAAAGGTTATTATTATTCGCACCTGTGTCCTACGAGTAAATATCAGTCGAGGGCGGGTTGTTGTTCAGGGCGTACTTTGGTACTGAAAAATGCATTTTAAACGTACTACGGCTTACCAAAAATTTGTATCGATAGTAAAATAGTTTGAATGTAACGCTAGGGCTAGGCGTACACACGCGCAGTGTGAATTCACCAAACAACTCGCTTTAAAAACGAGTTTAACATTAAATAGGTAATCTTTTTTATGGGTTTGTTGCAAGTGATTTTCACATAGCAACGTTGGTTATATACTACCGACTTTTATCATGTTGAATTCCGTTTTAAACTCATTATCGCGCTGCCATATACATTATTATTCATTTTGCAATGCAACAAATCTATCACATACACACGTTACACAGGGATAGAATTGACAACAACCCTGTTTTCTTACTTGATATGTGTAGGGCACCTGCAAAAGCCTTATTTAGTTATATACTAAAAACGCATACATTAGCATGTCCGCCACATTGAAAACATGTCCTTCTAATAAGAACAGGGATATTCATCAAATTCGGTCGCCATAAACCCATAAACTGAAACAAACATATAGGTAAAGCGTGATTATTCAAAGATCGATTTATTTATTACAATGCTCATATGGCTTTGTCAAATATTCTTATTGGAACACCTCTGGATTTCTATAACATTTTATGACACACTATCGCAGTCAGTATAACTAGAACAGCAAACATTACATTAAGAAAATTATATGAATTGTTTGACTTTAAATGACAGCTCAAATCGAATACAAGTGAAATCAGGACTTCATTCTCTAAGTCAGTGGCCCATTCTTAATCGGAGAATATCATCATACAAAGTAAATGTAAGCACGTGGACATTGCTGATCCCTGCACAGGGGTTTCTGGTAACTTCACAATGTCTTGATGACAAAAACGCATGCCACGTTAAAAGAAACCGAATGATATAGGGATATGTCAGGACAAATGAAGATAGTAATATTGCAATTTAGTAGTTATGAAGGTGCATGACGACTCAACAAGATAGGTGCCCAAAAGTACCTGGAGAGATAGATAGTGTCGCAGTGACCAGTGTCAAGATAATTTTCTCATCACAAATCAGTTAACCATGTCCTCGAAGTACCTATCAATTAAAATTGAGATGTTTGCTTAGGCAATTTAACAGAACAAGGTATTTCTTTAAACTCACAGTAACTCTGAAAGCCTCTATGTCCATGGTTTTCATCACAGTAACTTGGCTACATATGACAAACTGATCAGATTACTAGCAAATTGTTTGCTGGAAAGTTAAAAGCAAATCAGAATACAATTACATTACGAACTGTTAAAAAGGAAAAGCGATCACAGCCTAATTGGTCATAGACTGGGACTTGATCAATTAAATCGGCTCTCTCTTGGTATCGTAAATAAATTTTAATTAA
The DNA here is from genome assembly GCA_007844125.1 of Sinonovacula constricta. Lineage (NCBI taxonomy): Eukaryota > Metazoa > Mollusca > Bivalvia > Cardiida > Solecurtidae > Sinonovacula > Sinonovacula constricta. Next base: position 60,721,521 of record CM017560.1, on the reverse strand, counting down.
CTTTCGTCGATCAAATAATATAAAACAAATTATTTTATTTACTCGTATAATGTATTAAGGAACCCCAGTGGAACCATCCAGACCTTATCAAGCTTGAACGTCTGAAAGATTCATAACTGATTTTTTCACAAAAATAATCATTGAAATGCAAAATGAAAGGAGCCACAGAGAGCATGCGTGATTAGCAAAGAAAAGAGAGAACATATGCGTTGATCCAGACCTTCTTCTACCTTCATTTATTTCTTATTGTCTGTTACATCTTATTCTAATTGCAAGCTTCAAATATCTTTGATCAGTTTTATTACATTGGTAGTTACATTTTGTAATTCGACAAAATTTGGTTTGTTTTGCTAGAACTATGTCATTCCAAACAGCTGCTAATTTCTGTTGCTACCTGCAGGATTAGTATCCTCAAGAACAGCTCTTCACGGCAGTGTCACTATTTTATATACGCAGATGAATGCGGTGTGTGAAGTCGATATCTAGTATAAATATTCTCAATCCAATTTCACCGGCGTGGAATGGACATACGTTTTTGCAAAATAAGACAATGTTTATGTATCACCATCTAGCGTTTCTCGAACCTCAATTTTGACAAATATGGAAAGCTTTTCTTATTATTTACAAGGGAAACGAATACAATTTGTATGACCCCTTTCGAATTTGATTGCAAAATTAGTGTTATTCGATTGATTTGGGATTCCTTCCTAACTTCTTTATACGACGTTCAATTTCAATGTACATCATTTTAGTCGTTTGTCATATTTGTCATTATCACTTTAATACATGTTCACAAATAAACAAGTATACACGTTTGACACATGGCGCATCTGCAGGCGAAACAAAATACCAGATAAGATTAAACTCAGAAAAATCCGCACACCATTTCTACAAGATATAATAACGAGAGGTTAAAGGTGAGCATTATTGGCGTCGATACGGAGTGTCTGACAATATCCACGTCAGATGTCACGTGTCTTATCAACCAAAGTGGGTTCTGTCACAAAAAAAACAAATCGAAAGGTTAACAATTGTCCAGTCTGTCGGAAATGTCAACACTATCAGAATGGCCTAAAATAATACACCAGCGAAAACTTTTGTTAATATTTTACGCAACTTGACGTCAACGTGAATAGCATCTACAATACCTGTTGTTAAATGTAATTGTTGACGTACACAATAAGCTCTAAAGCTTTTACCGTGGCCTATTTCCTGAGATAGAAAAGGAGCTCCGATGTCTAAATTGGCCAAAATCAGTGGTCTAATATGGCTTAACAACACCATCACTTTGGAAAGTTTTAATTGAAAAAGGATTCCTTTCCAATGTTTGCATTTTAGAAACATCTTAAAGGTGCGAGGTAAGAGCTCTGTTAAACCGGTTTAAGCACGACATTCGGTCTCATTCGTCGACTGACAGTTGCAATGCTTGTTGAGTTTGCTCTATTTTGTGTTATATCTCGTCACAGTTTTCTTATCCTTCTTTTCTTATCTAAGTAGGATGTGAATACCTTTTCGAATTGTAATATATAGTTTTACGACACAATATTTGTAAACGCGTCTAGTTCTATGTTGATTTCTGTTTTATAAAAAAATAGAAAGTCATATAATCATTTAATTATTTCAGAAGCAGAAGAAGTCTGTTATGTAGCTGCACAGGACATTCATTATAAAGAAATATTCTTCTAGAAATATATCGATGTTCATATTTTGCGGTCAACATAATGATGATATGAACAGGTAAAAGCATTTGTACCTTTAGTCAATTGCACGCGGACTTAGTCAAATAAGCTTAATGAGATATTGCATTTCATGTATGTATAATGTTTGATATAATACAGTTAAAAGGAGTCCAAACTAAACACAATTTAATCATATTTACAATGTTATTGAACGACGCTTTATATTCAAATGAGAATCATAGAGTTAGTAATGAATAAAAATGAGAGTATAGCAGTATAGCGCGGAAACAATACACCATGTCAGCAAATGTGCATAGAGGTATGAATGAAAAGTGGTATGTATTTCAACAATTGATAAAGCAAATAAGAAAATAAAGAGCACATTGACATTATATTGCATACACATATATTCTGCTTTACAGACCAGCCCCTTATCAGGCAGCTACACGTGAGGAAAAAGTACCACTTTATTCTTCCACTACAAATGCACATGGGTGTCGACAACATCTTTAACGGATGGTAACCATGGATACACCATGACGGTCTCCGCGGGAGGGCAGCACGCGTCTCTGACTGAAACGTTCAGAATTGGTAATTGTGTAATTCTGTATTTATTTTAATTCATGCAATACACAAAAAGTAAGTGTTATTACACAATAAAACGTTAACCTACTAAGCCAAGCTTCTACGGCAATATGTAGGTAAATATGAAAAGGTCCTATCAAAATCTCCACATATATTACAATTTAATCTACCTCCAGACAGAAATATTATTTCAAATTCGCCAAAGTAGGGAGTCAATGTAAATGACTTTATAACACACGTGTTTAAAGTTCTGTTGTCTAATCCGCATTATTTAATAAGGAAATATAAATAGTATGTTTCACGAGGGCTTTTAACTTCCAACATAAAAAAATAACATAAACGCTCGTGCATAGTCGACCTCACTTTGCTAAAAAAAATAGCTAACAATTGATGAACATTTGTGTGATACTTTAATATTTAATCTAAAAGTATTTGAATACATGCATCTATGCATTTGATACATTTTGTAGAATAGTGCTGTCTACATATTTTTTTTATACATATGTGCTTAAACACTTTGCCTAATAGAATAACTGTTTACTATGAGACATATTCAGAAGAGAAACATGCAAACCATACCAGAACCATTAACTGAGTACCAGTTTATACCTATATCACATTGCCAAATAGGTCATAAGCATTTATCTAAAATGCATTAATTGACGAACAGTTGCCATGACAGTTGTTTTAGATTGCATGCTGCTGAATTTTTGCTGTCAAATCTTGAAGTCCGTTTTATATACATTAAACACAAACGATGATTAAAATGTGACACAAAATTGCAGTCACCCCTGCATCTCCCAACATTTCTAACTTGGTGGCGATCTCCCACAACCGTCAAGTCGTGTTCTGTATACAAGGCACTCCGTTAACCATCAAATATATGTCCAGTGGTGGAATTCCTGCCCCTACATTAGCCTGGTACCGGGGCAGCACGGATACATCTCCACTGGCACAGTCAATCACGTCAGATTCCTTATATCCGTCAGGTGGTACATACCAGGTGACCTTGAACCATACATTTATACCAAGTGGAAGAGATGACATGACAACATTGCTGTGTAGGGTGTTCTATCCTGGAACTACATTTGGAACTTCACCTGATCCCAGTCCTGCAATAGCTCTCTTGTACCTCGAATTTGAGTTTATTCTTGGGAATAGTATACTAGAATATTCAACACATATATGTCTTGTTTGTTGTTTTATATTGTAAACGGTGCGAGAAATGCAATTAGTATCACGTGTGACATTGTGTTTTGTATATAATTATGTCTTGCTTTATACACGTTATACTCTTGTCATACACAAGTCAAATTTTAACAGCATTAATCGGCTACAAATAAGAATACAAATGCAGTATGACGAAGCTTAATATTCTTTACAAATCTAAAGGAAAACAATACTGATACTATCATAGACATTGATACATTTTTCACAGTGAAACTTGGCAATGTGACAGTATCGCAGATAGGCGAGACAATATCTGGAAGAAGCATGACTCTCCGCTGCACATACACTAATGGAAGACCTGCCCCCAGCATCACGTGGTTCTACACAGATCATAACTTTACACCGAACAAAACCCCGAGCCTTGACACAACGTCCGACATATACCGTGGTGTCTGTCTTACAGAGACCCGTCAGTGCATCTGACAACGGACAGCCAGCTACATGAAGAGTGACATATACATCAACTGAAGTATAAAACTGATATTTTGCCAGTTACATAGTTTTTTTTTTTATTTCTAAACACGTTGATATCATAAATTAAAATGTAAGAAAAAAGGATCCAGCTACTTACATATGTAAATAAACTCGATTCCATGATAACGTGAAGACTGTATTTGCTAACGTGGGTATTTTATGAAACAATGTTATGCTATTTAAAATCAACAAAATAAAAGCGTATGTTTCTGTCTTATCAACAATTCTGCCTTTGTACATAACAAAGTGCAATTTGAGATGCATAATTGAAGACGACTTAATATAAATTCGAGTACTTTAATTAGGTTAATTATGTTATTCCAGAAGCATTACTGGCCATTGGACGAGTCTCGTTAAGTTTTGTTGATGCTATTCAACAGTTCAATGTTCCAAAATGGTATACTCAAGTTGTTTCGAGTATGTATTTTAATTATTAAATGTGGGTGGACCAGTCCTGCATTGTTATCAAAGATATCGTGGTTGAAATGTTATATACGCAGATTTTGTTTTACTATTCCAAAACATGAAACTGACATTGTCATAAACAAAGGACTAACAAGGTGACAGTATTCAAAAGAATAGACACTGCTGTTCTCATTGAGAGATTGTCCTTTTGCTATGCTTCTTATTATTCCTATTTTATTGATTATGCTCGTATGTTTATTGTATGTAAAACGAGTTACGTGAGCATATGGGTATGTGGCGGAAATCATCGAAACATTGCTAAGTTAGATTTGTTTAATATACATCGTAGAACGACGATGAACTTAAGTTATTTACCCATCTTCAGATAGAACACCTACAATCGTCTGTGACTACTGCGTTTGTATTTCAGTCGGCCTATCGATAGGATCTGCGACCATCTCTGGTAACCAGGCAACACCAGCGACCGGAGCCACTCAGATACGACTCAACTGTACTTCGGGGTCGTCTAACCCCGCGTCAAACATCACGTGGTATAACAAATCTGGTGTCATATCGAATGTGGTAGGCTACAATAAATGGACTGGCGACAACAATGGAGTGGTTACATCCAACATCCTGACCATCACACCGACCAGGTATATAGACGGAGATAGGATAACATGTAGGACTGACAACAGCTATGGTTCTGACAGCAGATATGTGGATGATATTCTCTGTAAGTACATGAATTAAAACGTAATAAATAATAACATGTAACCACAAGTTGATTCAAACACAGCATCTTATAGCAACATTACTTGTTTTGATTTTTTTATTAAATTAGAACAGGATTACAGAATAATCAATGGTATTGGAAATATTATATATCAAACACCACATATGTTAACATGACTACGGAAACTTATAGCCATAATTTGGAAGTCTGTTTCTTGATCCCTCTAGTCGTGCCCTGTATAGATGAAACAAGGTGAACAGTCTTCATGTCCTTTATTTGATATTACAAAGTAGGTATAACTTGGGGATTTCGTTTGTATCAATTTTATTATATGCGAATAGTGGATAAATTCTCAGTTTATTATAACAAAACATTTGTATTTTATTATCAATAATAGCTTCACAATACTTCAGTTTTATTTTGACATCTGCCATCACTGCATTTTTATCTTAAAATGTCAAAAACGTATGATACGTTTTTTATGATAAGTAATCACTTGGGCGGTTTTATTTAAAAATACTAAGTAATTTAATACTATAAAGTCACGAAGGGTTTTATCTCCTGTGCATAATATATATATATATATATATATATATATATATATATATATATATATATATATATATATATATATATATATATGTATGTATATGTTCATTTCATTGTAAAAAGTGTTATTTAGTTTGCTAGTATTATTTATGTTATGATTTACTATAAGTGCGGGCATTTGCTGTTAGTCTCACTATGATAGGATATTTTTATTTACACTTTGGTTTGTGAGAAAGGAAGATCTTTTACGAAGTGCGAGGTTGGAGTGTTCGACACACCAGGTTTATGCACCCAAGTCTGTCATTTTGCTAACTGACCGTTCCAAGGCCATAACTGTTTCTTTTTTGTCTGTAATGGCTAATTTCCGTGTTGTTGTTTTTTCATTTGTTAATTTAATATGTATGCTTTTCTTTACAGGTATATTTTAATATATGATCTTATTGTTTTTTTTACTTAATTTCCTTTCCAGATTACACTGTTTATGTAAGGTATTATTCCGTTGATGTTAAAGTTTGATTCCGTAGTTTCTGCATCATACACTTGTTTTACTGTTAATCAAAAATAAATAAAAAATGCCTGACTAAATTTGTAGATTCAAATAGACTGTAGGAAGTACCGTTTATGGAATATTATTGTAGATATATGTATAAACAATCTTTAAATACTTAAGACTTTGTAGTGATTTGTATAACAGGTTACATTACAAAACTGTGACTCTTTTAACTTCACGGCATTCAAATAATGTATTTTCTTTTGAACATCGTATGCATGTTCAATATAGAAACAAAACAACACCTTACCTTTTTTCTGCACGTCTCGGTTTTTCATGAAATCGTTATGTGGTGAAAATTTGTTTCATGCTAGCATTCATGGTGGATTTTGGTGATAAACCTTTTGTAAACTAATATACTGTGGCGCCCGTGGCCGAGCAGTAAAATTCCTCAACCCCTCAGTGTGTGGTTTAAGTCCCAGTCAGGGCGAGAACTTTCAACTAGAGAGAATTTCCGAAAACCTACAGCACGTCGGTCTTTTCTATTCAGACATACGTCCGTGGTATACTTCCACCAATAGATACTTAAACATTACAAGTATGAGCACAACTGTTTCGGTGCGATATAAAAATAGGAGTCCAAAAAGAACGTTATATTTTGTTTCATGCCTGTTATACTTATTAAGCTTCAATGCTATTTTCGCATAAAACTTTAATTCAATGTTCTATCTTTTGTTCTTCTTTATCCACTAAATTTTTCTGTAAATTTGTATGTAAATGTTGCTTTATCAGACACAATATAGGTAAAAACAGCAATCACACAATGTGTGGTTTGATGTTTGTTCCGCACTGTTACAATGTTAAACAAATAGTATACCTTTATCAACGTTTACCTGGTACGGAAACAAAGTAATGCCCGAGGTAACAGAAATGGCAACATCTCAACCACATATTTCACCCTGTGTCTAGGATGGACTTTGGAATTATGTTATTGTCTGGCCAAGAACAGTGTTGGCGTCAATTAAGCTGCGTTCAAGCTGTCAATATTGTGTGAGTGGATATTTTTGTGTATTTAACTCCGAACCAAATAACCCTTTATGTTAGATTGAATAGTCGAAACTATGTTGTTTTTTGTTTGTTTTTATTTTTCGCTTAATATTACGTTATTTCGCCATTACACGTCCTAACTACTTTTAGTTTTGCTTAATTTTACCATACAGTGCATACCATCAATTTTATTATACAAGTGGAAAGGGAGAAGGAAGCAACATCTTAAGTTGATTATTAGCTATTTTTAAATACAATAGAACTCAGATATAAGGAAGTTAAGGAATGAAGAAATAATGTTAATGGGGTCGCAATCAATACAATACATAAAATTAATTATAGCTTTAAGTAACCGACAAAATTTCCTTATTCAATGAAATAAAAAGGTAAAAACGAAATGTAAAAAATGTAAAATGGTCTGGCGGCTAGACATGAGAGACATGTTGAAGTGCATACACACGTCCATTCCTGGATATTAATTAAAACGTTTTGTTTATTTCATATACCCGTACAGTTCGTTTAATTGTTGAATGATTATTTTGTATTTTGTATGACGAAATACACTAGGAATATGTCGTTTATATTATTGACATTTAAGTATTTTAACTGAATACCGTTGGTGTCAATGCAATGTAAAAAGTACGGCTAACTGTAAGAAGTTCATGACAAGAATCACATACAGAATAAACGTCTTTTTGCAAAGGTTATGTGTGTGTCTACACTGTCCATTGCGACGGCGGGTAAGAGTTTGCAATTTACAAAAACAATATGCCGATTAATAAGTGGTTTTAAAGCCGTGTATGCAACTAAAAGTTTTGTTACATGTAGGACTGAAGCAGATTGTGCACTGTTTCCTACATCCTCGTTTCCTCGGATGCCCACATGACCAGTTAGCTAACAGAATACAATATTGTTATTTATTAAAGTTTTAACATAGTATGAGAGGGTCTGTTTTTGACATAATAATTTGTACATAGCGTCAAAGCAACAATTTGCGCCTTTAAGCGCTATGGTAGGTTTCAATTTCATTATTTCCCATACATTGATTTAAGTTAAGGTGTGGTGAGTGTTTAGTTTCTAACATCCGCAAACCCAACAAAATTAATTGTTTTTGGTTTACGCTCATACATCTGGTGATATTACGGATTAAAAATACAATGTGCGCAGGCTTTTTAGGATCTGTGTTTCTTTGGTCTTAGATACAATGACAGCGCATTACCTTATATCTTTATACAGGTGAAATCATGACGGTCAAACCCAGGGCCTGTTGGAGTCCCTGGTTGTGGAATGAAGATATGATTTTCTGGCAGAGCCGTAAACAATGATCCCATGATCTAATTTTGATAGAATCATGGTCTATTCAGTTGTAATAAAACGTTTATACCAGCTCCCTTGTCAGTATGGGATAACATTTCAAGAAGTAAAGACGTTTAAAACATAAAATTTTAATTCAGGATCGTCGAGGAAAGTCCTTTTCTGACAAACATGCATGCAGTTAATGTTGATGTGTAAAACATAAAAACATAGTTTTTACTCCAAGTTTCTAATTTGTTGAGTCAATGTTGTAATTGCTGTTCAGTTGTGTTCCTATTTTAGATAGATAGCATATAAGAACATCGTCCTCATACGGTGGATGTTTTATTCCATTGTTGAAGTGTTTATTATGCTATTTCTATATTAAAGAGAGTAACAGACACCTTGTTCCTATTTATGAACAAAAGACAACGTAGACCCAGATTTAACTTGAGCATTTTGGTCAGACAGAAACCTGTAAATAATTGTATGTGAGAGACCCTTGAGACCAAGATCTGCTACATGTTTAAAAGTCCCATGTTTCTATGAAGAATCCTATGACTTTTCAAGGCTGAACACCGCTTCAGTATGTTATATCTTGATAAAGGTATATCGTATAAAAGATTCAAATCTGACGGGCTTATCGAGTGTACTGCATTTGTTTCTGAATTCACAAGGAAATTATGTTAGATATTTGATTCAATATACAAAATGAGTTTATTATTTATCATCCGTTCTTGAGTTTACACACACAAACATAACTAGACAAAGCAATTGGTCTGTAACTTTAAGGATCTGTTTGATAACTGCCTTGTTTAGGTATTGCAATGCCACATGTATGTTTCAATTGACCAAATGTCGTTATATATATAGATAATAGTATTTTTATAATGTATGTGGAATATCTTGATTGTTTTTAATAAATAGGGAATACCATCAGTCCAGCAACGCTATCATTGGATTTATCTAGTGCATCCTTGCATTTCCTGATAGAAAAGAGTTTCGTGGAAATTGTTTGAGCTAATATTTTATTTTTTTCACAAATAGATTTTTCACATTTTGAAATTCTTTAGAATAAATTTCTGAGCCTGGATGTCTGATTTCTTTTAATATTGAGTTATCATATGTTAATGAATTAATTTTGCTGAACAAGAATGACTAATGACTGACCATTTTGATGGAAGATTTGCTGGTTATATTCGAAACAAATTTCTTCCAAGATGTTGTTTATGTTGTCTAATTATTCGCCTGCGCTTTGCATTTGCATTTTTGAAAGTATCCAAATTCCTACTAGTACCTTGAATATTAAATATATTAAATACCGCTCTGCGTTTTTGACTTTTTTCTCAAATGTCCAAGTAATTATTTTTTCAGACCAATAAATTGAGTATAATTCCCAGTTCGCCCTCTTCATCATCCAGTTAGTATTATTTAGTATTATTATCATGTAAGTTAAGTTTATAGACTTGTTGTTTAATATAATGGAAAAGTGTTCACGTCAGGATGTAGAACCTATGTTCAATATTGGTTTATTTTATTTACGTTTACTGTGATGCTAATTGAATAATTTTTTTCGTTTAAAGGCATCTCAAAACCCTTATATAAGTGACCCCCCCCCCCATTTATTGCCCCACCCAGCATGTGAGGGCATCTGTTTTCTGATAAGCCAGGCTGCCACAGTCTGTAACGATGTGTCTGTCACACAGGCATTGTTCAAGATCTAAGTGTATGTATGCTTTATCTGAGGGTTGAACATAGTCATTCACAGTTTGTAAAGGAAAAAGTTGTGAATATACCAATTACGCAATCCTATATATATATATATATATATATATATATATATATATATATAAATCTCTATTTGTTTCCTTTCTTAGTTTGTTGGTTGATTTTGTTATTTCTTATACATTTTGTTATTTCTTTCACTCTTTTAGTTCTCATATTTATTTTAGTTATATTTTATTTTGATTTGTAAAATGTAACAAAACGTTTCTAACAGAATCAATTTAAAAAATCATTCATTGTCAGAATAATGTCCTTCAGACTCATTTTAAGTCATTTTGAATACTAAAACTTGTATCTCTCGTGTATTTTCAAAATCAATTATTTAGCTATGAAATAAATACATAATCTTGCAGTTACAAAATTGACACTTAGTAATTAATGCAATAAAGAATTTGTAAGGGATCATATAGTAAACAACCGACATTATCACTAACAATAATGTTTGTGGCTTTGTGTAAAACTAGCCTACTGTCTCACATCCATACTAGCAGGTAATTTAGTTTTTCATTGACCCATCAGAGGTTTTACTGTGACAGATAAGTACTATGTTGGCTAAAGACTCCCTGCAGTGATGACCAGCAATTAGCATGTGGGGGCCTGGCTCAGTGGGATACAACATTCCTTTCGAGATGCCTTTAAGTTGTATTACTTGATGTTTATAGTTTCGACTCTGTTTGCGTGTGCGCATCTTTCGTGGTAACAGTTTCGATTTGAGCAAGTCATCTCCCTTCTTGTCCAAGTTTCGCAGGCATTTGAATAGGCAGGGTGGTCTTTGCCACAATTTGCACTGAATAATGTTGTACACGAAAAATCATTATGATCGTCACCTGAAGTCAGGAATGGATCCAGTGGTGGGGAAAGGTGGACCGGGTAAAAGAGTAGAGTTGTAAAAACACACACATAAAAGCTTACAAAGTATACGCTTTAAAGTAAAGTTTGTCTGTTGGTTGTTTAGGTCGAAGTAATGGTTCGTAATTGTGTATATATATCTAGTATTTTACTGCAATAAATTTGAATGGATCTTGATTCATACACTCACCCCCGCCGTACACACACACCTTCACCAACATTTTCTGGATCCGCCCCTGCCCAGACTTTTTATTTGCCTCAAATATCTGAAGTTATTCAATCATTTTCGTGATGACCAAACTTTGGCATTTGAAGCAACGCATTGGAAAGACACATTTTGATCCCAATGAGGCTATAGAGAATTTAGATGTTCTTTAAACTTGCTACATTTGTTATACAATTTCATCTTCAGAAACTCCAGAAGGTACTGTCTAGTCATCTGTTAGCATTTTCGAAAAAATAGGAATTAGTGTGGGGATGATGTGATACATGTTGTGAAAAGTTTTTTATTCAAGTTCAGTAGTTGATCGAAGTGTGCCTTTTAGTGATTTCAATGAGAAGAGAGCCATTTTTCATTATCTTTACTAATGTAGAATTGCAAATTAAACCTTTAAGAGCTTTTTTTCAATAATGAATTGGAACAATTTTAAAGTAGTCCAACACAAATTTAGTAACAAATTAAGTAAAATTTGGTAACTGTTCGGTAACTCGTTCTCGTCATATTCAGTATCGAGAAGTATATTCAGTCGATGGTGTTTAAGAGAACTGGGCGACATGGAGGCGGGGCGGGGGTGCAATTCAACACTTTCGATCCCAACAATTGGACGCTTAAAAGTCCTGTACAACTGTTGTACTTAGGGTATTGTGTAAAGAACACGTTATACCTCTCGATTGACAGAATCTCCATCTCCGGCTTCACGGGGTGCAATGCAAGGCAAACGCATTGTCAATTTCCGTCAGAGTTTTACCACTGTGCAAGAATGCAGCAGGATTGGACCTGTTGTAACCTAACAACAATATATTTAGAAACACATGTTAAGAAATCGTAAAATCCGTCAGATGTTTCTTCTGTTTTTTTATAGTTAGCCGTCTGTATAGTACTGCAGGAGAAAGATAAAAATAAATGCTCGGCAGTTTCAATTGAGACACTTGTACATATAAAATAGGGTTTCAGAAATTATCATTAAACCTTAAGAATGCGTGAAGTATTGTATTCTATTCCCTGCAAGTTGTATTGAGGTGCGCCATTAGCTATTAATTAGTATTAAAGTTAGATATTAATTAACATTTTGAAAGCTGACAAAAATTTAGCACTTTTTGTTTCGTTAAGATTTTTGTTTCATTCTCTTATCATAGATGAGAAAATGAGTTTGAGTTTCAATGGTTGTTTTATTGTTGTCGTTATTCCGAAGATTATTCCGGGTATTAGCTGGTTTAAAAAACGGAGGTTCAATTCATGTAAAACAAATGCAATATTAATCCGTGCTTGTACTTTCTAGATTCCATTTAATCTAATCAAGTTTTGCTTTCTAAAATATATAAAGAAACTAACTTAGTCGCTCCAGTTCCAGTTATTACTCCTGCAGTTCCGTTTTGTATTTTGTTTTATTCACACGTGTCCTGCCGTCATGAACAATTATCACATACAGCATCACCGTAATCTTACAATGATCTTATAAAAGAAATGTAAATTGCTCCTGGCGTTGAACGGTCTAACTGGTATTTAAAGTGTCCATAGTATTAATTTGATTACATAATATCATATGTATGTATTAAATACAATTGTGTCCTGAAATATCTTGAGATAGGATTCCGTTTTAGGGTGTTGAGGCTAAATCTTGGCTAGGTCATGATTCGGTGTAACGCCGTCAAAGGTTTGTTAATGAACATCTATCATCAACAAACATTTAAAATTTGAATTTAAAGCAACCATTTCTATCATGTATACTGTAGTAATATAAAAATGGACCTTGAAATAAAAGAACACCTGTACTAATGTGAGCAGTTTTGGAAATTACACCCAGGTATATCACATACTGATATCGATTTGTTAAATACTATTCAAACGAGAAGGCAATGAATCTCGTGATAGCCACAGCGTGTAGTTTATTTTAAGACAATTGTGACAAACTCTATCGCTCTTTACTCATATAAGACATGACAGCTCTAATTTTGATTTTAGATCCTACAGTTGTAATTAAAACATGTATTAAAAAATGTGTTGATGTATCGTTAATGTACATTGTTTAAAAACGGATTGAAATGATTGTGTAATATTAGAAAGAAGAAAATAAGTGTGAAGATGTTTGAAGACGCATTCTTTTTAAAACCATTTTTAAGTGAACAGAGTTATTACATTAGGACAGAGTTATAAATGAAGCATATGACTTGATTTAAATGCAGTACACACATAAGCTCTTTTCAAACACGAAATTACCACATTCATTCTTATTATTTCTTAAAAAGAATACACAGATGAGCTGTTAATTCTGTTGAAAGGTCATGCAAATCAGATTAACTCAAGAAATTAGGACCTACAATTTTATTAACTTGTAATGCTAGTAGAACAACATTCACTTCTAGCAGCACAAGATTTGTCGCGTAAATGTTGGTTTACATTCTACTAGCGTAGATAGTTCTGCAGCTGAGTCATCCATTAAAGTTTGTTGTTGAAAATAGTTTATACATTGGCTTTATCAATATGACGATTCTATACAATTATAACATATAAATATATCACTATGCAATGGTCCACCTTTTCAACAAAGTTCGATGTTGGCCACCAATTTCTAGAAGATTTTATTTTAGACTCTAGATTTGGGTCTGATTTCCTTGGAGTTTGCTTTACGATATTTTTCATTTTTTATTGATACCCTTTATCTTTCTTGTTACAAAATTATTTTGAAAATGTTGAACAAAATATACATTACATGTTTGTTGTAGGAAATTATATTATTTCATGACATCGACCTTACTTGCGGTACAAATGATGCGATGTCCATTGCCCCAACAATTGTCTTTACAACTTAACAACGAATTTTTCCTCAGCAGAGCAGCCCAAAAGCTATATATTTCACATCCTTTTATTGTTATTACAGTAGTATTAAATGCAGGCGTCTTGTGTTGTCGATTCAAGAAAAGTAGCATTTCAACATGTTATCTTAAATTATATAGATGGCTATTGCATAAAAATTGCTTAAAACTTTCAGTTAATCCCAGATTTATCAATCTGGGAGGATCCACAGCGACCGTGGCTGACGGGAACCTTACTCTAACATTAAAACTCAAGAGTAGTGTTAAGGACGTCGTGTTGATGATTAACATCCAGACGGCACCTATTCATGCAAACCCCGACATACATCCCATGGACTTGCAGAGGGACAATCACAATGTTCCTCACGTCCAACAGACAAAACGATAGCGAGGTCATCTCTTGTGCGACAAGCATAAGGCCATATAAATGGACTCTGATGTTCCTCTGTCTTGCATTTATATTACTTTCGTGTATCACACTATTTGGTTTAAACATATTTCATTGCTAAATGTTTTTCCCACCTTATTAGTGTTTTAACAAGATATAAAATGACGAGACTGTTGCCCAACACGTTCTATAACTCAAAATTAATGACTGCTTTCGCTTTGATAAAGTACTACATGTATTACCATATACGCCATACATTGCAACAGTTTGATGACATAAAATACTTGACATGGTGAATATTTGAAACTCCACACTTGAGATACGGAGAGAGAGACAGTGAAGAATGATATATAATTATTCCTGATCTTATAGTTTGGTAATGTTTATGTTAACACGTTTTGTGCTGTTTATATATGTATGAACAACATTGCCTAAGATACCAAGTTGTCTTCTGTGGGTATTTCAAATAATGTTCAACATGGCTTTACAGATTACTACATTGTTAGGTTATCTTGTATGTATAATACATAAGGAACGAATGTCGTGCACAAAATATGTTGGCACACTACTTGCAGTGAATCTGGTTTATGTTAGATTGCGTTTAAAGAGTCATGCCATTGCATATATCTTAAACAATAAGCTTATTCGTTCCATTAGGTTAAAGCGGATGGGCCAAGTTACTGTAAACATTTACTTATCCAGTCTTCTAGTCTACCTGCTCATATTTGCATTTTTCTAATCTTTCATTTTAATAGATTGTGCAATTATCCCTTACTGTTGACACATATTCTAATTTTCGTCTAAGTAATGCCAAGTTAATTTCACTAAAGGTATGTCTTTGTAAAGTGTATTTAAGATTGATAAGTTTTCCTTAGATCTATGATGCAGAAGAAAATAGTGCCATGTAAAGTCGACGTTAAGTGTAAATCCTAAATGCGTGTATGTACTTGAAGTTGAGATATTGAAATTATTAGTTTTGTAGTTTCGGGGTTGAATGTAACTTAATTGCTTTAACCATATAACTATGCATTGCTTTGACGATGGGTTTATTGCTTTTTCATATTGACTTAAAATGGTTTGAATACATGCAACATTTGGATTCTAAGGATGTAACATCTGCAAACAAGCTGACTTCGCTATGAAAATTACCTGCAATATCATTTACTCAAATTAAAAGCAGCAAACTTTCAAGAATTGGTCCTTGTTATATGAATGCTTGACCATACTTGTCGTTTGATTTCGATTAACTTACTTTTGTTCTTTGTTGTCGATTGTGTAGATAAAAGAAAATCATTCCAATAGAGTATCATATTGTAGATTAGTTCATCAGAGTAGATTCAGAGAAACCATGTATACAGCAAAATATGTTGAGTTTTTGTAGTGTTTCTTTTTCGACATAATTCTTATTTTGTTTTACTTACAAATACACGGCTGGCTTAATACAATATAAGCTAACATATCCTAAATAGGCCGTTTCCAGAAAATTACTATTATGCATGAAATGCATATGGCTCGACTTTGGTTATACGTATATATTATCAGCTTAAATTGTTGTTGGCGTTACTTTCTTTTCAATTATTAATTATTTTAGCGCAGTTTTCTTTATTACAATTAAACTAGCTTTTATCTCGGAAACTTATTTGATACTACCGCAAACGTATGTATCACTATATAAACTGTTTGTATGGTTATATCGCTTTGAAAACGATTCTTTTACAGGCACTTTTGAGTTACCAGTAACAACTTTACCATAAAAGTACGAAGGAGTTTTATTGTCTCAGTTGACACCTAATAACAGCATTATTATTTGTAGTCGATGCTTAAAATGGGGTTTACGGTGTATTTAGTAGTACATGCGTATACATCGTATGTACATTGTTTTTAAGCTTGTAGCATTGTATATCCAGACCTTTATGTTCTTATTGGCTTATCCATATGTATCACAGTCTTCAGGAGAAAGAAATTCGAGGGTCTCAAAACGTTTCTGACCTCTTTTCAAAATTTATCAGAAAATGTATTGCTGAAAGTTAACCCGGGAATCATTCGTTGTACGGCATTGCTTGCAATTGACCCTTTTACAGTCAATAACTTTTGCATTTTAACTACAACAAGACCTGACAGGTCGTTAAGACTATATTCAAACAGTGACCTAAACTCATAATGTAACAGTCACTGTTGGATTTCTGTCTCTTCATATCTCCTGTCGTGCGAAAACTTGAACAGTTACCATGCCCTTTGCGTGAGTTTGCAAGAATTTATAACATCGGGATTTTGTGTTCCTTTATTATTAAATATGGCAATTGCGGATAAATTCTCGACTTTTTATAACATATTATTTGAATCGCCTAAGCTGTTAACTTCTCACAATACTACATTGTGTTCTGTTGCTTTGTGTTGTTTTCTAAAACTCGATGTTTTTCATTCGCATTTCACATCTGAAACAGTTGATATATGAAGTCACAACATTTTTATTGTATGACGTCATGCATTTGTTGTTATAATACGTCATCGCATGGGCTGTTTCACTTCAAATTACTCTCTCATTTGGAACTTTTAGGTTGCCGAGGCACTATACATATTGTACATCTGTTGATTGTTTATTATAAAACTAGTTAATTTTTCTGTATATAAATTCATCAGTTTTAACTACCGATGCAGGTGCTTACTGTTAGTTATCTCATTTTGATAGGATATGTTTT
The DNA here is from genome assembly GCA_007844125.1 of Sinonovacula constricta. Taxonomy (NCBI): domain Eukaryota; kingdom Metazoa; phylum Mollusca; class Bivalvia; order Cardiida; family Solecurtidae; genus Sinonovacula; species Sinonovacula constricta. Next base: position 60,704,279 of record CM017560.1, on the reverse strand, counting down.
TTACAATGTTTGATTTATAAAAAAAAAACTTGCGACATTGCAGCGCTCCACAAACTAGGTTTTACGCACCTAAGTTGATTACTTTGCCAAATGACCGTTCCATGGCGGTAACTGCTGTTGTTTTTTTCTTTTTGTGTTATATCTCGTCTCTGTGTTTTCGACAGTTTTACATTTATCTTCTTTGTCTTTGTCAAATTGCAGTTAAGATTTAAATATCGGTAGTAATTCTTACAGGACCTTTTCGTATTTCCTATTAGGTGATTAGTTTTTGTTTGTTTGAGAACTGACTACGAAAGAATTGCAAAGGTAATTTCTCGGAGTTTTATCCACAGACTCGCCCCTGATTCAGCTGTTACTAAATATAACATCAGCTGAGGGTGAACCAGATGTCTCACTGACGTGTTTAGCATCAAGTAAACCACCTGCCAACTTTACATGGAGTAAAGGAGACACTGTGTTGGCAAATGGCACGGGAATACTTACACACAACAGCTTTAGTTACGTGATACCAAGAGTGGGCAGGGCTAACTGGTAGCTACCAATGTCGGGCTGGTAACAGTGTCGGAAGTCCAGATCAGACGAATATGTACCTTATTGTAAAATGTGTGTTTTATGAAGTGGTTTTGACCATGCAACTAAAATGACTGGAACTTCATTGCAGTACGCAAAATCTATATAATCGCCTGTTATTTGCCATTGCGTTAACTGGTAACCCTGAATTATATAATTCAATTAACACATCTAACCAAAAATATATACAATAAATATTTATTTATTTATCTATTTATATATTCATTCATTATTTACAGTTAATTTTATTTATAGTCAACCATTTTTCTGTAGTTTGTCAAATCGAAATAATACCATATTCTTTTCTCAACACTATGTGGACATTTTTTTTCAATGACGTCACTACTTTTGTCATAACCTATAGAAAATATCAGCGCTTGGACATTTTGTTTTCAAATATTTTTTTTTTCTTTTTATTGCTTGCATTTGAGAAACTCGTCAGGAAGGTGCGAGGTTAGAGCTCCGTAAAACCAGTTTAAGCACCCACGTCGGTCCATATTGCCGACTGACCGTTCCAAGCAGTAACTGTCAGGAATGCTCATTTTTGTTACATTTGTTCTTACTTTTCGCTTGGCTTGCATATAAAATACATTTGTTCTGTGCCTTTCCGGAGTTTGGTATATGTTGCAATGCTCATAGGACTTTGCCATATATTCTTATTAGAGGTATCTCAAATCATCAAATGCAACTCAAGAATGGCAGATTTTATGAGGCGACTCCGTCATATTGAATACGTTTTTTCTTAGTGAACGGACGCTCAGAGACAGAAGTAACCCTCAAGAGGTATTTCCTGCAGATGCAATTAATGCAAGTTACAGATTCAGATTTAGAGAGTATAAATTGGGCAGCCTAAACATTGCCAATATTTTGAGTTAAGTTCGACAATTTTAACGCGATTGAGTTCGGACTTGAGTAGCTCTGGTGAACAGGACTCAAGTTGAGTCTGAAAAACTATGTCTGAGTCGAGTTTTAACTTGAGTTTTTTACGTGAACACGGACCCAGCATTCAATTAAGTAGATGCTCGTGTTGATGAAATGGCAGGACAAGTTGGAAAAATCGCGGATTTTGAATAATCTTGTGAACTTTAGGGTTCGTATCAGGAAAGATTAGAACAGTACTTTCTGGCAATTAATGTGAACGATGGAAAGAAAGTTCTTGTTTTGTTAAGCGTTGTGGGAGGCCGAACATACTGAATTTTACGTAATTTAACGGCACCGGATGTCCATGGAAATAAAACTTATGGTGTGTTAACAACAGTTCTGAGAAGCGACTTTAATCCAACACCAACCCAGATAGCAGAAATATTTCAATTTCACAAACTTGATCAAAAAGAAAACGAGTCTATCAGAGAAGTTAATGTTGCAATCAGGAAACTTAGTGATCGCTGTTGATTTGTTGATCTGAATGATGCTTTGAAAGACCGTCTGATATGTGGACTGAGAAACGAACACATTCAAAAGAAATTATTATTGACTGAGAAAGACTTTGTGTATGACAATGCATTAGAGATTGCGGTGGTCATGGAAACTGCTGCAAGAGATGTTGTTGAGCTACGGAAACATCTCTCAGTTAACAAAGTATACTTCACGCCAAAACAGCCAAGGGAATGCTATCGGTGTAACGGAAGAAACCACACACCGACGAATTTTGGTACTGGAACGAAATATGTCAATTGCAAAAAGAATGGGGACTTAAAGCGCGCATGCTTGGCGAAAAAAAGGAAGCCAACAAATCCTAAATAAATATCTATGAAGAAGAAAACAAAGAAATTCTACAATTTTTAATGACGGTTCTTCAGAAGGAGGAACAGTGCGGTTAGGTAAAATTTACTCTGGAGATGCAAGAGATAGCGTAATTTGGGTAACAGTAAAAATCCAGAATGTCAACAATAAAATCTCCATATGGCTTGGGAGCAGTACTTTCGCACCGATTTTCAAATGATGAAGAGATACCAATAGCATATGCATCAGGAACACTGACACCATCCGTGTTAATGACCGGAAGGACCATGGCATAGAATCCATGCAGATTTCGCCGGACCATTTAAAGGGTCGATGTTTCTTCTAATAGTCGACATCCATTCGAAATGGTCAGAACTCATCCAAATGTAAACGACTACATCTAGCAAGACATTCGATGTCAGGAGAAATGTCTTTGCACGAAATGGTCTACCGAGCATCCTGGTGATGGAAAATGGACCTCATTCGTTTCTGAAGAATGCGAACATTTCATGAAGGTGAATGGCATTCGGCACATCACATTAGCACCTTACCATCCTAGAACCATTGGCTTAGTTGAAAGGCTTGTGCAAACCTCCAAACAGGCTATGAAATTAAATATTTAAAAGAAACTGAGCAATTTCTTTCTGGCATATCGATCAACTCCTTATACCACCTCAAACGAAAGCCATCTCCACTGTTCATGGGAAGAGCTTACCAAACACGCCTCAGTCTGTTGAAACCAAATTTAGAGATTTAGAGAAAAAGGACAAAAGTGGGCACGTGAATTTGCTGAAGTTCACAATGTTTGTATACGTGACTATCGAAACCATAATGACAGCGGGGTAAAGAGGACAGTCGTGTCACGAACAGGTCTACTGTCATACAAAGTCATTGTGGAACCTGCTTCTACCCGGAGACGCCACACAGACCAAATGATTTAGAACAAGCTTCCATCACCAGAACCAGTTGTCATGTCAACACCGCCATGTGGTTAGGCAGAATCCTCTTTAATAGACGTTAACGGCTGAGGAGAAAACAGTACCGAGACAGCGCCCGAAGCATTGTGGGTCACTGTCCTAAAGCGCATACTATTCCCTGTGTAACTCCAGAGCTCTAGAGCCTCAGGGTTCTTTCTTGTATATGTTTTCATTCATTCAGTCTACTCATGCTAGTTAAATTTGTTGTAGACAAATAGAAATGACTGAATAAACATGATTATCCTAAAGCTATCAAGATCCTGAAAGTTCCAAAGTGACAGTCTTTTTGCAACATTTAAAGGCTTTCTTCTGTTAAAAGACATTAAAATTATTTAAAAGACAAAAGCTTACAGTGATTGTGCAGACAGAAAAGAAACAATGTGGCTTTTGAGAGTTAGATTTATTGCTAATTTCTAGTCATGATAAAATTTGGACAATATCTCTTATATTTAAAACGGTAAAGATATTGAAGGGAGGAATGTTATGAATGGTGTTTCTATCGTGTTGTCTATCGTATTTTGACTATCGCTTTTAGTAGAGTGCACCCTTTTTTGTAGTGTGCAACCATTATGAAAATAAACCAGTCCCTCAAATGATGCAAATTCTTCATGCTTATGGTTCATATGTTGTAAAAAAAACACAACACCTATGCATGTCATGAATGAATTGGAAATGCCTATCTGCAAGAAACTTTCTAATTTGTTGTGATAGATATTAAAGTAGAACGTATTGTGTCAATGTTGATGGATATTAAACCCTTCCGTTAATACCGCAGATCCGCCGAGAGTGACGGTGTCGATGACTACCTCACAACCATACACGGTCACATGTACGGCAGAAGGCTACCCAGACATTTATGCGTACCAGGACTGGGTCCAGATCTGGCCAGGATACGGTCCTGTTGCTACGATACCGTTTATTGGGACGACCTTGACGTTGACAGACACTTACGAAATGTCCGGTGTTTATGTGTGTGGTGCCAGTAATGAAGTTTCTTTGTATGGCATGGATATGGAGTTTGTAAAAGGAAACGCAACAATTCTTATTAAAGGTGGATTGTTCATAGTTTTCTTTTAGTTTAACTATTGCTATACACGAAACTGTTACACTTCCTTTTAAATATCATATTAAAAAAAGAAAATATCAAAATCCTTCTATTATTTTTAGGGCATATACACACGTAATTGAAGTAACCTTAAGTTTCTTAAAGTGTGAGCAAATTAATATTGTTTGTAAAAGTGTGCATACATACGCGAGGATATAGTCTATAAAGAAAGCAATTTGGCTGATTGAACGCAGAACTGACAATTCTTAACAATTTATCATTATTACTATGATGCAATACAGCACCGCCAGTCTTGACTGACCCATCTCCTGGCGGTAAACGAGTTCCTGTCTCGGGGAAACTTGGCCAGGATGCTACCACTGAGATCAAGTTTTGGTCCAACGTTGATGGCACTGTTGTAAAATGCTACAAACTTGCGGCAGATTCACGTTTAGCAATCTCGAGCTGTTCTGTTACGGAGACGGGCACAGAGGTCACGCTACCTGTGCACAATCATATGGTTAAAGAGACTGGGGCACTTGCGATAATAAAGATACACATTTCAACTGAGGAAGACATGACTGTCTACGATGTAGTTGTCTCGAATATCGAACAAGGGGAGTCGGTACTGGAAATCATTGTTGTTCCAACAGGTAAACTTTGTAGGAACCACATCTTTGAAGAGTAAAGGAATAATGCTTGTATATCGCTCACATTTGTTTGAATGTAAAATATCAGATAAGTTGAGTAAACATTCAACTGTTGAATAATTAAACCATCTTGCTGCGTCTCCAAATAATGGAAATGAAGACATGGTTTACACTTGCTTTATCAAATGTAAAGTATTATATTAATAATTATATTAAAAGCGTTCTTTTTTACTACAAATCTATCTCCGAGAATTTCAAAGGACAAATGATTGCATTATTATCGTAGTGTATGCTTTCAGTGTATCTTTTGCTCTTTGTCTATTTATAGGCCTCTTTTATTTGCTTTTTATTTAATGAACGTTTAATCCGTGGCCTTAATTATTAAACAAACAACACAATCACACACGCAGACGCGTATTTAGCATGTATAACAAATGTACACGGTCGTTCTAAACAATTCCTGAAAATACGTATAAATGCTCTCTGTTCCTTAGTGTACATGCAAAGCTTAAAACCTCTATAGTGTCGTGGTGTCAGTTTAACAATGTACCGAAATCAGTGAATAAATGAATATTTTGGTATGTGATATATTTAATTAAAACGATTCCAGGATAAACATCTTGCAGGTGAAACCAATTAGCAAATCTCTTTTAACTTCCCACACTATTTTTTTCTGTAAAATCAACATGACCTCATATGTTCTATTAAAGAGTGTTTACAAAGGAATAACCTGATTTTGACAGGACCCCCCGAAGCACCAACACTCATTGGTAATGTCAGTAATACACCTGGCCAGGTGATGCTGACTGTAGTACCTGGATTCCACGGAGGCTACAACCAGACGCTGGTGGTGCAAATATCCGCCGACCTAATAACGTGGATTAACAAGACATTTGTCTACCTCGGTCTGGACAATCGAGCTACAGATGTCATTCTGGATAGTTTAACGGAAAACATGTTACATCACGTGCGTGTGTTTGCTTACAACAAGGAGGGACGAAACAACAACTTTTCGACAGTCACGAACTTCACTACATCGAAAGGTATACTTATCTGTATCATTATCTATATCCCTTGTTTGCACAGAAACACAGATCAGTATCGACCTCTCAACGTTGATTAACATCTGTTTACATCGGTCAGGACAATCGAACTTAGGAAAGTTCATTTGGTCAACTTACACGCAAGCACTTTATACTACATATGGCCTACAGCATAGAGGGTAGTAGCAACTATGCAGCAGTACGGAATTAAACAACAGCTAATGGTAGGTAGTATGAAAATGTGCTAGTGCCAAAACATGCAAACATAACAATCATGTCTGTACACCTCTTTTTATTACAAAATGGTACTGGATTTGAACTTAAAACGAGAAATTGTTTAAGTGTTTATGGTGATAGTATACTCCTATAATAATAATATATATGAACATCACATTCTTAGGTAAAAGAGGAGCACAAGGTCTTAACATGACACACATTCCTTGTTACAGATATCGTCTTACCATCAACCAGTACCGCCACTGTGGCTGGATCAGTTGTCGGTGGGATTGTTGTCCTGGTTGTGATTGGACTTGGGAATTTCATGTATATGAGATATAAGTACTCTTGCAATTTGAAACCAAAGGGAACTAAATTAAGTAAGCAAATGTAGATTAATTTAAATTCATATTGATGATTGTACATAATTTAGTGTCAGTAAGAATATACCAACATAATAAAACGTTAAATCTATGAAGTTAAGTAATAGTAATATTATTTTGTAGAAACTAAGCCACTAGTTGTTCATGTAGAATCCAACATATAATAAGGGATCAATTCCTGGTAAAACATAGAAGCATGAACCGATTCGTAAAACAATTATAGAATAACTTGTATTTACTTAGGAATTGGTAAAAAACTAGCCATCAATTGTATCATTCCATATTCATAAATCATTCGTGTCCATTAAAAATTGGTATGCATGATTTAATGCATTTTGTTTAATAAGGTCCAATTCGTTGTGAATTATGTAATCCTACATGGCTTAGGTGTATTATACTTCTCATAAGCATATCCTTTTTTATTCAGCTCCATAAATGTGTAATTAGTCGCAATAAATTGTCCTTGCGTACACGGCGAACATTTTAAACAAAGCCAGTCATGCTATGCACATGCTTGTCACGATAACTTGCTGCCCAAAACACATATTAAGATACATTAAGCTTTTCGGGAGTGTTTTTAGTTATTACCGCTTGGTGAGTAAGGAAACCTATTAGAGATGTATTTCAGAATAATCTTATCTTTAACTGTATAAAGGGAAGACATTTTTTATAGATTTTTACGACTAGTAAGCGTGGGATAACCAAATTAATTAATCAAAGACATTGCCTATTACAATTACTTCTCACTGACTTTAAAGTTGTAAATGTTAAGCTTTGGGATAAGCCACTGTTGAACACCGAACAAAACTGGGATATATATATTTAACAATGGTTTGCAATTTTGCAGGTGAAGATGTTCAAATGACAAAAAGGTAACATCGTTCGATTGCATTTTTCTAATTTAAATAAATAGGGTTCACCATTTTATGTAAACATCTACACCTAAGAAAATGATGATAACAAAAGTAACCCTAATCTGCTTGACACATAACTTCTGTAAGACTATGTATGTTAACATGTACGATTGTGCTAATACTCAAGCACATATAATTTCGACATCTGGTTGGCCAGAACTCAGCATAATGTTACTGGGTTGGTCGTGGTATCATGCTCAGCAGGCTACACATAGTTAAGGCAGCACTTAATCTGCTTTAAGTGGATACCATTTCCAAATGACTGAATTATGTTGCATATATATATAATTATATATTAAGGAGCTGGCCTTCAAAATATTCTTTTTTTTGTGTTTTTGTTTTGTTTTGTTTCATGATGAGAATCAAATGTGTTGCAGTGCTTTTTTGTACTTGCCATCCAAAAACAAACAATACACGTAGTTTGCATTATAGTGACACAACCATTAAAATACCTTAGTGTTGATTTTCACCCAAGTCTGGTTCTGTTTGTCTGATGCAAAACTTTGATAGTCACTTTAACATGACACTATTTAGATGCAGCCAACAGGCTGCAGCTATTTCGTTTTAGAAACATTTTTATATTTGTTATGGTAGTCCTGTAAACCAACAGCTTTGATGACCCATGGTTCTACCTTTCCTTATCTTTCCTACTTTTTCAAGTGAGTCCTATTTTTCCCTATAGTTTTTTTTTTTTTTTTAAATTAGGCCTATTATCGCTAGTTTTTGCTTTCAGTAAAAGAAAATGTAACATGAATCTCAAAATATTTTATTAGTTGGATTTTCAGTTCCTCCATTTCTTGTGAATAGCAGTTAAAATATGCTAGTGTGTACACCTTGGGGTGTCTATTCTTGAAAGCAATATGGTCCCTTGGCCAGTCAGTCTAGATATATTGGTCGTGGTGCCTGTCTTTCAAGGATGGACAGAAAAATGGATTTTGTTGGCCACATGATCATAATAACACAAGAACTAATGGTTATTCTCAATAAACCTGGTAATAATTCCTTTTTAGCTATATTTTTTACCTTTGGAGTTTGCTAAATTGCCCTATTTAAAAAAAAAAAAACATGAAATATTTCTGCCTGTTTTTGGTGAAGAGGCAGTAGAAATCTTGCATTATGTGAGTAGTGTACATACATTATGGCGTGGTAGCATGGGGGTGGGGACACAACTGGCAACACTAGTGCATGTCTGTAAAAATAGTGTAATAACTAAAAATATCTGTTTATACAACATATTTTCTTTAAATAAAGCAGATATGTGGAATAGAAATCACACTCTGTTACTTGTAACAAATAAGGACCTGTGTGCCCCTCTAACATTGGCAAGGAAGCTGATTTATTGTGCCTGTTATATCACTTGTATATAACATTATACCATCTGAAGAATAGTGTCAGCCTGTGCTTGGGTATCTGTGGAGGATTTAAGTCATTATATTAAATGAGTGTTAATTATGTGTACGTTTTAATAAGGCCTGTAACGAGAGTAAAAAAATGTTTACTATTATTATATGAAGAATCTAGTGCAATGTCTTTGTTGAAATTTGTTTAATAATAATATTGGGTTACTATATAAATACTTATTATACATTTATGTGTCAACATATATTTTCTATAAATGTTTTGATTTTCTAATGTTTGGGTTTATATGCGTTAAAAGTTAGGATGGTGTCTTGCAATCGTTTGTCTGGGTGTTTACCTATATTGGAAATTTAAAAAAAATATGCGGATCACTTGACTTTGATTAATAATATATCACACATATAACTAAAATTATTTTAAATGTGTGTGTCTTGATATAAAATGAAATAATCTAGTACAGCACCAGATTAAGAATAACAATATTTAGTTATTTAAAATACTATTAAAGGCTTGATAGCAATGTAGTGACAGTATTAAAATATTACAGGTAATTAAGACAAAATGTCATAATCACTTGATATGAACCCACATGTTTATATGCTAATAGTTAACCAGGGAGCATTAAAACCGTTTTACAGATGTAAACATTCTTCGTTGCAGATTTCTTAATTTAGCTACTATTTTTTAAATTAGTTAACTAGTATGGCAATACAAATTCTTATACCCACATAACACATTTTGTCTTTATATTATCAACGTTCTGTGTCTTGTACTTGCTTATAGAGTGCATGAAATACATGTTGTAATATGGTAAATATGTATTTGATTTTCAAATTTATTTTAGAAAATAAATAGTGTCTATAACAGTATTTGAGATAGACATGTCAGACAGAAAATCAAAAACTTAATCTAGAATTTAAATATGCTTTTTTTAAGAACATTGCAAGAAAGGAAAGATCAGGGAATGAATTGCAGGCTTAACTGAATTGCTGTTTTAATCATACAATATCAAGTTTTAGGTTGTGCTTATTGAACAATAACGCAAGGTATTATTGTTATTTTTCCATAAAAAAAACAATTTATTTTCAGTAGTTAAAAATTGTATGAAGTCAACGTCTATTGGTTTAAGGAAGTTATATGCACACAATTAGGTTATCTTTGAATTTTTCTTGTAGGACAGGAACCAGTTTATTTTTGTTGCGACTTTGCCATCCACATCAACAGCTTTCTTCTCTTCATTTGGCCTTCAGCAGTCACCAGTATAGAATATAGAAACAATCTGCTGTTTTTTCTTTATGTTGGTATACAATCCATCTTCATCGTAATGTTTCTTTGGAGTCATGTTCTGAAGTAGGGTAAATCTACATTTTAAAGGTATATGTGCAGTCGTTGGGATACAACATAACTTCCATTACTGTTGTTTTGTATTTTGTTTCCACATGTAACATTTTTGTTAATTATGTTCATATTGGAAACGTTTAGCTACTACTATTAGGAGAAGACCAATATTTATGTCTGGATAAAACCACCTGTCCATCACAACTAAAAGATCTACCCAAATGAAGTTGTCACTCAATGAAATGCAAGCCCATGCCATGTGGGTTAAAGTCATGTATTTGACCTGGGGTGCTCCTTAATAACAACAACATTTAAAGAAACAATAAAAAACGTGTGTCATTTTTACACTCTAAACCTTTTTTTCATTTAAGTACAAAATATGTCGAGATGATTTCGTGTATGAGTCTGTAAGTCAGATGCATTGTCGTTTTTGTTGTTGTTGTTTCTTTTAGTTCTCTAGTTGACAAAAATAATTATTAACATAAACTTGAAATTCCAACTGGGCTGCAGTACACCGGTGGTTCGACCAGAACATTTGTGACTGGCCATATCAAAATCAGTCTAAAGTCGCATTTCAGATTATTAAGATGATCCACGCAGAAGGCGTATAGGTGCAAAAATATCGGTTTTTAGATTTTGCTATATAATTTATGTTGAGACTCTTTACTACGAATTTATTGAAAACAATAGTCGAATTAAATAAGTTTTTGACTGTTTATTTTAACTTTGATTCGACCCTATACTATGTTTACGTTCACGTAATTATCGAGATTACTCAACGAACCATGGACAATGAGCCCAATTCATTAGCACATTTAAAGCAGAAAGAAATGGACAGTGGTTGTATTTGCTATCGAAATAAAGGTTACCTTCCGGGGAATTCAATTATTCTATTTTTAAACATAATCGTCATTCCAAGTAGCCATTACAATCTCTTAAAACAAGTGACCAACACAAAGGAAATCGCGCACATGTTGCTTAATAAGCCTATCGGCCTTTCTGATTGGTCAAAAGGACGTCACGTGATACTTCAGGTATCCCGTTTAAATTTTTTTTTTTACCGATCTTTACTGTTTACTGCGTTTTTATCGATCTAAAAGTAGATTTTGTCATCGATCTGTGCTTTTACTGGAAAATAAATAATAAACACAATAGATTCATCACCAGAGGAAGTGGCTAAATGCCTAAAAGAACCAGTAAATGGGTCAAATCTCGGAGGTATCGGAAACTGGAATGAATTGAGTACAACTTACTTTACAATTGCAAGTGGTGCGTTGGACTAAGATAGCGAATGTGACAGTGAAAGCTGTAATGATATTGAAGAAACATTTAAAGACATTGCTAACTCTCACATGTGTTTCTATTAAAATAAATGCTGTGGATTTATTTGAAATGGCTTAAAAACAGTGTCGCCCTCATATAGTTACCGAGACAAAAAGTTAAAGAAATTGACACTTTTATGATTTTCTATAATCACTCTTGCATTATACGGTTGCTTTGTTAATAAATAAGTATGTTCATTTAGTAGAGTTGTGTTTTTTCTTTCCAACAGTGTATGACATGATGGTGTAATTTATATAGAAAATATTGGTTGCTGTGGCATTTCGTTATAGGTATAGACCAAAAATGTTAAAACCAGTTTGAGTGCAATTTTCTTCACATTTATGTGTAGCTTTATGCCTTAAACTGTGTTACCTAAATTTGAATAACTTACCACAGGATTATCGTATCGTGATGGTTCTTGTATCGTTTTGAAATTATATTTATGCTCTATAAAATAAATATACAAACTAAAAATATGTTTTAATTTTGCGACTTTAGACTGATTTAGATTTTGAAAGGCCATCTTAAGCGTTCAGGTTTTCGTTTCCTTACACCCATGTGTCCATTATGTTAAAGCTCTGTACATATTAGGGAAATGACAAAATTCTGATTTATTGAATGATGTGTGCACTTTATACTGGTTTCAAACACACACTGGAGATGTAAAGGATCAGTAAAAATTTACCCTCATCAAGATTCGAGCCACATATCTCCCCAATGCAAGCGGATCATTGTACCAACTGAACTTCAGAGGCTTAGTGAATTAACTACCAGTGAAACAGGGATGGGGTGGGTGGGAGCGCCACCAACGTCGTAAAAGAGTAGAATTGTGAAAGCACATGTTAAGCTTTGAACGTAAATTGTGTCTGTTGATTGCTTATGTCGAATGTAAGGTCCCCTCCTGCGTATATACATCTAGTGTTTACTGCTCTTAAAATGAATGCATCTTGATTCAAACCCTATCCACCAAATTTTCTAGATGCGCCCCTGCAGAGAAACCGCTACACTTTCTCCTAGCACGAAAATATTCACCCTGAATCACATCCCAGGTTCTACTGCTTAAAATCACAATTGATTTTGCATGCACGTGTTGTCAAAGCTCTACTCTTGTTGCTCTACTCATGTCACCGGTTGGTAGACCAATACTCCCCCGAACCATCCCTGTTTCATTTGGTTTGTGGTTTGATAATCGTGTAGTCCGACGGCTTTTGGCTTAGAAGTCTTTAGTTTAATAATTAAATTATAGTTAATTAATTATGTTAATTAATTATGTTATGTGGTTCAACTACTATCGACTACATCAGCAGCGTTTGCATATCATCGTATAGTGGTTATAATGTTATCTAATACCTTTATTTACATGCATTGTGTTTCTTTCGCGACTTTGTTATCTATCTACAGGTTCGTAACTTTAGTGATTCGTTAATTGTAACAATCCTCATTTATAATACGGACAGAAATGAACAAACAAGATCGAATACGTTTTATCAAATGCAATGTTATTATTACTTATGTTATAATAATTGCGTTGACAAACAATATAACACATTCAAATATATAATATGAATCTAAAATTAATAGCAATGCTTAAGTTAACAATTTGATAGTTCAATAACGCATTGCTTAGACAATTGATTTACTATTAGATCGTGAAGTTCTTAATACAATTGCTTAACACAACTTCAAAGCAAGAAGTTTCTAAATCTAATGTTTTACAATTCTTTGTTTAAAGTAAATATTCAGATCACTGAATTCAACAAACAGAGCTAAACTGTTTAAACAACATCAATAAAATATCTATTATCCTTTACAATATATTACAGAATTCTTCTTACAAATTCTAACAAACAACTTATCTTTGATTTAAATAAATCCAACAAATAAATCCAACCAGATTTGTTCTCTACACAGAATTGTGCTCTGATTCCTGACCTGGTTGAATCTAGAGTAAATAGGAAAGGCCTAGATGATGATTTTGACTTCTAATTTATACTGGATGGTAGGTTTTCGGGCCGTGTGCAAACAATGGTTTTATGTTTTGTCTTTAAATTTGTCTCTCCCTCCTTTCGTTGTTTATTTCTAGTCGTAAAAATGATTATTTTTGTTTTCTGTGATTTTGCGATTTATTTGTAAAGGTTTCACCCGAATGACCCACATGATCCGTCCAGCTGTCCGGTCATCTACGTCAGAATATTTAGTTCAAATAATGTCTTGCCTTTACTGTTACAAGTGACCTGTTGTAAACGGTTAGAAGCTTTGTCTCGCATTTAGTCTCGCCTTTAGTCATGAGGTAGTAGGCCGTAGTGTTACAATCTGCCAGTTGTAAACAACTATTATTAAGTGACAGTAACTTGAAGTTTGAACAACATTTTAGTAATAAATGTTTTGCTTGACACGATCTTTTATATTTGACGATCTTTTATATTTGATGAAGAATTTACGTCACAGAAGTGAACAATCATTAGCATGCATTGAATACACGTTTTATAATGGTCTAAATCCAAACAAACACGTACCATTAGGAAAGAATCGTACGCATAAAAATATCTTAACAGGTTTTCAGACCCTGAGAAAGCGAAAGTAGAATATTGACCTACTTGTTGTATGCTGGTCGCTTCTAGCTGTGGCGTCTGCGTAAAATTCGTTTTATACATTTGTCCTACGACTTATTCAAGTTCTGTTGAATTCTCCTGCTTTATTTTTTATCCTAGCACATTTTTCTCTCGACGCCATCTCTTCATTAAGTCAAAGAAACTTTTGGATTCAGAATTGTCATGTTTATACATTCGCCATTGCGCTAACAATGAACTGCGCATGCGTTATAAATAATCATGTGGCGAGAATATCGGGATTTTACGAGCTCGTTGATCGTACGCTATTATGATTCGTACAATGTCGGAAGACATCCACCACAAACAAATATTGATTGAAATCGATCGTAATCGCGGTCTTATTTACGTTCTACTATGCTTAACATTTCTACATCTTCAAACCGAGAGCTATATGTTTGCATGCAATAGGCTTTATCTATTTTTATTGAGGGGATTTCGAACTAATGGGTGGCTTTAGAGGTCGGCCTTTGTCGAGCGGTTAAAGACACCAACTACATTTTTGTCTGCCAATAGCCGCATAGATCTAAATCCAGCTCGGGGCGAGAAGTTTCTTGTGGGTCTTTCAGCTGTACCTCGCTCGCTGGTGGTTCTACACAAACATTTGTTTGATTAGTTTCTCCGCAAGAATAGATAAACTTCCCTAAATGACTTAGACTGTGTCATTGCCATGTTATGTTTAAAGAGACACACCCGAGTAACTTACACTTGAATACTGGAAATAAAGCATAGCTGTTAAAAATAAGTGACGAAAAGGGCAAAGAGAAAATTAGGGTCGAAATCTGATTGTTAGTCACTAATCATGATTACAGTCGGCTTTATTTACTGATGTTCATGATAAGGGTGAATCTCAAAGCACAGATTTGCTAAAGGATTTTTTTTATAATAACGTGTTTGTACAAGCCACGACCAGAAATGATTAGCATTGTTTATTACATTTTTAGTGTATGATGTTTAGACATTAACCTGTTCTAATATGTTGAGAAAACAAACTGGGATACATGCAGTCGCTAATACATGTGCAAGCTAGCATAAAGGGCCATAATACTTTCAATATTTTTGCACTTATTTAAATCTTGACACCAAGTAGGTTCTAGTCCCATTTGTCAGTAGTTATATGAAGCCATTATTTTGACCACAAAGTAATATTGGTCAGTTAATTTGAGGGTTTTAGTGAAACTTGCAACATATACAACATATTTATATTTTTATTAAATGTTTTTTTTAAGTATTTATTACTTTCTTCAGTTTGTTTTGGTTGTATTCTTTATATAAATTGAATTGCATGTGTAATGTGACCAGTTTGACTGTTACCCACCCAAACATTATTGTAGTACCAATGCCAGTAGTGGCTCTACCTTGTTTTTAATTACCTAGCGTTATAAATTATTTTGAGTGTTTTAAAAGTAACTCTTTAAAGAAAAGTTAGTTTGCTATTGTTGTTTTCTGCCTTTTTTTTCCAAATTTTGTATAGATTGTCTCTGGTGTTTAAGCAAAAACTTATGCAATTGTGTCACTTGGACTTTCTTTTCTTTCTTAGTTGTATAAGATTGTTGTGACACCAAAGGAAATTAAAGTTAATGCGTGTCTTCATTTGTGACGGAACAACGGAAATTATAGATAAGGCATGATAAAAAATGGATGTTTGGCAAGAGGATGAATAGTAGGAGAGAATGGGACTGGAGTCTTGTCAGAGGGCTAAGAAGAGCCCAGATGGTCACAATGATTGCTGATGAATAAGACAAATATATATATATAAGCATTTTTATATTTTATTCTGCCACCTCCACAAATTTATTCTGTCTTTGTTAAGTTTAACCTTTGCTGCTCAGAGACCTATTTACTGTGAGCCCCAGCTACATAGTGCAAACCCTCACTTACTGTTCTGCTGGTGGCTGGCTATCCTTGCACCACTGTTTGTGCAGACCAAAATGGCTATTTGGTGATACTATTTACATTAACAATGAAAATCCAATCCATTTATAGCATTAAAATACATTTTCGGAAAGCCAACTATTAAAAAGAGTATAAATCATACTAGCTATAAAAATGTCCAATTTAAAGTAATCAGTTACAAACTAGTTTGCTAATTCTTTGTTTTTTTGTGTGGTGACTAAAGGTCACTATGTTGGACTTAACTCAATAGTCTTAACAGATTCCTTTCTCAATGCAGATTTTTTTTAATTCATCATACTGTTAAAACTACGAGTTCATTCTTAAGTATGTGAACAAATGTGGATAAGAACTTAAAATTGTTGAAAGTATTTTCAATTCTTGTGCTATTCTTCAAGAAAACGAAATTGTCTTATTTCGCTTTGGACCCGACTGAATAGACTCTTTTTGACTTATTCAACTCCGTTGACCCCTTCATGTAGCCATTGACCCATTGATGTGACATCATGGTGAAGCTGGCATTGGTCCAGGGAAATGTACATCAATCAAATACCAGTACGTTCATTTTAACTTACTAACTTTTCAATTGATATTGCACTATTATCAAGATGAAAATTACATAAGTTATAGTTTTATATATGACAGCTTTACCTTTTGAATCATTCTCGATTTGAAGCTGGATGCAAACCTGAGTCTATGGAGTGTATGACCAAAATGTAACAATTGAGCTAAAGAGTTAACTTTTCATCGCAGTCGTAGGAATTGGTTTTATAGAAGCACGACGGGCTATCAATGTTGGTTGGGTCTACTTACAAGGGAGCTGGAAAAAGTATCCTAAGCGGTAGCGTGAGGCTCCGGGTACTGGAGGTCATAGCTTCGATATCAGGCCTCGACGTAGACAGTGGTTAAAATGTCACTAGTGCATCTCTCTTGCTAACACTCAAGCAAATATAAGGTTAGTACTGGTTAATCTGGTGTCCGGATAATGTAAGGTGGTTTGGTATTATGCCAGGTGATCACAACATGGTATACACAGTGGAGGCAGCATTTGTTTGTTTATATATACATGTACATGTATTTTCAAATTGAGTGTATCATTTCAAAGGCATGAAAAAGAAAAAAAAAACAGGTGTAATATAGGCAAGCGTAGATTTTGTATAACAGAAATTGTAAAAAAGTTGGACAGATGAAACAATTTTGCATTACACTGTGTGAAGAAATTGGTATCTTTAATTTTACATTTTTTGTGGAACAGACCTATTGCTTTATTTACTCATTAGAGTAACTCGTTTCTGCTGGTTTGTTTATTGGGTTTTATAAATCATCCGGAGAGACTGTTCTCTTGAAGGAGATATAGTGCTACCTTCACTTTATAGCATGCCATGAACACCTGACATGATACCAGACCCAATCATATTATCCTGACCGCAGATCAACCAGTCGTGGAAATGCCCTTTTATTTGCATGAGCGTTTGCAAGGGAGCTACACCACAACAAATTTTAACGACTGGTATGTCGCGGCCGGGTACCGAACCTGGGCTTGCCGTACCTGTAGCCGACGCACTACAGATTGCTCTACCAGATTCGGGGTCTGCAGGTTTATTGCACAAATTATATAGTCCAGTGTATTATACATACATTAAAAACTAATGCGTAAATCCAGCTAAAATCATATGCTAAATGACTTTTTTTCCAGGACATTCAGTAAATCATTACTGAGCTGGATATTTCAATGTGTGGACATGTTTACAAAGTATGCAATCTTTGAAAATGACAATGAATATTAACAAATCATGCGGCAGTCTACTGTTCTGTTATTATATTTTTAAAGGAAGAGTTATTAGCTTGTTTTTTTTTATTTAACAATTGCATTTCTCGTGTATGGAAATTATGAAATGCCGTTTGGAATTAAACAAATCTGTTTAGCTATGTCTACTTCATTTTTTTTAAATCCCCTTTTACACGTATTAAGTTATTTAGTTTTTTATTTAAAAAAATGGGAACTCTGTTTGTTTATGTCTAACCTTTTTTTCAAATAATAAAAGTACACTTAGGTGAAATTAGGCTCCAACATGCAGCTTATTCTGACCTTTACACATAAATAAATAAACTGGTTTTTATTTATACAAGGCTTAGCAGATGGCTGCAACTTTGCATCCATACAATAATACATGTACCGGCTAAAACTAGCTTTATTGATTAATGAATCACCTTTATTCAGATAATTTCTGAGGAAAGACCTTTTCCAACCTAATTTTTGCCTTGATTATCAAGTATATCCACATGACGGCTTTTAAGTTGACAACAATGCTATAACAACAGATTGTAAAAAAAATCAAACATTGACAATTACTTCAGATTTGGTTTGAGCCTCAGTTGGTTTAAAACGTTCATGGTGGAAAGTAAAAAGGGCTGTAATTTTTACCAAGGTATTTGTGTTATATCTTTCTCCATTTATAACAACTGGACTGTCATAATCTTCCCAAACTGAATGTTTTCATTAAAAGCAAGAACAAACAACTAGGGGTTGTCCATTGACAAGGGGCCTAAGTCCTCTGCCTCCCTTTGGACCATGGCCTCTCACCACCTGGGATCAACTTCCATTTCGGGTAAAAGTCTATGAGTGATATGTCTCGTCTCTGTGTTTGTTTGTTTTTCACATTTGCATTTACCTTGTTTGCCTTTGTCTACTAAATTTAAATATCTGTTGGAGTTTTGATAGGACCTTTTCTTATTTACCTATTGAAGGGAAAAGGTTTTAAAGCTGACCTCTGGTGCACCGGTGGTACTACCCAAACATTTTCACATATCCACCATCGCTATTATGGGCATACTTTGTTCCTATAACATATTTCTTAAAAACACACTAAACTACTTAATTGTCACGTGAATTGTTCTGAAATACTGGATCAAGTAGAATCCACTTAAATGACTTAAGCATCTGCCATCACTTCTGGAATATCCTGGTCTAGCTATATGGTGATTTTTTTTCTGTCTACCAAATGCCTCAATCAAGCGATATGTTAATTGCTTTAGGTATGGCACTTAGTAACATTTACCTGTAAAGCAGTTCAAGATGAAATAAAATAAATGTGTTCTATGTTATCCGTCATTTACTGGAAAACTATTAAATTGCAGTGACACTTAAATGACCCAATATCCAATATATAAGTATTAAAATCAATGATAGATAGAACATGTTAGCTGTATTTTAGTTATATTAATGATTATAGCAACATCCAGCTTTTGACAAATGACTGGGTAGCACTACTGTCAAACAAATCAACTTGAAGACTTCTACATGAAGTCCTTTATCAAATCGAAAAATCATACCCGTGTAACATGGGGACAAAATGTGCAGCCAGTCCGGGACTCGATCCTGGGACCCTTCGCTAACAGGCCGAATGCTGTACCGACTGAGGTAACCGGACCGCTTACACATTCTCTCCCTATCATCCGGCTACATACTTCCAGGGCAACTTGATATTTGTCTAAGTTTCCACAAACCGTTAGCTCTACATGCAATCCACTAGCACCTGAACCATAACAATCGCGGGTCATTTATGTTGGGCGTTATTGTACGATAAGGAGGAAAATGTGCAGTCGGTCTGGAACTCAAAATCTACCTTTACCTGCAGTGCTATTTGACTTAGTTGTTAGCAGATTGTATTGGTGAAGTTTTTGGATCAAAAAGGGATGTTGGGCTTTTACCTGAAATCTGATGCTGAAAAAACAACAACAACATAACGAGGTGTTTTAGAAGAGTCTCAGACACGCGGAAAAGTGTGGATAATTGGTATGTGTCTCAAAAATAAATATAACCTTTTGAATCCTTAAACCTATGAAATTGTTTCCACTTCGTATTATTATTTTAAAAACACAAGCGCTCACAAGCTCTCACAATATTTTTCTTTTCTGTATCATTAACATTAAAAGAAAAATCACAATATTGACAATATAAAAAACACAAATGCAGCAACAATAAAAATGAATGGGGGTTAGCTTTATTGATTTGACCCTTTATCACAATCTGTATGTATGAACATATTTTTACCTTTTGTTTTAATGGCCAAAAAAAAAAACCATGTTGTTGGAGTGTCTGCTCTTTCCTACAGTAGCATTAAGAGCTATTTTTGTGTCGATTCAGGTGTAGTAACCACTTTTCTTCTCTTTTCTTTTCCTTTGCTGGCCTGACATCTTTCATGAAGCTAAAGGACAGCAAGACATATTTTATTAAGATTAAACATTACAATCTCTAACTTGTAATATTGGATCAACTTTCAAAAAACAGAATTATGTGACATCTCTGGGATGCAGGAAGACCAATGCTTTTGAGTACCATTGTATAAGTGTATATCACCTACAAAGTTGTGTAGTGGGGTTATGTAAATGGTGGTATGTATGGGGTTAAGGGGTTCCTGCCTGTTGTTGTTTGGGTACATAAATATAATCAATTGATAGGTTATGGTCTATAGTTTCGCAAAAAGTGAAGATAGTAGTTAGTAAGCAATGTGTATTTATGTTTGGTACACATCTACGCTTTCTTCAACCAAGTGGTCCTGGTTTGAAACTCACATGTCTGTATGTGAGTTCTCAGAAAACACAATTTTAAAAAATTGATTTCAATAAATTAAAATGGTTAGTAAAAGGGATTCTGTTGCATACAGAACATAAAACATACATGTAGCAAATCAATAATAAAAATGAAACAGTTCAACAGAGCTGAGTGAACCTACCACTTTAATAAGTCTTTATTAAAATAAATTTATTAAACTACAATGTATATAAATACTTATAGCTTATTGTGTTAAACTGGTGTATCAGGTCATGTTGTAAGAGTGTTGGTCTTTTACTGTGAAGTTACCGTTCTTGGTAGGTATCCAGTTGTAGATGTAAGATTAATTTTCTCTTGGCCTGGCATCTCTCTTGAAGCTTAAATGCATCATCATATATTTTTTGCTATTTTTCATGTTGAAATAAATCAAGTGTGAGATACTCAAAGCTAACAACACATGAAATCAGATCAACTGCCACTAAAGTTAGCAATAGGAAATCAATCATCTTCCATAATTCCATGTGGCAAGGATGAGAAAAAACACCTTTGTATGAATCAATATGCATCCTATATTTTACCATTCATTCAGAACAGCTTAGGGTTTTGATCAAATAATTGACTCAAGAAAAGATAGGGATTGGATTAGCCGGCATTTTTGCCGATACTGTGCAGCGACATTTCTATCATAGCACAGGGGCACTTATAAGGCGTCCAGGGACTGAACCCGGCCGGTCCATTATACTGACACCGACGATTCAGGCGTAATGCTGTCCCCTTAGCCCTGAGCGTTAGGAGGGAAGCCACTACTACCAACTTTGAAGTCCTTGGTTTGACCTGCCATGGAATTGAACCCACGACCTCCCGATCTACAAGCCTACGCTCTACCACCTGAGCTATTGCGGCCGGTAGAAAATATTGATACAATTAAAAGATGGCTTACGTTAAGAAATCAGTTAACAACTTTCACGTCTTCAATCTTTATCTGCTAAATCTAAATAGCATCACCCTAATTTTGTGAAAGGCATATAGTTGTTATGAAGGTTACAGTTTTAATGCTACAAAGTAAGTTTAAAGCTTTGCAAAACCCAGCTTGTCTGTGTAATGGGTCCATATAAGTGTAAAGCCTAACACTTTTGTGGTAGTATTGAGTTCAATCTACAACTTATCGATCATCAGTTCATGAGCATCCGCCACGATTTGCCATGATAACGGAAGATTGTTGATATAACTACATTACAACAACACGATTTTTAATTAATATGTCAAAAATGTATGCCAATAAATATCTTGTTGTTATCTAAAATGGACGTTGTTTTAAGACCATTTTCCGGTGTTTTTCAAATATATAATGAACTAGTTTAACAATGCCCTTAAGTTATAACTGCATATTTGGAAACATGGTACAACTGTCGAAGACAACAACAACAACAATGACAAAGACACTGAATATAGGATATCGTGTCGACAATTTGAGAAAATCCCTGACGTGTATTTCCAAAAGAAGTTTGGTCAGTTCTCAGTTTGTTCTGATCAACTGAATGTTTCGTAAATCCGCCGATTAGGTAAAAAAAAACATCACCAAAAACCACTGCTTGTGAACAGTAGATGCGCATGTATTCAGTTCTTAAACTCCTCAACTCCGAAAATGTTAGTATTCTTGCTCTGCTTGCCATGTTGGATTTTTCGGCCAATGAGATTCTAGAAAATAGTACAATGCATTACGGGAGTTACGAAGTGTAAGGTTTGTAAACATCGTTGACGTGTTTGAGTTACGAACTTTTCAAATGTAAACGCCACTTTGTCGTCTTATCACTGATAAAACTTAAGGGTCGTCTCGATGGGTTATAAGGAATATACTAATGACCCCTAGCAGTTGATAATCATTTTTCTTTTATCTATGACTCGAATTAAGCCTATTTTACCTTCAGGTGTGTTCCTTTAAAACATGTATGGAATACCACAACTACACAAGTGTATTAAGAACACGAAATACACATTTAAGGAAACACATGCTAATTATTGTAAAAATCAACTTGTCCACGTGGACGGTAGCATGTGGCATTTGTTCGACAAAAGTGTATGTCAATGTATCTTCACTTCAGTAAAGGCATTGAAAAATGTTTACATCAATGGTTCTAAGAAGTGGCGTTGCTAGTTTTATTTATTTACAAAACAAACTAAAATACGGTAATGCCCGAAATCTTGCGGAAAGATACGCAAAAAGTGGGCGGCTACATGGCAAAATAAAACAAAATGTTGTGATCTCTATTCTGGCGTATGCTTTCCGGTCGTCACATAATGAAAGAACTCATGATGTACGTGTCTAATCACATCTGTTGACACGTAGATGCAGATTTCACAATAAACGTTGGCTAACTTAAAATATGTACTATATCAAATGAATCCAATTATAAGTGGAATTATACATTAATTTTACTCCAGTTTGCTCTTGACATTCTGGATAAGCCTATCCAATTAATTCTTTGTTAGATTTTAATAAGTGTACATGTAAATCTTACACTGAACTGAACGTTGGTTCTTAAATTTCATCTTCACATGAACAGGATGCTACAATCATTTATTCGTCTCTGGTCATGTTTGTTCATGATTCAGAAAGTTAATTTTATTTGTGGTCAACCATTTTTGCGTTGTTTTTCAAATCGAAATAATACCATATTCCTTTTCTGAACACTGTGTGGACATTATGTTTCGATGAAGTCACTACTTTCGTCACAACGTATAGAAAATATCAGCGCATGGACATTTTCTTTTAAATAGTTTTTTTTATTTTCGTTACTTGCATTTGAGAAACTCGTCAGGAAGTGCGAGGTTAGAGCTCTGCAAAACCGGTTTAAGCACCTCAGTCGGTCCATATTGCCGACTGACCATTCCAGGGCGGTAACTGTCGGGTTTGCTCTTTTCCTTATATGACTCATCACAAATTTGTTCTTGCTTTTTGGCTTACATGTATATTAATAGTGATATATGGTGTAGTAGCAGTAGTAGCAGTAGTAGTTGTGATGATAGTTTAAGTAGTAGTAGTAGTAGTAGTAGTAGTAGTAGTAGTAGTAGTAGTAGTAGTAGTAGTAGTAGTGGAAGTAGTAGTAGTAGTAGTAGTAGTAGTAGTAGTAGTAGTAGTAGTAGTAGTAGTAGTAGTAGTTGTAGTGCAAGTAGTAGAAGTAGTAGTAGTAGTAGTAGTAGTAGTAGTAGTAGTAGTAGTAGTAGTAGTAGAAGTAGTAGAAGTAGTAGTAGAAGAAGTTGTAGTAGTAGAAGTTGTAGTAGAAGTAGCAGTAGAAGTTGTAGTAGAATTAGAACCAGTAGTAGTGGAAGATTAAATAGTTGTAGAAGTAGTAGTAATATTAGCAACAGTAGTAATTGTAGTAAATTTTATTGCTTTTACTATTTCATATGGATTTACTGGGACAGTTTTACCACAAATATTCTTTGTATAACCTAAGAATGCATCACAGGCTTAGTTCATAAAAAGCGGAGATGCGAATAATGTATTATATATTTCTCAAATTCTGTAATTCAAGCAATAAAAAATTATCGTTTGTCAATGTTAAATTGACGTCATCTGAAAAAATTATGTCATTTGACATACGATTCGAATGCATTTTTAAACAAAATCGCCAACTGTGTCAAGTATCGTCACAACGAACAGAAATATGTGACTGTTCCAAGATATGTTGTAAATGTTACCTTATCTGACTGGCACGCTTCACATTCAATAGAATATTTATACCTGCATTTCTTTTGCGTTAAATTGTTCATACCTTTGACAATGTTCTTAGAGATATTAGAGGCGTTCGGAATTCCGAAGTGTAGAGTGCAGTATGGAAGTGATTGGAACCATTCTCCATATAATAACAATTATTTTCTTTCTTTGACGAATTTAATTGTAAGTGAATTAAATACAGTATAACAAATAAACAATACCTTATAATATTCGTACCTCACAAAGATTGACTATTGCATTACTATCTGTAGGTTTTTTTACACATAAGATTCCAATACGGAAATAAGTTACGTGTTTCAAGGTTGAAATAAACATATAGGCCGAGCCGTCTAGTGTCGTCTTAAATAGTTCTTCAATCTAGGCGTCGAAATATATTATCATACTTCTGTGTAAAATGGCATTTTTATTCTTTATCCACATTTTCTGTACATAATGGTATATACTTGATTATACTCATTACTAATTTGGAATTATAAACAACGCAGAAGTAAATAAAAATAGTTTCTTTTTTTCTATGCATTTATGTCTTCCTGTGACAGCATTCTGACAGATGCGGTATGTTGGTTGACAATGGAAAACTGTCTTATGCTTTTGTTGTTCGAGCCTCTTGAATCCTTTTGTCATATTGTTAACACAGAGAAAGGTAAAACGCTTACATACATCGATTTTACCCGAATATTTATTTATAAACGGCTTTTATCGTGAATTTCTTGTGTCCGAGATGTTGACTTTATTGTCCATTAACGTAATATATTTAGACGATGGACTATCTAAAACAACTTCGTACAGATTGATCCCGCGGTACAAATCGACTGAATTTATTGGTAAAACATGGATACAGAATAAATGACTCTATATTTGTTAACATGAGTAATAAAACTTCGATACATAGCAAAATGACTACTTTTTTAAGTTCATCGAGTGCTTCTGAACGTCAATTATTAAAATCCGTAAATAATGTTTCTTTTTTTTAAAAGGAAGTGTTCTTTAATTTGTTATAAATACCATTGCATCATATTGTATGAACTGTCTGTCTGATACGTGTAGAAGACCATAGCCCTGCGTACATAATCTACTTAGAATCCAGTGCAGTTATCATTTAAATATCTCATGCAGTCGGTTCCACCCCTGGCACCGTGGCCATATCAGGAAGCAAGACAACACCAGCTACAGGTACCAATCAAATACAGTTAAACTGTACTTCCGGTTCGTCTAACCCCGCGTCAAACATAACGTGGTATAATGGATCTGACGTCATATCGAATGCGGTTGGTTACGAAATATGGCCTGGGAACAACAACGGGGTTATAACATCTAACAACCTGACCATCACACCGACCAGGTATATGGACAAAAATAGGATCACGTGTAGGACTGATAACGGTTATGGTTCGGACAGCAAAAACGTGGATCTTGATATTCTATGTAAGTACGAGTTATTAATACTGGCTTCTATGGATAACCAACTCGATGTTTCATTTTCTATTTTAATACATTTTAATAATGTTGATGTCGCTTGTAACATGGGTAAACAGCATTTACCAGTACCTTTCTCCCATATTTGACATGTAAGATATACATCGTAATAAGTATAAATAAAACAATTAAATACCACGCATACCAGGCCAATAATACTGAATTCATGTTACTTTATCAATTAAGTGTGATGCATTAATTGCATGTTCCTTGCAGATTCTTGTCTGATACATACGTTACCAAACGTCACAGCCATTGAAGGAGAACCAGACGTCACACTGACATGTTCAGCCTACAGTAAACCACCTGCCAACTTCACATGGTATAAAGGAAGCATAGTTCTAGCTAGTGGCATTGGGTCGCTTGCAAGCAACAAATTTAGTTATGTGATACCTCGTGTGGACAGGACTAATGCCGGGCGCTACACATGTCACGCTGGTAACAATATTGGGAGTCCTGACTCGAAGGATGCCTACCTTATCGTAAAATGTTAGTTACTTTGAAGACACAATATAAAATATATAAGACAAAATAGAAATAAAGATAAATAAATATTACATATGTGTGCATAGATCTAGAATGTTATCAACAATTACTTTTTATTTGTAGACAATATAGTTTTATTTGCAACCTATTACCCAAATACCCCAAATCTCCCGATACCATTATGGTCACGGAATGAATCCGTATCTTCATGTTAGGGGGTGTAAGAGGGTTTGTCTGAGTAGATAGCCACAGACTCAACAGCCCAATGTCCATGGCCTCTAAAACAAAATATGCAAACGTGCTGTGAGAAGTTGATATACGATGGTCAGTGCTTCTACCAAAACAATAATTATTGATGTTCCAATTTTTATATATGTCCCTTTCCATGATTGCAATAATGTGTCGGTGAGATGTAAAATCAGAATTACACGCTGCTGATAAAAGATCCAAGTTGACATTTAAACGATAATTTTCCATTGATACACACAAAATAAATGTCGAAGCTGTTATTAAAAATATTTGGTCTGGCTTTAATTTACAGACTTAATCTTGATTCTGTTTTAAACAGAGTAACGTCAGCTATGAATGATGGACATTTTATTTAATCAGTGTTTGACTTTTCTTTACCAGATCCCCCAACTGTCACTGTGTCCGTCACTACATCTCCACAATACACCGTCGCATGTAAAGCGGAAGGTTACCCTGACAGCTACGAGTATCAACAATTGGTCCAGATCTGGCCTGGATATGGTCCCGTAGCAACGCTACCGTTCAATCGGACGTCCTTGACCTTGGTGAATGACACGTATGAGAGATCAGGCGTGTATATGTGTGGCGCCAGTAATGGGGTTGCTTTGTATGGCACGAAACAAGTGTACATGCACGGAAATGGAACAGTTCTTATGCCAGGTATTTTCAGATGTCATGCTCGCATATTGTTAAAACATTCAACATATAACAGAAAATTAAGGAAAAAACTCCTTTGAAACTCACATCTAGCATAACACTCTCTTTCATACCGCACATACAGATAAACGCATATACATATTTCAGAATAGCCTGGTTTAACACATCGACATATACATTTTCATATTTAGCGCACACATCTTCCAGTACCTACAGTTTTATATTAAGCCCACCCCTACCAGAGTACATATTTTTATATTTAACGTATGCATCTACATCAGCGCATATTTT
The DNA here is from genome assembly GCA_007844125.1 of Sinonovacula constricta. Lineage (NCBI taxonomy): Eukaryota > Metazoa > Mollusca > Bivalvia > Cardiida > Solecurtidae > Sinonovacula > Sinonovacula constricta. Next base: position 60,676,784 of record CM017560.1, on the reverse strand, counting down.
TATAATAAGGACATTCTTCCAGTGCACACATTTTTGTATTTATATTCACATATACCAGTGCACACTAGTTTATATTTAACGCACACGTTTTCAGATTTACCACACATCTACAAGTGGAAACCTTTTCATAAGCGCACATTTATCAGTGCACAACTTGTCATATTCAGCACAATTGTACAAGTCTAACTTTGGCATACTAAGAACACAGCTACCAGTACACACTTTTCCTTTTTAGCGTACAACTTCCAGTACACAATTATCATATTAATCGCACATCTGCCAGTACACGTTGTTTTTCTATGAAGCACCCGTTCGCAAGTGTACAGTTGTTCATGTTAAGCACACATCTAACAGTGTAAACCTTGCCACATTTTTATATTTTAAGCTTCTAGTGCGTACCTTTACATCTACTTCCATACACAACTTATACTACAAAACTTATACTAAAAACGTTTTTAAAAGGACCATCACTTCAATCTCTGTACATACATGCACGCACGCAACACACAACACCCACGCACGTCCAATTGACCACTTTCTTAAATACGTGCAAATAAATAATAAGGGATGTAGGAATACATACCTACAAATTATTTTATTCGATTATTGCCATCTAAGAAAAATCAGCATTTAGGTTTAAATAGAACAATGTTGTGGGCTTCCATGGCCATAACTTGTATATGTAAACAGCATTTTTAATTTATTGTGACTTACCTTTATTCACTTAATAGCACCACCGGTTTTGCTGGATCCATGGCCTGTCGGTGCAAGATTTCGTGTTTCCGGAAGACTTGGCCAGGATGCTACCATTGAGATAAAATACTGGTCCAACGCTATCGATAGTGTTTTGCGTTGCTACAAACTACCGAGCGGCTCTCAGTTGCCTTCCTCTGACTGCAATGCTACGGAGACAATGACCGAGGTTACAATCCCAGTATACAGTCATATGGTAAAGGAGACAGGAACATTGGCAACACTGAAGATACCAATCAGACGTCTAGATGATTTCACTGACTACGACATTGTTGTTACAAACCATGAAGGGAAATCGTTACTGGGCATTGCTATTGTTCGTGTAGGTAAGATTTGTTTTGAATACCTACACTGAACAAGGATCCTTGTAAGAAAAACGTATTGACTAATACAAGTGTTTGGTAAGTTATGGCCATGGAAGCCCACAACATTGTTCTATTTACTTTTGTTTCCCGAAAGACAGAACTTATGGTTATATTACATTTGGTTATATTCTTCTGTAATATTGACCGAGATGAATGCATTCTTGTTTTCAAGAGCAACTGATCGTTCACAACAGTATTTCGTAATTCTTTATTCTATTTTTTATGATAAGAAAGTTAAATTAGTAAGCTATATAATGTATCTTAGATTGGTAAAGCGCTTTGGGTAAAGCTAATTAGTATTCAACATGGCGGCTGTCGAAAACTTGTAATCTCTGTGTAAAAAATCCCTGATAGACAATATATATTGCACAAACGAAATCCATTGCATATTTTAGCATGTTGATTGATAACGTATTTGGCCATTATAGGCGTCATTATGAAATTGTGAAGCCAAGACGAGAAAACGACAAAATTAGCGTTAAGTCACATTGTTTGTTTTATTTTTTCCGAAAGAATCCTAAAATACATTTGTCTTTTTTCTTTCTTTGTTTATATATATATATATATATATATATATATATATATATATATATATATATATAGAGAGAGAGAGAGAGAGAGAGAGAGAGAGAGAGAGAGAGAGAGAGAGAGAGAGAGAGAGAGAGAGAGAGAGAGAGAGAGAGAGGGATTAGGGATTAGGGATTAGCCGGCATTTTTGCCGATACTGCGCAGCGACATTTCTATCATTATAGCACAGGGGCACTTATGAGGTGCCCAGGGACTGAACCCGGCCGGTCCATTATACTGACACCGACGAGTCAGGCGTAATGCTGTCCCCTTAGCCCCAAGCGTTAGGAGGGAAGCCACTACTACCAACTTTAAAGTCTTTGGTCAGACCCGGCCGGGGTTCGAACCCACGACCTCCCGATCCGCAAGCCGACGCTCTACCACCTGAGCTATTGCGGTCGGCATATAGAGAGAGAGAGAGAGAGAGAGAAAGAGAGGGAAATAAAGAAAGAAAGAGAGAGAGAGAGAGAGAGAGAGAGAGAAGAAGTTGATTTAGAAATTATCTTCCGCTATTTTTTACTTTCTTTGCCCGACAAATTATCTCCCTCAACTGTCGGGATCTCTCAATCAAGATATATCTATTTAGAATGTAAAGTAGTGAAACTGGTAACAGAAGCGTCAATTTATGAGCTAGTTAATTTAGGCATAGGTTGACAGCACCAAATTTCCTTGACAACAATAGCATACAATTGTTGCAATTTCGATTTTTGTTGACACAAACCTTGTTTAAATGATGTTTAAAATTAAATACTTCGTCTAATAACACACTGCTTGCTGTTTTTGTTAAAGAATAGTTACCCTCCGAATGATTGTTCATTTTTCGGTAATATGTCGAACTGCAATTTGACGAAAATGCTGGTACACTCAGTATAATTTGATGTGACTAATTTAAAATGGTATATTTTGTACCTACATGACCAAACTACTAATAATGGAGCAAAATTTATCCGATTTCGAGAGACACTTCTGATAGTCTGAATCATACGTTTACAGTCCAGAAGCAGTTGTGTTGTGGTTAATATTAATTTGAACAGTACTTTGCAGTATATATACTATCTAATTACATGTAAAACTTATTTGTAAGCATACAGGCTCACAGTTATGTCAATAATGTAATCAAGTAAAAAACATATTAAGATGCGATATTTTGTCTTAAGATGGCTCTTAAGCAGCGAAATTTAGGATGGCTCTTGGTTGGCTGCTTAATACAAGTTTGACTGTAGTTATAAACTGTTTAAAGCGTTGCTGGTCTTATTTTTAGATAATTGAGAATTTCTCATTTGGGTGGGGGTGTTATGACTTTATACATTTTGAAAACAAATTGCATGTATAAAGCATTATCCTTATTTGCTAATCTTATGATATAAAATAATAAAACCAAGAGTGTCTGGAAAATCTTTCTAGTTGATGATGAAAATGAAAGGACTAGAAATTTGAAATCACGATCACATGGCATCAATGCAGATCACTTTTTTGGAAAACAGAATATATCTGAATAGCCACATCAGAAGCACATGCGTATGTTTTGATACCAGGGAACACATTTCCCGCTGAAAAGTATTGATTTAATGTACTAAAGAAACCATGATCTTTTGATGTTATAAACAACAGACTTTTGACCAATACCATAATAAACACCATGTTATAGTAAAAGGAATGTGTACTTCTTGCAATAGTGTATTAATTAGTAAACACAAGAAGACAAATAATAAGCCCTTACATATTTGTTCTAAACTACCATATGATATATAGAATATCAATCATGTTTGTATCGATTCACATATCTTATCGATGGATCTGACCAATATAGATCCCTAGTAACAAACTGCCTCCATTATTTCTCTGATGTTACATACAAAACACTAACTACTTACTAGGTGACAGTGTTGACATTTCATAATGTTATTAGATTTTATCCTGTTTTCTTTGACAATGTACCAAACCGTTAATTTCTTTTAGATTTATATTCAGAATTTAAAATAAAGACAATAAAATATTTAGAAATATTATCTAACATTTTATTTTTAAGACCTAACATTTTTTAAGTATTAGGTTATTTCTGCTAGTTAAATCATTAAATATGCGGATAACCTTTTATGTCATACATTTTGAATAACCACTTAAGGACTTAAAAGTTCTTAGTTTCAACAAAAAGCTATACTAACATAGTGTTTAATATAAGTCATGGTGTAATAATGTAACTATGTTATAAGCAGCAAGTATCATCAGCACCAAATTATCATGTATCGTGATATGTACGGTATCGTGTTGTATATATCGCGATACGTATCGTATTGTAAGGGTAGCGTATCGTTACACCCCCAATGTACATGGTTTCCTTTTCATATAGAATACTGTTTTCATATAAACAAGTTTTACTTTTATTGCTACTAAATTCACGTTATTATCAATAAAGCTAAACGCTTAAAGAAGAGGAAGAGGAAAATGTTCAACACGGCCAAAATGTCTTAATTAGAACTTCCCCTTTATTTTAGACGAATGCAAACCTTCCTCAAGCATGGGGTCCACGGTCGCTATTTCTGTATCTACGACGGCATCTATCACAATCGTCCTCGGTATCGTAGTCATCGTCATTGTCATTAGACAATATCCGAACTTTGTAATGCGGCTCGTTCAACATACCTCTCAAAGTGGTGAGTTATCGTTGATGTCACTGTTTAACAGATAGTTGGGTATAATATTTTTATTTCGCAATTGGCAAGTCTAGTTGGTGACGTTTATTTTGAAGTAAAATTGCAACTAAATAATTAGCTAATAAGCGACCTTATATCGTTTTTTCTTGTAAATGTGTATGCCTTTATTTATTTATCTGCATTTATTAAGTTATCCTCACATGTTGTTGCTACTTGTTAGCTATGTTAAATGCCATATTCATATTGATCTGTATGACGTTTTATTTCACACCTCAACCATCTCGTTTTATTATAAGCTCTCAAGTTTCTCTATGTCATTTAAACGGTAAATGCGTGCCTGCACATATTTCTATACCTCTAATAAATCAATTTCTATTGCATTTTTTATTTCCGCAGTCTCTGTCTTTAATTAAATGTGGCAAAACAAAAACACCTGCATTTCGTATCAATTTCCGTTTCAAATGACCTTTTTGTTCATGGCTTTATGAACATTTTGCTTGAGTTGTACTATGCTAAGTTTATCGGTCGTTATCTGTTATTCACTGTATCTGTATTTAAATGTTTTACTCGTGATTTTCGACATTAAGGCAGTTTCGTGTATCTTTCTCCTACAGGCAACATATCACAGGGTACAGAAATGTAAGTACAATCAATTAAACGAAATGATAATAACATCTATGTATGAGGTAGAGTCGACTTCATATTCTAACCAACATTTTGGGTGGGTTCGAATACTTGCCTGGACATGTCATGTGTATAAATATTTTACTGGTCCCGTTGTGCACAAAAGATAATTTTAAAATTTCTAGGGAGTGCCTTTGCCAAAACTAGTTGGATGTTATTATGATGGTCAGAAATGTAGCGTAGCTATGAATTAATGTTATGAAACAAACACATGGCTTTCTGTTCTTAATAAAATATCGGCTCTTTCGAACATTAACACAATGACACACGAATTGTAAAACAAATAGTTACAGTAAGTTCTATACCATTCAGTGATACAGGTTTGCAGTCTCAGTCACTGAAACGATCGGGAAAACAAGTTGTCTACTCGACGCTTGTAGCGGCAGGTATGTAATGTAACAATTGCACGTTAGTTTTTTGTTTTTTTCTTCACGTACATAATGATAGATATGCTTTATTAATACATAAGGCTATCTTATAGATACATTGTAACGTATATTTGTACATAGTCAATGAAAAGGCATGTACGTAAAATTGATATTAACATTTAAACCTTGATTAAATTCATTCGAAGGTTAACCGATATAAATGTGTACATTGCCACTGAATTATTTGCAGTTTCATTGTTTGATTTAATTAGTCTCTTCCAATAATTTGGTTGTGTATATTGTTTTTGTAATCAATAAGTATTTCACCTTATTTTACAGAAGACTCTAAAGGAGAAAACTTGTAAGTAGCAGTTTACTTTCGATTTAAAGTTCAGCAAGTTGGAGCATTGCTTACAACATATTTAAATACTCAAATTTTATGTTAAATCCAGGTATAATTGGTTAAGTGTCACTAATATCCGATAATAGAAAGCAATGTATTAAACAAGCAATGGTCTCTGTATTGTTTTGCATTATCATTTTACTTTAAATAAAAACTAATACATACTGTCGTATGTGATCAAATAGTTTGAGAAAAGGAAATGAGTTTGAACATAACTACTACCTCGTACACTATTGTATATGGACCGTAAAATCCCGAGTGCTCCATTTCTGTCCGAACGATTGCGGTAGCGTTAGACTGAGACACTGAGATAATATGATAGACTATGACCTTAAATAACTGGTTCAGAGCCGCAGAAAGCAGTGAGGCCCCTCGCGAGATATCGTACGAATTTTGGCTTAATAAACGATGCATAGTTAGTGGAATATTCGTTTTAATAATAGTTCGCTACCCATTTTGACCATTTCCTCTAGTAAATGAGTGATATTCGTACGCGATATTTTCATTCATGAATCCTTTGACATACATTTTTGCTCTTCATACGCACTACTTCTTCCAATGCATGAACGACTGACCAAGAGTAGTGAATGTCATGCTAGGTCAATATGTGCGCTTCCGAAATCCAGCTTTGTCAGAACTTATACGGTGTCGCAATCGATCAAAGAATACCATTAAAAATCCCTTTTCTAATAAGAGTAGTATAACATAAAGCAGTCTGTAGCGCTCATGAATGAGCGGTGGGAGTAACCGACTGTAACCTCCAAACATGTTCGAGTCCTGGTCGGGCGAGAACCTTCATTATTATATGTTTGGTCATGTTTCACAGCTGACCTGCGATGCGCAGGTGGTTCTGTTCAGACTTAAGTATGAGACCTTCATCCACAAATAACATGCTGGACGTCGCCAATTTGACTATAATTGTGTCGGTGCGATGTAACAAATAAAAAAAAGCGAATAAAGTGAAGCGAATAAAATTAATAAAATCTAATGTAAGATTATTAAAGCCGGCAATTTATATTAAATATAGTTTAAAAAACTCCCGTTATACCTAAAAGATGATATCTAACGTAAATTGCATGGAGACCGTTAACGTTGTTCTACCTACAAAAGGTATGACGAAAAATACGACAAAATTACAAAAGTGTCTGTCTAAATTATGGTTGTAATCACTTAATTTTGCCATCGTTCCATTTAGTATCATTTAAATTATTGATGGTAAAATAGTCAATTGCAAGGAATGCAGTGCAATAATGGATTTCTCTGTTGTAGCCATAAGAAATTAATTCCCTTGTATGTAGGTCAGAAAGGTAATAGAGACATATGATTGTTTTAACTTATATAAACTGTTTCTATAAAAGGGAACGCCTTACTGCATACGTGTTTTCATACTGGTATTATATTTCGGAACAATACAGTAATTGAGGCAAATCAAATTGAAAATGGTTTCCTTAACCTGTAGAATCTAAAGGCTTGTTGTAAGGATGGTGTAATGATATACCTTGTCTAGCATTGAAATAGTAAACAAATGGTACCAGCTAGTGCAAGTTTGGAAGTTGATATATATAAATAACACAGGAAGAACCACGAGTTGAACCCCCATCAAGCCATGGAAAATTCACAATACTTACATTGAAATTGTCTCCCTTGCAATAGGTTATACGGCACACGTTGTTATTCTAATAAGTAATGCCAATTTCTAGAATTGTGAATTTTCATATGAAAGAAATATTTTGAAGGTAAGGTCAGGAGGGTTATTAAGATAGAGAATTATCTTCAGTAAGAATATCGTAAAGATAGCGTGAATTTAAATTAAAAGTCTCCATAATTTGGCAGTAGATAGTATAGAAAAATATAGGTAACAACTTCGCGCTTAATGGTGCATAATTCGTTCGCATACCAATACCAATAACTGGTATAAGTAAGTCATTTATGAAAATATTATGAAGTAGATAACATTGAAGCTTTACGTGTATCCATAAAAGTCCACATAGTAAATATATATCAAATAAAGTGTTGGTAAAATGGACATTGCTGTGACTGCAGATTGGCAACCATATTGCATTCATGTTAAATAAATTGGCAAAATTCACCATGAAATGCCAAAGTAGTGGTAGGACCTCTGCTTTGACACAGTTACAACTGTGCTTTAACACTTAATCATATAATTGTTAAATGCAGTTTTCTTGTTGGTAAATGAATGTAGCCGTATTAGGAAGTGTTATGGCTGAAATACTTATCCTTAAAGTATTAAGTATCGTTTACGTGGTGCTTTTTTGTCATAGGTTTAATCGTGTTGTAGACATATTCGGATATGTTCATGAGTTCAATTCAAAAGCGTGCAAGGAAAGACCCCGAAAAGTCAAAGTAACAGAATGAACATGCTTACAAAAGTTAATTAAACAGCCACAGCAACAAATAACGTCTTTATATGGGTCGTTTTATCATACAAATGAAACTTTGGTAATTCTTTAAGGAGCTGTTCTAATGCTACTAATAAAACATTTTATATCTACATTTACTGGAAATGACGTGTATACCTAGGCTGTATAATCTATTTTACGTTTCATAATCAGGCCAAGTCTATAAGACAGGTTCCTAGCAATTGCTGACGCAAATTCAAAAAATTAAAGTGTTTTTCATCTATTAAGCTAATATATGATTTTCACATTTTTAAGGGAGACAACACCGACATACGAGTCCTTGATCCCGTCTGGAAGTCAGCCAGTGTATACCAGTCTCGAAGCAGCAGGTGCGTGATGTAATTGGTACAAGTGCGTTTTATAATACGAAGGTTCTATGTTAGAAAAGTAGTTGTTGCGTAAATGGCAAATGTTGTATTCATGCTGAGATAGTTCCTTTTTAATTAACATACATGTGTAGGGTAAACTGTTTTATAATCCTCATTGGGATTAAAAAATAAATTTAAATAAGCCATTGAGTTTAAGTTTTGTAAGCAATTATTTTGTTTCAATTTTATGTCAAACGTGTTATTTAATCTACATTGGCGTTATAGATTATAAGTCACGTATCACGGGCAAAATGTCTCAAGTCTAAGTTGTCCTGTTTTTGGTTCCGGACTTATGCCTGGGTAGAAGCACAGGCGCACCGCTGGAATACCTCACCTTATAAAACTTATCGCCCCGACCAGATGCCACGCGGTGAGGGACAGAGTAGATACCAGTCAGCGTCGGTATCCATTCGGTCACGTGTCACTCTTTAGTTACAGTACTTATTGTAAGTGGATAGAAATCAGTGATAGAAAAAGTGATTTTTTTCTAATTACAGCGGAACAAAGAAGCACGTACGAAAACTTGAAGGGACAATGAATGATCTCCTCCTCGTTTGAGGAATCTGGTAGCTTTTTGTAACGGTGGTCGAATCGTTCATTCAATAAACGTGAATCATGAACTGGTGTCATGTGCAGGTTTTCATGCACATAAGGAGATTTGCACCGTTGCCTTGTTAACAAATATAACTAGGTTTGTTTGGCAGACCTGCGGTCAGATTAATAGAATTCACTGTTTGTTTACACGAAAGAGAGTTCTTATGTAATAAAGATGAAAACATCAGGTTCATATGACCGTTTATCATAATAAAACATGCATAATTATTCCACTGTACTTGTAACAAACACAAATACTTGATAATTATCTCGTCATGTTTACTTATGATAATGTGTATCCGATTTTAAATGTTAGATTATATTTATTTGTAAGCGCTTACATCTCTTTTAGTGATCTTATCTTTGTTGATATTTGACGAAAAAAATTAAACATATAATGCACTTACTTATAAAACGGGTCACATTGTCATGCCATGATGGCAAAAGTATACATCTTTGATGACAATCCTCATAACTTAATATGTGTTAATATGTGAAAAGATGACTGTTGATGCGTATACTATTTTCTGTCATACAAAGTTCCACCCAGGCAAGATGTTTATAAAACCACGAAAAATAAAAAGCGCATAACAACACAACAATTTGCCTTTAATTTATAAATATGTGTACATCCATTCATAAAAAAACCGTCTATTACCTGTTTAAAGTGCGGGCACTGGTCGTATTTGATAATATAGTTAATACAAATTGCGGATCGTCCAGTGCAAATACAATATGCAAATATAGTAGATTGCCAATGAAAGCCGGTGACATACATAATGGTTCAATGTATATACATTGTTCACATACTGTGACATATTGCATTAAACTTAGTTAATAATATTAACATGCATGTATATATTACACGCTATAGGTACGATATTTATGAAAACGTGTATGAGAATGGACATGAATAAGATATAGGAATTAACATGATAAAAAATAAAGTTTACACAATTAAGTTTATGAATCAGCAGGTGAAACTACAGTATTCAATTAGTAGATTGCTTGTGATTTCCATTTTTATACAAAAGGGTTTAAAGGTATGTCCCGTATAGTGTGGTCATTAAATGATGCTTGGAAATGAAACATATATGTATGCATTCCACATTTTTAAACATATTTGAGACATATATGAGATTAGACTAAAATAATAAAAAAACACGTAATATATAAGAAACTTGTCTTGTTTTATATTGCCTATATTGATCATAAATTATACAATGACGAAAATTTCACAAACACCACCACCACCAACAAAAACAACAACAAACAGCATACACCATACGAAGCTAACATGACAGATATCCCAAGAAGCAAGGTATTAATAAGTATGCACATCCTGTAAACTACACAAGTAATATCCAATTAGGAGCTTTCACTAACGGATAATAATGTTTCTCAGAGCAAGTAAGTTAGATTTTCTAACTTTATTATTACATGTACCACACAACTTCCTTATCGATATATTCTGAGAAAGTTACATGATCGCTTGTAAAACTAAAGAATAAAGGAAAATGATAGCCAAGAATAAGTCTTCAGAACGGGACCGACTCTTATCATTAATGAAAAGGACAACATCGCTACCACAGACCATCGTCGCCAGCCAATGAGAAGGCAAGTGGAAATGTTTGCCCTATACACGATTGATAGTGTGAAATTTTATCATTAATATATGCGTAAAGTCGGTTTAGACAGTTTAAAAAAGTCAACATTGTACAATGGAAATTTCTTCCTAGTACTACGTATATCTCCTTAAAATTTGTCAAAGCTTAAGGTATTTGTTTTCTTTGGCATATAATCGACGTATATGTAGATATATGTAACCAACTGATGTACAATTGAGAAATAGATGAGAAAAGCATTTTTCAAAAAAGCAGTGTGCTTCTTCATCCCATATCCGCAGAATCCAAACATGTTTTCATCCTTTTAACGAAACCTTTTTTTTACATAACTACAGTCATCATTTTTGTCAATATTCCCAGACTGATAACGTAACAAATTAGAAAATCATCAACAGGTAAATAAGAAAAGGTCTTATCGAAATTTCAACAGATATTTAAATTTTATCTACCAGTAGACAAAAGCAAACAAGGTAAATGTATATGTGACAAAAACACAGATAGGAGACATAACAGTTACCGCCTTGGAACGGTTAAGATATCATGTCAACGATATCAATCTAAATGACCGAGAAACTTAAAATAGATGTATAGGCGTCCAGTATACTAGTATTTGAATGTTCGAAATCACGACCATCATAATAGTGAAATATCTATGTAATATATCTTTCAATTTAACGAACAAATAGACCGCCGCCATAAGATGAAAATAATATGTAGAAAAAAAACTAGCAAATCTGTGACATAATCTTACGAGATCTGGAGATCTTTGTTTGATTTTGTAAAATACTACAAATAAGGCAAAATGATTCTATTAATTAGGGTTTTTAAACGACTAAATACACGCGCTTACTATTTGCTATCTGACCTTGATGAGCAGCAGCCATTTACAGTTTCTTATTACACACGTTTTAAGAATGTCTTACTATACCTGTCGTCATAAACACGTGGCTTGTTTGATGTAAACTTTTCCGTTGGCTAAATTTTAGAAGAAATATATTATCTGTTAACATATGTTCTTCCATTTCAAATTATTGTTAAACAAGGTAAATATAAAACGTCTAATTAGCAATACTACATATATTATATACCTATGAAATTAGCTCTCGAAAAGGCATCCACGCGTACGTTTAAAGAGAAAAAACAAACATGACTTTGACTGGTAGAAAACATACAAGTTTTGTGATGCTTTATTTATTTCTGTCTTCTTATATCATTGTAGTTGACCTGGTATTCCAGTCCCCATGATAAAGGTGTTTTTTTAACAGCTTACAGGGATCCTTTTTATTGTCATTCATTTTCTTTCAGGGAAAGAGGGGATTAATTTGTAAATAATGGAATCTCGATGTATAATATTTATGTTTATTTATGTCTATTTTTCGTTTGAAATGTATATAATATAGCATTACAGTAAATATGTTATTGTTAAAAATGTGTACATCAGTAGAGTAGTTCTTATATTTCATAATATGTAAAGCTTTTCTTATCAATTAATTCTGCCAGGAACAATAACATGGCAGTAATTGTATTCTGTATTATATAGGTCATTATTGGTAACGGAATAAATTAGTTATATGTCTGATGGTCTAATGGTATCACAACGTTGTACTCAGTATGGCTATTTGAGCATAATTAGATTGAAATGTACACGTACCTGTTATCTGCTGGTTTAGATAATATCGACTGTTGAAGGGTTGTTGCTGATGTACATATTGCCTAATTAATGCACATAATACATCGCGATTGAAGTCCCAAATATAGGATTTTATACTACGTATACACTGTGTCATCGCCATATCTTAAACTAAAATATACAGATAAATATACACACTGAATTCTTAAGGTATTCGAAATAAAACTCTATCTGACAGATCATCAATTAAGGTGTATATTAGGTTAGAGCTCGCGAATATCGGTTTAAGCACCCCCATATCGCCGACAATACAGTAAGTTATTCAATCCTACATGTTGCTGCAAAGGTGAAAAGTGAAAGAAGAACTTAACACTAAATAAACTTAATTATTTTAAACATAAAATCAAAAGGGAGACAACTTATAATGATATAAGCTGTATGTTGCATAAAAAGGTACAAACTGCACACCACACCTGTGTATCATGTTTAAATGCATGTCTTACCTTTCTAGAGTTCTTGCTCTATACGTACATGTGTATATGTATCATTATCTAAAAGTATATAATTTATTTCCATAGCTGACTATATATTATATAAGTATATTAAATACTTGAACAGAAGACAGAAGGGCGCACAGGACGTTAGAGTACAGTTGGATGATTCCGCCGCCCATAACTATAAGATGTGTCTACAATCTGTGTAGTGTATTAGAATGAGTCAGCCTCTACTGAATGGTTTACTTCAACTTCAGTAATCTTTGCTTCCTGGTCAATAACCGTCATAGATACTCTGCGAATGTCGATAAAGGCTGGTGGTGCATCCAAAGTTATAAAGGACGGTTTATAATAAATATACTTTGTATTCGTGCTTGTATAACAGATTGTGTATTTTCCAACGCATATGGTAAATATTATACTCGGCTACAACTAGCAAGACTTCTCAGATTACTATTACAACTTGTACTACTACCTTTGCTACTACTACTACTACTGGTAACACTACTACTACTACAACTATTACTACTTCAACTACTACTACCTTTGCTACTTCTACTACTTTCTTTGCTACTACTACTACTACCTTTGCTACTACTACTACTACTACTTCAACTTCTACTACTGCTACTACCTTTGCTACTACTACTACTACTTCTGGTAACACTACTACTATTACAACAACAACAACTACTACAACTACCTTTGCAACTACTACTACTACCTTTGCTACTACTACTACTACCTTTGCTACTACTACTACTACTACTACTACTACTACTTCTACAACTACTACTACTACTACCTTTGCTACTACTACTACTACTTGTAACACTACTACTACTACAACTTCTACTACTACTGCTACCTTTGCTACTACTACTACTACTACCTTTGCTACTACTACTACTACCTTTGCTACTACTACTACTACTACTACTTCTACAACTACTACTACTACCTTTGCTACTACTACTACTTGTAACACTACTACTACTACAACTACTACTACTACTGCTACCTTTGCTACTACTACTACTACTACCTTTGCTACTACTTCTACTACTACTACTGCTACTACTACTACTACTTTACTACTACCTCTACTACTACTACTACTACTACTACCTACTTTAATTAATAACCTCAATCAAGACGAGGTTTAAATACCATTTCCTAGGTAGATATTATAAAGCTACTCTAATTTTACTTCCTTATTTTAAGAGTAGTATTAACATTGGGGATAAACAGGTGCAGGATTGTAACAAATATTAACTTAGTAAAAGCATTATTTCCTGACACAGAATTGCTAAGTCATTATCACAGTAAAAATATCATATCAGTTGCATATGGTAGTTTAACAAACTATTAATAGTTCAATGTATTGTTGTTTTAATATGATGGTTAAATATCATTTGTGGTTGCTTTGCACTATACATTGTGTTTGGTTGTCTTCGCTTAAATATATAAGCTTTAACTAACAATACGGCTGCTTGCTTGCCATACTGTGTCCATCATGTGCTTACCATAACATTTTCTAAACTAGAGAATATTAGGGTTGACACTTTGTCAGTATATGACATTAAATGTACGGTAAATATTGGTAGTCTGATAATGCATTCAGAGCATGCCTTCTTAAGTGAGAAACAGTGCTGACATGATAGTACTTTTAATAAAACATTACAGAATATTTTTTCTAGACCTTTAACTTTATGTATGAATCACTTAATTCGACCACATATCATTGGTATTGAACTGTTTTTATCCAATATCGTAAAAGGGAATTCACATAAATTATCATATATTGCAAAAGATATAACACATCTAATGATTTGTTTGTTTCTAAAATTTGCTCATCAAAAGTTGTTTTGTAAATGTGTACGCTATATAAAACTACGTTCGTTGCTTTACTTATGACATTTGAGGAAACAGACGTATGACCTACTTCTACCCATGTCACTGATTTTTTTCATGTGTTACTTGTGTCACGTTTATGATATTATTTTTATATTAATTGATTTGCAGTAAGTCTGTTAGTAGCCTTTGTAGCCATACGTGTATTTAACCATAGTGTTTCAAAACATTTCAAAAACGTTATTGAATCAGTGTCATATTTCGTGAATTTGATCAGAACAGCTATATATATATATATATATATATAAAACATATATATTAATATATATATATATATATATATATATATATATATATATATATATATATATATATATATATATATA
This sequence comes from Sinonovacula constricta, assembly GCA_007844125.1. Taxonomy (NCBI): domain Eukaryota; kingdom Metazoa; phylum Mollusca; class Bivalvia; order Cardiida; family Solecurtidae; genus Sinonovacula; species Sinonovacula constricta. Next base: position 60,661,619 of record CM017560.1, on the reverse strand, counting down.
TATATATATATATATATATATATATATATATATATATATATATATAAACAAAGAGAGGAGGAGAGACAGAGAAAGAAATAAGTACTTATACAGTGATATCGGGCTTTGTATCAATTGGAGCATTGGCGTTTCGTCCCGTTGTCCTTCCTCGTACAAACAACCAACATTCCTTATCAGAAGATAAACTCGCTGGTTGTCGATCTGTTTATGTTCAAAACATTACTACGGAAGAACATATGAGCATTATAACTTAAGTGCAGAGTGCAGATGGAAGATTGGCATGGATGACATTTACGTTGTTCGGATAACGGCCTTGGAGAGATAACATCCGGGGAATCAAAATCTAGCTGACAGAAGTAGTAACGGTCTTTTGAAGTCATGTTCATGCATAATATGTAAACGTCGGTCTATACACGACGCATTCAGGACCAGTGCCATCACCAACTTTCCTTTATAAAAAATATCATATTTTTTCTTTTCAGAATGATACAATGTCACAACTTTTGACCGTTGTTGCCATAGTTTCGTGTTTAGATCTTGTGCTAGGTAAGTAAATTAAAGGGACAAGTGCAGTTTTATTTGCATAATGTCTTCAACATATATTAACAAACTGATATTATAAATGAAACAGTTACATCCTAATCATGTAATGCAAACATTTTATACTAAATGAAATAGGATGCAAAACGTTTTATGATAAGGGATTATGACCACAGTTTGTTTATAACATATAAGTTTACCTATCTATTGTCCATAAGCCTGTTTTACATTTGTTTCACAATCAAACTAGCTTTACTTCTAGACGATGATTCGGTGATTATTGCGCCACTACTCTCGACTGTTTTATATAAACCAGTCTAATATACACCAATACGGTTATAAAGAGGTTTTTTTCTTTCCAAAACATCTGAGGAGTTACACTATTACTGAGTATAAGTACAACTTAAATATGAGAAACACTGTCGTCCGGAAGTTTTATGAGTTAAGATCGAAGGTGACTGGCACGTAGTAAATTTAATGACTAAGAGGGTTGAGCTATGTATCATTAAATCGTACCGTAGCTTGTTATGGAACACGAACAAAATCTGGCATTTTTGCTATTCCTAATTTTCTTATCCCACGTAAGTACATTTATTAATGCGTCTAACTTTTTTTTGTTAAATGAACATATAGTCCCTCAAATACATCAACATTCAGTAACCAGGCTCTATTCCAGCATTCAGAAGGATTGTAAGGAATTTATTTTTAGTTTAAAGGACGAGTATCGAATCTTAGTTCCTTGGATAATTCAATACATGAAGATAGTAGTGAACGCATTTATTAATTGCTACTGACATAACTCCTGACTATAAAGCACAAGTTAGCATCCTTCACTGATTAAAACACTTTTTTGTCAGTTTACAAAATACGTAATGGACAGCGGCTCAATGACACGCAAAAAGTTCACGTGTCGTTCACTTTACAGATAAAAAGCAAAATGGCTGAAACTAGTGACAGTCCAACCATGATTAGTTCTGACAATAAATAAATAAATAAAAACACGCGCGGAATCTAAAAAAAATCAGCAATGTCTACACCTTAAAATCAACCTGTGTGGAATAGTAATTTTAAAATTATTTGCTTTTGCCACATGCTAACAGATTTATCGTAATAACTGTTTTGTTTTTATTTGGTGAATATCTGAAATTGGTCCTTATAATCTTTTTATTTGTTTTTTGAAATAAACTAATTTTGATATAACTAATTTAAACATTTACCTAGAATAATTAGGAAAATTGTTTGTAACATCAAGTCTCGGTTACATGATCGTGGACTAAATGTCATGTATGTTAAATGAAACATGCACAATTTAGATAATGGTTCATTGATTTTTATAAATACCTTTTTATTTGATTTAATGAATGGTCATGAATAATAATATAAAGAAAAATAATATATGACAAAGTCCTATGAGTATTGCAACATATACCAAACTCCGAAAAGGCACAGAACAAAGGTATTTCACATCCAGCCAAGCGAAAAGTAAGAACAAATTTGTGATGAGTCATTTAAGGAAACGATCAAACCCAACAGTTACCACCTTGGAACGGTCAGAACATGTTGCATATTGAATTCATGCATGTGTGTATTTTTTGTTGTAAAAATAAAGTCCATTCAATTATGTATCTATTCTGTACATCTTAATAATTTGCCATTTTTGTTGACAATAAACTTTTAGCTACCTTGTAAAGAGTTTCGAAAACTGTTTTTTGTTATTGTTTGCACGATACATACTACATTCGTATGATTGTTAAACGGTTGATACGCTATGCATTGCGTAGGTACATGGGTGGTTTAAATCTTTTCACTGTAGAGTTCATGACCATGGTTTAATTATAGTTGTGTTAACCGATTATGTTTTATTTGACTCCATGACTAAGTTAATCGTTAATTTGACTCAGCAACCTTCATAAGAAAAGCGTTGTCAAAACAAGGAGCTTTAGTGAATATAGAGTTTACCATTTTGACGTGTTTTGTGCGCATTTGTAAGATATTGCCGATGCAGAATATCATTCAAATAATTTAGATTTCAAGCCTAACTGCAGAACTGACAAAAATTACGTTAAAACACAATTATATATACACGCTTTTACTGCATTGAAAATACCGGAAGAAAACACGTTTAATTTGTGTTTTTTTATATCTGAACAAATCAGTACTAAAACTAAAGTCAGCATATAATAACATATACTTTAATTAGGTATAGTAAAATTGTATGCACTCAGATTGAAACACATTTAGGCAATAGTTCGGAAATCCCAAAGTGTCATTTAAATCTTGCCACCATGTTTTACAAATGATGTTTCACGCAAACACTATTTTTAACAGTTTATGATATTCATAATTCGCAATTATAATTTAAAGTTACAGCGGCAGACGACGATATCAATGTAAATTCTTCCATAGAGAATATTATCTCTTACAGCTATGCTGTTGTTACTACTCGAAGACACGCTTTTGATACATTCAACTTATATTCGAAACTGAGCAATATGCTGAAACGCCAACGGGCATGCATAGCGATTGTATATGTCTCGATACCTAGGTTTGAGTGAAAGGTTGCATGGTCAATTTAAAGTAAGGCAGTTTGTCACAATGATAACAAACGAGGTCAATATTAAAATGTCATTTTTACCATTACTTAATACGTCATAAAACAGTCACATCTTGTGTGATGTCAAGAAAGTATGAAGAATGTTTTAGAAAGTGATACCTTCAAGGAACCTATATATCTGACTTAACAAAACATCTCGACTACACATGAGCAGGAGTGTTTTTGTATTGGCGGGGTTTCTCTGGATTTGTTTCTCTTAAATGTACATTTGTTGAAGTGACGTCATGTTTTTCGTTTGATGGTCCCCGATTAATATCACGCTTTGCGGCGTCAATATTATTTGATATTGACTCACGCATAGGCAGTGATTGACCATTGTAAACCTTTGGAACTTAGAAAATGTTATACAAACGATTAACATTCTGACGGTATTGTTTTAATTGTCCTTCAGGTGCGTTCCTGGTCCTGCCGACATCAGCCAACTGTGGGGACCAGGTCGTGTTGACATGTACGTCTGTTAACTGTGACCTTGGCTATAGATTCACTGGAAACGGTTCCGTTATATATACCAATGTTGGACCAATATCTGGTACTGACCCAGGCAAGTTCTATGGTGCTATAATATCCACCAGTCAAGTGCAGCTCACCATCACTAACATACAACTCTCGGATTCTACAACGTATGGGTGTAGCTGTGGATTTGACGATTTGTCAGCTACCAAGACACTGCAATATAAATGTAAGTAATTTTTCACTAACTGAACAATATCCGAGTTATAACCTTGGAAATAAATCATGATCTAAAGTTTTGTTAATTTCAATGTTAACATAAACTTGTTTGCTGGAAAAATGCTTCTTAAGCTGCTTCAACATATAGATACAATGTGAAGTCAATTTCTTTTGATAAGATACTATAATAGATAATATATATAATAGATAATATATAGTATATTATGCATTACGTAGATAATGGTATATTTTATAGTTTTAAAAATAACAAACAAAACAAGCACACACACATACGCACACACACAGAGGCACGCACGCACGAATAAACACACACAAACACACACGCACGCACGCAAACTCTCTCTCTCTCTCTCTCGCACACACACAGCATACGATACAACATTGCAATTCTTATTCGTTGTAGCAATTCTTCAAATCGGTCGTCTGAAAGCGAAAAATCTACAGCCTTTAACCACAATATACGACACGTTCTCTTTATATGTGTTTTGTGTACGTTGTTATTTTTCTAAAGTCTGAGCATACACGTGTCCTTAAGCTAAACAGTTGTATAAACATTTAAATCATGTATATCTTTTTATATATACATGCATTGCTAAACAAATTAAACTTTGGAGTGTTCATCTACAGCACGTCTTATACGTTATAGGTTAGTGTGGTATATTTTGGTTATGCAAATGTACATCAGAAAGCAGTCAACTGCATTCATGCATGCAATGTTAGATGGTGACAATGTATGATCTTAAAATTGGTTATGGAACTATGAGCCTAACAATCTGTTGGTTGTTTTTCTAAAGGTATTACTGTTTATTTATGCATAATGATTTTCACAGAATACATGGACGCTAACAAGCAGCCTACTTCTAGAGCCTTTCAAGTTAACTGCACATTGTTTTTCTTTGTCTGCCATAACATTTTATATCCCCTTTAATCAGTGTATAACTGGCGAATGACTTTATATCATTAATTTATCGGTTATAAAATATGTATAAAGCCGATTTAACTTGTCTTAAACCTGTATTTAATACATTGAATGGTTTTGTTATGAAACGTGTGCATTAAATAAAATTATTTTTATCTTACACAAAATATAACTATTAAAGTAGAACATTATTGATCTTAGAGCGATTGAAATTCACCTTTGAAGACTTAAACAACAGTCGTGTGTGTGTTACGAATTGTAAATGCTACGAGTAAAAAAAAAAGCTATAAAATCTACAATATCTAAAATATGTAAATTATCGAAAAGGTGAACAGCATTACGTATGCTAGGGAAGAGAAAACAATCCGTGCATGTTTTCGATTCATGGAACATCAAGGCCTTTAAGGCTATTATTTGTTAATACAAAGACAAGTAATATCTATGATATTACTGTTTAATACCCTATCCATTTAATGATCTTAACACAATGTGTTATTAACTCATGGATACAGTTACCATTTAAAGACAGAAAGAAGACAGTATGATTTAAGTTTGCCGACTATGTACAGGTATAGCCTTATGTAAAAAAGCTCTGCATCCAAGGTTTTTGCACAAAATGAACATAATGTCGTGAAGGTCTTTTGTTACTGTTTAGAACTGTAAGGAATATGATGCGATAGTTTGACTAATTCTTTATATCATGCCAGTAAGATTTGTTTTTTTAACAAGAATCTAGTTTAAATACGAATTTTGTTGTCTCATTACGAGGCAAACAATGGGTTTAAAAACACCAAATTAGAGTTTTAATTGTAATTCCCTACGTACAAATATATCTAGTCCTTATTTATATATGCAATTTAGTTTATCAAACATGTACCTTGTCATATTTTGTATAAATTGTCTTCATTTCGTACTGATTAAAATTGTGTGGGTATTCTTTTTATTTCTGCTTCATCATTATTGAACGCTAAATTGTTGTCCAATATTTTAAAGTATGATATGTAATAGGTAAGGCAACCACGTCAAAGGCAACGATACTACCCGGAAAGAAAATAAGTATTACAGTGGACCATCTCTACCCACAGCCGTCAAATGTCACCACAAGCCTGGTAAGTTAAACAGATTTCAAGTTACCTTTAGCGTTTGCTAAATTTCGTTCATATTCCTTAAAATTAAATTGGCGAATGACATTAATACATGCACAATTAAGATTATCGGTTGCAGTGCTTGCATTTAGCCATTCTGCAATCAACGCCCTGCATGACCTTAAAAATTACACTTTGACCTTTAAGGTTCTTCATACTGCATGTAAACAGTGACAAAACACTATTTTGGACAATCACTGTTGTAGATTTGTCCCTTCATTTTTACGATCTGACCATATTTAGGAGAGGCAACTCGAGCAGTCTACTTTGCCTACGTTAAATTGGTCCACTAACTGATCTATACATTTATTATTTGTCACGTCATTGGCAGGTAAAAGTGTTCGAAATATGATATTAATGATTTGAATGCCGTTACCTATAATACCGTTACAAAACCTTTTGTTTTGTTATTTCCTTTATGTTCTACTTAAGGTTGATACTTTCCGTTTGTGTTGAACATATTTGTCTTCGAAAATCGAGTCTCCGCTTTTCTTATCAGTATGGCGTCCTTAAATTGCATTAACTAGTAAACTTTAACTCTTTTTTTTTTTTTGGATACACTTGCCACTTTTTTCCCCTGTACATATTGCACATACTTTATAATTTATATATATGAAGGTGTTTAATAATCGTATCCTGGGCTCATATTTTTCCCCATTTACCCAATGTTGCATGCAAGTAAATGGCCAAGGACCAACTCATATGGCTAAGGTACACAGTGACTGAAAATAAGCGTTTTAGGCTTACAGATGTTTGTCTTATTTAAGACGGATTTTCGCCTTAAATTGACTAATAGTACAATTTTCATAGCTCTTAGTGAAGATGAAGCAAGTCTGATGGCAATTCAAATAGCTTATGATAACTGTGTGCTTTAATGCACACGCGATCTTCCGCGCATGATGAAGCAGCTCAAATGTGTTTTCGTTCTCCCAAGATCTAGCTTCACAAAGGTTTCCAAGTTTTGATAAAAATACCATCTGCCACCATGTAGCACATCAACACGTTTCCAATTTGGAAGTGTGACACCTTCGGTAATATACCAAAAAACAATTGATTCCATGAACATATACAAGGTCTAAGGACTTTCGAAAAGCATCATGACGACACAAAGAACGCCAGCCGACCCCGCAAAACCAGACCTGCTGTCGGAAATGTCAATACGATAAGCACGGTTAAAAAAAAAACACAACAAACTATTTAATTGTTTTCAATAATTGTTTACGCCGCGGGACGTAATCGCGAAATGGCATTATCAGCTGTTTAATATATATTCGACGTAGAACATTTGCTGAAACCGCTTAGGCATGTTAAAGGAGATTGAATGGAAATTTCGATATCAAAACACTTCAACTTCTGAATTCAAGTGTGGTTTGAATTTTTAGAGATAATATTTTGGAACGTGTCTATTTCTAGGTGATATAAAAGAGTTATTTACGTAGATGTATATACTAATGTCACAAGCAGAAGAAATGAATTAAGCATATAGTGCATTAGGTAGGATCACACGATATTCATATTAAGCTTGCTAAAAATTGGCACAATATTGATGCTTTAATATGGAACAAAAACACAATTTGTGTCCTAAAAAACCACGCCGAGTTCATGCAGATATAACTCACTTAGACAATCTGGCTGTATTTAACATAGACATTTGGATTTGACATAATATATTAAACCCCTTTCTCTGATAGAGAGACATGCGTACGCTGAGAATGTTCAAACTCAGTTTCGTGAAAAACATATTGCCAACATTTCATGCTCCTAGTTTAAAGATTGTTGACCAAGAGAAGAGGCCTTGCGAGTACAAACGGAATATGCTTTTTAGAATACCAATAAATGGAACATAATAGTAAAAAGACGAACGGGACTTGTAACTACACGATTATAGAATAAAGTCTAACGGTAAATTATAATGTCAAGGGCAACCGTAAAGCTCTATCATAATATGACACAGCTGTGCCATATGTTTATTATATGCAATTTCATAAAAATTAAATACACATATCCTTAAGTGTTGTGCACGTAAGAGATGGTATTACAGAATTATTTGCATTATATTATAAACACTAGATAAAACTGTCATGAAATAACTAACACACATTTTTATCCTTTAAGGCTTTACAGGCCAGCCCCTCCACCGAGTTAGAAGGCACGTACATGTGTGGGTCCAGTTCCTTATTAGCCGCCCACTACAGACGTACATGGGTTTCAACAACATCTCTACTTGATGGTAACTATGGTTACATCATAACGGTCACCACGGGGATAGAGACCGCTTCAGTGAACGGATCTTTTAGAATTGGTAAACTCTTCATTCTATATGTATGTAAGTCAACAAATACACAAATAAAATATTTGTTGTGACTCATTCTTCTAAGCACTGTTAATGCAATATTGAGAAATTTAAATTAGTGTAAATCAAGTCGAACCTTAAATGCTTTCTTAACGATTAGATCAAACGTCTGTTTCTGTCTGCTGTCTAACCAACACTATGTTCTTAGAAAATTAATATATACAAATAATATTAAACGAAGGTTGTTGAACGTCCACATATAATTTAAAATAATTATGAAAGAACATTTTTGTAGTGAAAGAAACTGTTCAGAACAATTGCCATTCGGTAATGATAAACTGAAACATACGGTTTTAATGCGGAATTACTACTTATTAAGTAAATATATTACGAAATCAAATTGCGTATGTGGTCACTGAAAAACAATAGGAGAAATATGATATGAAATACCACTAGACAGACAGACAATGACGCCTAATGCTGGTTTGTTCGAAAAGGAAACAAGTATAGATGTAATTCAATTTGTATGCATAGTGTCTGTCTGGAAATTAAGACAGAGGTAGGAAATAGTAAATTGCGTTGTGACGATGTATTTTCTTATGTTGTAAAATTGAGGTCGTCGATACATTGTATACAGGGAATTAATCCCGATAAGTTTTGCCTCTACCGGAATAAGATTCAATTAAAGATAAGGACTGCTATGACTTTTAATTTTAATTTCATCAAAACAGTATATACCTTCATTTTCTATCATTCCATTTGAAACTTTTTGCTTTATTTTACGGTTTTACTTATTGTCTGTGCTGTGTTTGGTTATCTCTAGAAAAACTAGAGGTGTTATTTTGTATTCTATTCAAGTTAAATTATGTTGCTAATATCCATTGGACCTTTCCGTGGAAAGTTTTTCTACAAAAGGTGTTTTTATGCATATACATATATACCATAATCATATACATCTATGCTTTAATTGATTATTGATATTTTATTGAGTATCTCACGTATACTCAAATCACACATTTAAAACCAATTAAAATTGACTCTCGGTTGACAAGCACATTTATAAGTTTCATATAAAGTAAAAGTATTTCAATTCATAGGCGATTCTGAGTCTCCGAACTCTGGTGATCATTACAAAACAACAAAGGGAGCGTCGTGAATATATTAAGCTGGTGGACTTCTGTCTAAGAACAGGACAATGGGAATCGTATTTTAAAGCTACCAATCCAAAGTGCTTGAAACTCGACATTTTTATATGTAACACATACTTTGCTTAAACTATGTCATAAAATATTGCAGTCACCCCAACATCTCCCACCATTTCCAAACTGGTCGCCATCTCCACCAACCGTCAAGTCCTCCGTGGTATAGAAGATATTCCTCTGACATTCCAGTGTGTGTCCAGTGGAGGCATTCCCGCCCCTGCACTAGCCTGGTACAGGGGCAACACGAGTTCTTCACCAGTGGCACAGACCAATACATCAGATTCTGTACAACTATCAGATGGCACATACACGGTGACCTTGACCCATACTTTCACACCACAGAGAGTAGATGACCTGAATACATTTCTGTGTCGGGTGTTTTATCCTGGTGCTACAAATGAAGCTTCACCTAATCCGGGTCCTGCAACAGCTCTCTTGTACCTCGACTGTGAGCAGATTAATAAAACACCAGAATCGTACTTTACACATGTACAAATTTGTTTCCATATAATCGCACTTAAATGGTTTAAATGAAAATCCTAAAAATCAAATCCTTACAACCGTTATTGGAAAAGTGGAATGTTATATGTCATGTTTAAGTATGCTTTACTAATTCTAAAAAAAACATGAGCTATCTCCATGCCTTTTACGTGAGATTGCCTTGTAAGTATAACATCGGGATTGTTTGTACCATATAAAATGTGCCAATTGCGGATATATCCTCGGCTTTGTCACATTAATATTTACCAGGTTTTGTTAGGTCTAGAGGTAAATTAGATTTAAATACATGTGGTTATTTTGATAGGACCTTTTCTTATTAACCTATTCACACTAACTAAACTAACCTTCCACAGTGAAGCCTGATAAAGCGGAAGTGTCGCAGTCAATCGAGGCAGTATCTGGAAAAAGCATGATCCTCCGATGTGCATCAACCAATGGCAGACCTGCTCCCAGCATCACGTGGTCCTACCTTGGTCAGACCTTTACTCCTGCTTATAACTTGAGCTCTAACCCGACGTTAGAGACATATACTGTGGTGTCCGTGCTACAGAGACCAGTCAGTGCTCTAGATAATGGACAGACGGCCACATGTACAGTGTTACACACAACGCTGTCTGTACCCCTCACAGAGACCATTAATGTGGATGTCAAATGTAAGCCAAACATTCCTGTTGCTTGCATCAAAACTTATACGAAATATGTCATAGGGGCACCCGTGACTGAGCGTTTAGAATCGCTGTTTACTTCTAAGTAATTAGCCCATTACCGCTAGCTAAAGTGCGCCTGTGGTTCTATCCATTCAAAAGTATGATGTCTTCCTCGATCAACATTGAGCTGAAAGTCACTAATATGACGATAATTGTATCTGTGCGATTTAAAAATAAATGAGTAAAGAAACATAAACATTGTGTATATGTTTCTTTATAACGGGTTATTTTGGTTCAACAAACTGAAGTACAAACCGAGCAAATCGCAAACAGAAAAACATTGTTATGTAAGTACAATGCAAATTATTACCTGTACACTACGTAAGATTTCAATATTTTCAGTTAGGAATGCTGATGTGACTTAATTCTGATTGGTATTTAAAAAGACAACACCGTATTCATGTTGGTCGATCATATGTTGACATATAAACCATGGTTGGGAGTTGAGACGCGCAGAAATTTAACCATGAAGGCCATCAGATTTGTGACTTTTCTTGAATAGCAAAGGACTTTTAGTGTTAGACATGTAAGAATCCGCATGTCCTTTGCTCATGTATTACAGTCAGTCCATCGTCTGGTTCTACGACCATCTCCGGTAACCTAGCAACAGCAGCGACCGAAGACTCGCAAATACGACTTAACTGTACTTCCGGTTCCTCTAACCCCGCCTCAAACATCACGTGGTATAACGGATCTGACGTCATATCGAATGCGGTAGGTAACAAAAAATGGGTTGGTGACAACAATGGAGTGATTACATCCAACATCCTGACCATCCCACCGACCAGGTATATGGACGGAGATCGGATCACATGTAGGGCTGACAACAGCTATGGTTCTGACAGTAAATACGTGGATCTTGTCATTCTCTGTAAGTACGACTTAAAAAAAGCAAAAATGAAACCTCAGGTTCATTCGTAGATAATGACAAACATTACATTCATTGTTACGCTTTTTACCTTGATTGATTATCATATTGTAGCAGTAGAATTTCAACCGAATTGTATTATCAATAAAATCAATTTAACACTAGAAAATCGTTACATCACCACCAGATTCAAATAACTCAATGCTCTGGTAACGTTCAAGAAGTTTTCTGTCAATTGTTCCTCATCTTTCTTTATATTGTTAAATTCACAATTGTATGTCTTAAGTTTAAATAAAGACTGTAATAAGCTTACACTGTTTAGAAAGTATGTGTCTTTTTCAATATTAATTTGAGTTCAGCATTAACAATCATTGCATACTTAAAATACTGCAACAGTTTGTATAAAAAAAAAGTGGTGAACCAGTTATTTATATATAATGACATACGATCCATTCAATCAGATTACATATTTTGACGTCATACATACTACATGTACATGTAACTGTTTTTCTTTAACTTTTTTGTGGCGCCCATATATTTCCTGCCTGAATTTATATTGTTTGCGTGTCAAATATTAGTCATTGAGGGGTTAGTGGTTGGGGTGGGGGGGGGGTAGGGTGCATGTCCAGTCGAATATAATCGCCGACTTGTAGCTCCCCAGTCTTTCATTACGTTGTTTCGATTTCCGTTCTGGGTGATAATTTTTCACTTGGGGTATATTCAAGCGTACTATGGGTACGCCTGTGGTTCTAACCAGGGTTAAGTATGGGATCTTTCTTCACCAAAAATAAGCTGGACTTCCTCAATATCTATCACAACTGTGCTTGTACGATTTACCATAAAACAGTAACCAACTATTTTTATGTGAGTCATATTGATTTAGCTGCATTGTCTTTTTCGGTAACACAATTATTAAATTATTCTATCATTTATAAAAAACGTCCAATCGATGTTGATGTAAACTTTGATTTAACAAATGCACCATTAGTGATATAATCCGTTTCAAACAACAGTCTCATGTGCAACAAACCCTCTGATATATTTATCACATCAGTTTCTCTGAGTCTTACATCGCTATGCCTTGTAAATATTATTTCCTTGTACCACTCGGTTCGTGGCAGTTCGTGGCAGTTCAGTGGGATCACGAACCCAAAGAAATATTAAATTAGGTACATGTATGTAAATTTGGAGGGAATATATCATTGTTATGCTTGCATATACCAACTTTGTATCCCATTCGGCATGGTTATAATGTTTAATTACCTTACAAATACTTAGACTTAATAATAGATAAGCTAACACATCATGAATTAGTTGTTCTCGACATTAATGATTCTGTAAATGTTCACATCGCCTTACGTTGGTTATCAACCCAAAAGTAAACTTCAATGAATTAGAATCTAAATATTTGTTTTAAAAGTGCTTTTAAAGTGCAATGTACTTAACAAGTTTTGAAAAGGTATTATATATTCCAATAATACTGTACTAGATGGCATATAGCAAACGGTTGTATTGACATGTCCTACTGATCGTACAGCTAGTTGTTTTCTAAATATTGACACTACTTAATTAATCATTAATTGTAAAATATATGATTAACTTGTATTCTTTATTTAACACGGGTTTATGTCAACTTTATCTTTAATACTACAAATGTATAAAATAGTCTATATATTTATTTAACTGCGATCAACGTGCATTTATATGTATTTTTTGTTTCTCGATAGACTTATGAATAAGAAACTATGACAAATTGTACCCACAGATTCACCCCTGATACAGCCGTTGCTAAACTTAACATCAACTGAAGGTGAACGAGATGTCTCACTGACGTGTTTAGCATCAAGCAAACCACCTGCAATTTTCACATGGAAGAAAGACAACACGGTTTTGACCAATGGCACGGGAACTATTACAAAAAACAGCTTCAGCTATGTGATACCAAGTGTGAACAGGGCTGATGCTGGTAACTACCAATGTCAGGCTGATAACAGTGTTGGCAGCCCAGATATCAAGAACATGTACCTGACTGTGAAATGTGAGTATAGTGGGAAATGGGTAATACGTTGAGTCAACTATTGCAACTGGTATGGCTGTACGTAATTAAAACATGTCATGAAAATTGAGTCAGTAAAAGGAAATAGTGTTCTAGTGTCTGACTTGAGTGAAATTTTAGTTGTAGAACACTGTAACACATGCCATTTATGTTTCTGTTTAATATCTTAATGTATTGTTTAGCATTAGTGAAAGTACATTGTGTTAGGTAAATAGGTAACTAATTAGTACCACACACACACACACACACACACACGCACACACACACACACACACACACACACACACAAATATATATATACATATATATATATATATATATATATATATATATATATATATATATATATATATATATATATATATATATATATATATATATATATATGCACAATTAGAAAACTAGATAAGAACTAGGTTTATTTTAACTTGTATAATCTGAAAGGCGAACAAACAAAGCGTTAATAAACATATAAACACATATAATTCTATCTGTTTGTCATTACTTTTGTTCATATGCAATCGTATTTTATCACTCTGTTAGTTCGTTTACTTTATCTACTATACACACACACACACACACACACACACACACACACACACACACACACACACACACACACACACACACACACACACACACACACACACACACACACACACACATATTTTTGTTTGTATTTAGATCTGTTCGATACAGAATTTCACCAGAAAAAAATAATATTCTCTGTAGTTATTTAAACCTAGATCCGCCAACAGTGACCGTGTCGACCACACTCCCATTGTCCTACACCATCACCTGTACAGCGGACGGCTACCCGGACAAGTACACCTATCAGGACTGGGTACAGATCTGGCCTGGATAAGGACCTGTTGCCACTATACAGTTTACTGGGACGACATTGACCTGGACTGATTCCGCGTACGAAAGGTCCGGTGTGTACGTTTGTAGCGTCAGTAATGGGGTTGCTATTTACGGCACGGACGTGAAATACATGAAAGGAAATGCGACGGTCGTGGTTAAAGGTTGATTATTTTATTCTTTGTGCTTTTACTTAAACAAACTTATCAAATTATGTATGAACATTAAAATAATTTTGGCCATATGCCCTCAGAACTAAACAACGGATATGTTTCTATCGGCATTCAAACGTCATACTTGTCCCTAACCTTTTGTTAATCAACAAATGTTTACCGTTATGGCATAACAACTTTTACTTTTAACATAAAAGCTGTTAACACTACCGCATTTAATTTAGTTTAGCAAGTCCATCACCTCTTAATAACACTAAAAATCCTAAAACAATACAATACGGTTTAAACAACAACAACAACAAAAAAAAACCCACAAAACTACAGATACAATCTGCACTTTTAAACTATACCAATATACCTGCTATTCACATACGTTTACAATTTAGGACATATTCATAATATTATATATAATAGTACAGTCTACTGCTGAGGAATAATGATACAAAGTTTGTTTATTAAAAGCATATTAAAGCATTTAAACGACTTTAGTTTAATTAGATATACTTCAAATAGTAGTACCTATATACAATTTCCATCGTCTTTTTTGTAAACCTCCAAAATGGTGACATTTTAGACACAGGCCTTGTATAACACTACAATAAAACACTATTTACATTCATTTATGTACCATATTGTTAAACTGTGCCTTAAATGTTTACATGGGGTGTGCCAGGAACAATGATAATTTTAAAAACGGATATCGCAAAGAACATATTACTTCTTTGTATAATTTATTCATAGTATACTTATTGATGCAGCTCCACCAGTTTTTACGGACCCATACCCTGACGGTACTAGAATTACAATTGCGGGGAAACTTGGCAATGATGCTTTCATTGAGATTAAATATTGGTCCAACACTGGTGAAAGTTTTGTGAGATGCTACAAACGTGTGGGCGACTCCCGGTCACTTACCTCTACCTGTGCTGTTATGAAGACAGTAACCGACGTTGTACTTCCGGTATACAATCATATGGTGACAGAGACTGGGATTTTGGCTGCAATTAGAATACCCATCATTACAGAGGAAGACTTGTCTGACTATGATATTGTTGTTACAAACCGTGTTCAAGGAGAATCTGTTCTTGGAATAACCGTCATCCCCGAAGGTATGCTAATCCAGAAAATTAATTAACAACATGCGACTTTATATATTATTTAACCATGTTTATGCCATTTCGTATTAAATGTCTCTCTGTGTGTCGGACATTATCTCCGGATGGGCAATACAAGTAAATGTTCGTTTTTCTGTACGGTTTTTAGGTTATTTTTGTATAATCCATTTGTGCAACAGGAGTGGCAATGAGGCTTATTTTACGATCACGTAATCACGTATTTAACAATTTTCGGGTTTCTTTAAGGTCCACCGTCAACACCGACCATAACCAACGTGACATTTGTTAATGGGCAAGTTACACTAACAGTTGTTCCAGGATTTCACGGAGAAATGAATCAAACAATTGTTGTACAGACTTCCACCGATCAAACAACGTGGCGCAACAGCTCTAGTGTTAACATCGGCAAGGATCTTGGTCATACTACGCTTACAATATCGAGCTTGCGACCCAACAATTTACACTATGTTCGTGCCTATGCGTTTAATGCTGACGGTCAGTGTCAGAACTATTCTGCAGTTCTGTTAATTGCTGTAAAACAAGGTGAGACTTTGTAATAATGAACCTAAAAACAAAATGTACCAGTAATAATACGTATGTTAAATGCATATTTGATATGAGCGTGTTCTGTTTATGGATTAGATAAGTCAAGTAATAGGATTTTATTTTCAGTTGTTACTGTAAATGTACGTAACAACAACTCATGAATTTAATAGAAGGGATTCAGTGATGATAATAAAAGCAATAACTGATATTTTCAAGCTTTATTTCTTAAGAGATCGGGCATGACGCCTCAAGCATCGGGTCTACAGTTGCAGCATCTGTATCAACGTCTGTATTAATCACAATCATCGTTGGCCTCTTCATTATTGTCATTATATCCAGACGCTTTCCTGCGTTAGCATTGCGGATAATTCACCATTCTTGTCCCATGGGTGAGTTAAATTATACGAGTATGTGTTTGTATATGTTGTTGTTGTTTTAATCTGAATATCTGAGCATTGTCTGTATGTTTACCTTTTGTGTTATTTTTATAGTCCTAATAGTAGATGTTGATTATTAATTCTGCAATTCATAGAATACAATATATTCCTAAAAAAGTATATGTCTACAACGTGGACAGTCACTGTTGGATTTATTGTCTCTTCATTTCTCAAGTCGTGCCCTATAGACCCTTTCAGTTACTCGCCCTAAGTCAAACAAGAGTTGCGTCCCGCGACCGGATATGACGTCATACGAGGATATAAAACAAAACGGCTACTATAGTATTAGCGGTTTTCGTGCTGTTTAAACGTAAGTATGTGCTTTATATATTGTTTAGAACTCAGAAAATCACCTTATTCAAAGACAGTGATAATCTGTTTTCATTTACAGCAAAAAAAAAAAAAAAAAAGAATAAATCAGGAAATCTGGGAAAGTTCGTCTTTTTTCCAGCCGAACTGTAACATACCAATGAAAGTGAATAATAAAAGGCTCTTCAAAATTACTTAAAGACCCTTTGAAATGGTAGCTGGAGTGGAAAATGATATTTATAATCGCAAGTCTCTCTTGTATTAGATCATGATCCATGCTGCAGAGATAGCTATGTTTAGATTAGTTTTGGGATAACGTTCGCTCTGACGTTGATATCTATTTTTAGTAGACACCTCTATCATGCTTATTTATATATTTGGGAAGAATGAACATTAAGTATGTTTTTCTTTTTCATTTTGTACTGTATACCAATATAGGTAGTGTTTAAGATTGTCTTTACTTAGACTAAAGTATGAATTTTTGCTGAAATTATGCCCATATAATGCATATTCCCCAAAGCAGGGGTAATATATCATTACATGTATTTGATATAGACAAGTTGTCGGATACCACCTTTAACATAGCACCTCTTGTTTATATTTTAAAATTTTATTCCAAGTTCATGTAACAATTTTGGTCTTCGAAATCAAAGAAAAATAAATAGACAAATGATGGAATTCAGATCTTGAACAGTCATATCATATGCTGACTTGCAATTAATGTAAAATTTGCATCCGATAAGGCTTGTATCTATCGCAGAATTCTCCATGCTTACAATTTTATAAAAGTAACAGAATATTTCTTTTTTCAGAGAAAAGAAAGACATAAAATATCAGTCACCTGATCATGGCTAGTCCCCTTGGTGAAATTCCAACTCTGAATTTAAGTGACAGCATAGTCAAAAGCTTCACCATCATGCAGCTGCAGTCGTGATAAGGTATGCTATTAATATCATTGATTGTCACTTTATACTTCTGAAATCCTTTTCCTAGACTTTTTGTCAGTGCTCCAGGGCTGTATCAATAACGGCAGAATCACTGAGGCATGATTTTCTAGGCATGATGGGGAAAGCTGGGACTGCCCTCGAAAATTTTACTTTCAAAATGTGTTTTTTTTGTCACAGCTCAAATTTTGTGCACATCAGTATGGCTATGGGCCTATGCTTAATCATTTACTCTAGTATAACTTGTGTGGTAAATGTTAATTGGAAAATATAGCTTGTGATTCAGTTTTAAAAAAAAGTCTTGTTCATTAAAGCCCAAATCTATAATGGCCTGCTTCAGAGGGCCATCAGATGATGGTTGTTACTCCCCAACAATCTTAAACTGATCATTATTGATATGTTCTATGGATTGCTTTCTCTTGGGTCAAACCTGTATTAATGTAAAAATCACAGAAGATTCTTACCAAATGATGGTCTGTTTGGCTCCTGGTAAGATGTGTGAAAAACAAATCTCTAATTTTTATTGGGGGAAATCCACTAATGAGAATTTTAGTATAGAATATTATTCAGACAGTAAAAGAAAACTCCTCTATGTATGGTAATAAAATAATACGAACAAAAACAGTTTACAGGCAGGTGCAAGCTGTTCACATATTGTAAGAAGTATGGCAACAGCCAGTACACCATGTGGTAAGATTATTTTCCCAAGAATTATGATAATGTTTTCCCAAATAGTTAAATGATATTTTGTGTAATATTGGGAAATCAGTGTCTTTAAAAATATTTTTGATTTATGTGAATCACAAAATCAGTTCAACACAAACTAAGTCAGTCATAAAAAACTATAATATATATATATATTTAAATATATATTCATTTTTAATTCAGATTACTGTGAATGAGATTCCTGGAGCCCAGCTTCCAAGAGCGCCAGAGAAATGTAAATTGAGCGAATTGAGGATTTGGTTGAAAAGAAGATGCCAAACAGTGAAGTCAAAAGAAACAAGCTTTTGCCATCAGAGTAGACTCAGATCAGCATGCAAGGTGTACTGTGTTTGCTATTCGAAATATTTTAATTTATTCACTTATTATATTTATGTTAATTTATACCTCTCTCTGATAAGAATGAATAAGGGTAAAGTTTACTGTTATTTAAAATCCTTCCAGGAGGTTTACCTAGAAGAATCTCAAACCATATTTATTTTCTTGAGATTTTTGTGATGTTTTTGTAACTGAATTGTTGTTTCATGATATGATCCTGATGGGCATATTTTTATATCTTAAAACAATGTTTATTAATATTCATGTGATTAGGGGGAAGCTTGTGCAATTGAAATGGCCAGTTTCATGATTTGCTTTTCTCACTGCTTTTATTTTCAAGCCTGTTGTTTAAATGAAATAAATTTTATCTTTTACTGGATATGCTTTGTGCTGTTATTTGTTACTACTGTCATTTTATAATTGTACGCATAAAATTACTTGGTTTTGGTAAAAATTCCAATGTTTATTCATAAATAAATGGATTTGATTCGTTTTGAATCCAGTTACTTTTGAGGGATGGGATTTGCCGCATTCTTGCCGATATTGTGCAGCGACATTTCTATCATTATAGCACAGGGGCATTTATGAGGTGCCCAAGGACTGAACCCGGCAGGTCCATTATACTGACACCGAGTCAGGCTTAATGTTGTCCTCTTAGCCCCGAGCATTAGGAGGGAAGCCACTATTATTAACTTCAAAGTCTTTGGTTTGACCCGGCCGAAGTTTGAACCCGCAACCTCCGATCCGCAAGCAGACGCTCTACCAATTGAGCTATTGCGGCTGGTTCCAGTTACTTGTGAGATCATTTCAATCTGTGGATTGATTGCACAACAAATAAAAATGAAATTGAGAGCAAAGAAACTATGCTGTGCAAAAAAAATCAACATCTCACATTCCATTAATGGCAGCAGCTGGATTTGCTGGAGATAAAACAGATTTTAAGTCCACATGAAAATGTTGTACCAGTGGTATTTATAGCTTTTGCATGAAAATTAGCCCCCACTTGGTACACTGTTACCACAGCTGTTGGTGCAGACTTTCCTTTGGTGCCTGTTTTAGACAGATTTACTCCAGTTTAACTGAGAAGGAATGGTTCCAACAAGAAATAATTCATCATTTTTTCTTCATTCTTCAAACTTTTATTTTTATACAAATAATCTTTTTTACAAGTATATGAACTATCAATAAAAATATACAATGATAATCTACATTCAATAATGTTATATACATCTAATTAATTATTGATGAACATGTAAGCCCTATAATTTATGTATGCATGATAACAGTGGAAAAGAAAACAGTTCTAGTCCAACCACACTGCAATATTAACACAGCATTTACCATGTTTGTAATAATACAGAATTTAGAATTTACTTAATATTTAATAACAAACATCATTAAGACCACCCCAGTTTTAAAATTCCTTTGCCCTGTACCAAATATGGTCTTTATTGTAGGATTGTAAAGCAGAATTTGTTTTAATTTCCAGGACATGATATAATAGGGCCCTGGAACAGTGTTAGCAAGGCCCAGACAGTCCTTTCTTGATTTATTGTTCCAAACAGAGAAACTGGAATGACCTGGTCAAAATTATGATTTTTTTTTCTTGTTAATGGCTGTTTCTACATGAATTCTTTCTGCTGCTATACTTTGTGTCATCCTAACCTCATTACTAGTCATTTGATCATACGGTCCTAAGAATAGTGGAATATTTAGTCTCACTGATTTATTATCCATAATATCTTGAATGTCAAATCTCTTGTCGGCCATTACACTGTCGCCTTTCTCAAACTCAAGCCCAAGGAAACCACTGCGCAGTGTAATTTCTCTATCAGAGATATTGCCATGATACAATTGGCTAACAAATGTTTTGCTACCCGAAGGTGAGATTCCTACTAAACCTTTTAATGTATAGGCGCTCTTATAACTACTGTAAGTCTGACTTTTCAAAAGCAGTGATGATGTCATTTCTATCTTTAATTCTGTACAGTCAATTATCACTCGTGTTGTCATTCCTGACCTGCAAATAAATAAATATATGCCACAGCTTAACAAAAAAGTTTTAATATTTTTATATATTTTTTTACTCAACATTTCATTTGTTTTCTCTTTATGTTTGTAAATAATGTTGTTTATTTTTTTAACTACAGTTTTAATATTTAATTTTCCAAAAGAAAATTCTAAAAATAATTCTTGAAAATAAAGGTTTGTATCATAAAATACATTTTCATCACCTAAGCGGTTATAGTCGCTGACTTGAAACTCCTCAGCCCCTCACCGCAAGGGTTCGAGTCCAGGACGGGGTGAGAATTTTCATGTGAGGAGATTTCCCTGCCAATCTGTGGTGCTCCAGTGGTTCTAACCAGACATAATTCTGGGGTCTTCCACCACCAATAATTAGCTGGACATCGCCAAAATGACCACAATTGTGCTAGTGCGATATAACAAAAAATGTAGATTGCTTATATTACTAATACCTTTAAACTTTTGTCTTCGTCTCGCCTAATTTTGGCCAACCAAACAGCTCAAAGTGGGTCATTTATATCTGGAAAGGCATGATAACTCAGTTTTCCATGACTCTCAATCAATGAATAACCTGTTGTATGACATTCTGGTGCACAGCATACTCTATTTGACTTAAATAAAGAAAGAAAATGATCTTTAGAACCACGGGTCTCATTAATGTAAAGAAGAGCTTAAGTATTGTACCCAGATTACCTTTATCCAACAGCTATATCTATACCGAAATCTATGCCTGTTGGATGCAACTGTGTAAATATGTAAATGTGGGTAAATACACAATACTTGTGTTGTGGTATAATAACACAATCTAGTCATTCCTTCATGTTTATCCTGATGATGTTGAATACAAATATACCTAGATTTTAAAATGAACAAAAACTATGTACAGAAAAAGTACCTTGTGTTTCTTTTCACTCCCTATTTTCTGGCAATCTTGAAATTCTATACCGCCGGGTTTGGTGTTTGATACAGGTGCAATATTCATCGGTGTTGCCGTGTACAATTTCTCTGCATAAACATGGTCGCCCATTTTACCTTTACAAATATATAGAAATCAATTATTTCTATGTGTTATTTGTTCCACTATCTCACTAAGTTAAAACAATCACTATTTTCCACCAGAATACTATATTTAACCGTTTATACTTAGTTCTAAGAAAAATCATCAAGACAGCTTTTCACATTTTATTTCTCGCAAAAACTCATGACTATCAAAATTTACGCACAACTTATGGAGAGACAATAACAATAAACAAGCACTCTTATTGCAAATACAACAACACTTCATAAAGAAAGCAAACATACCCACACAATCGCTGTAGTTTTCTCTTTCAATGATGTTTACGTTTGACGCGTATTCAGCCCGAATCGAATAACAATCCTCGTATGACGTCACCAAGGGGGGGGGGGGGGTAATTGAAAACTGATAATAACTGAAAGGGTCTATATAGGTGAGAAAACTTGAGCAGTCTCCGTGCCCTTTACGTCAGATTGCACGTATAACAACGGGAATTTCTGTACCTTTATTATATAATATGCAAACTGCGGATAAATCCTCTATAATTATATTTTTTATGATTTATTATTTTAAAACTTTTTACCTATTAACTCCTAATAAAACTACATTTTAGTTTGTTGGTTTAGGTTTTTTTCTAAAATTCGATGATTTCTTTCGTATTTTTTACATTTCGCTTGTGACACTTTTGGCATATGACGTCATGGTATTGTATGACGTCATCAAATTGTTGTTATTATAAGTCAGCTCTTTGGCTGTTTTCTTTTTCAAATTACTCTCTCATTTGGACATTTTAGGTTGCCGAGGCTTTTATCTACTGTACATACTGTATATATGGTGATAGTTTATTTTATTACTAGATATTTTGTTTGTATATAAGTTCATTGGATTTGTTTTAACTCCCGATTCAGGTGCTTACTGTTAGTTGTTTCACTTTGACGGGATATGATTATTTACACTGTTTGTTTGATAGAAAAACCATTAGGAAGTGCGAGCTTGGAGTGTTCCACAAACCAGGTTTAAGCACCCTAGTCCTTTTGCTGACTGACCGTTACAAGGCGGTAACTGATGTTTTTTTTTTTTTTCTTTTTGTGTGTTAGGTCTCGTCTTTGTGTTTTGTCACATTTAAATTTACCATGTTTGCCTTTGTCTAGAGGTAGGTTAAATTTAAACGTCTGTGGGAATTTTTATATGACCTTTTCATATTTACCTACTCCAACTGTTATACCCGATATTAATTCTTCTGTTTTAGAACGCAATCCCGAGAGTTTGCACAAGTAAGTACAATTGTCTTCATAGCCTATTTTAAAATCACGTCGTATTATTTAACTAAAAGAATGCTATTTCAACCATCTATGTCATTGAGCATGTAATACATTGTATATGTATTAGTTCTTATATATTAAAAACTGACTTTATATTTATTTTTTGTGAAAATGATTAAACAAAGCAAAACTAATAAATTTACCATGAGACTAAAGGAACAAACATGAACTGGCTGGCTGCTTTTCTTGGATACCTTTCATTGTTCTTTTGCCAATGAATTTTAGTTACAATACACTTTAACTGTATTTGATTATTGAGTGAGCTGATTTTATCAAAATCATAATATGAACATAAAACATAGGAAAATGTGTGTTAAAGGAATGACAAGTATATTTTCCCGAAACGTGATGCATCACTCAAATAGTACACTCATGGTTTCTTTTCAATTATTTATGGTAATCAATTTACCCACTGTTGGAAATTACTTATCTATTATGCATGTGCACTTTTCTATGTTTTAATATATTTTTGTGTAGTTACTGTTTTACTTAGTGTAAAAGAAAGACAGTTTAGCTTACCAATATTGGATAGATGTATTGGAAACAGTAACCATTAAGATGAAGAGTGGATAACAGTTGACAGGAATAGGTCTTAAAGACCTTTACCTGGATGGTTGTGTATTTTTTCGTTGGAATAATGCCCGTAACGTTATAGAAGATATAAACGAAATTTGTTTAAGCGTATTGGTTTGATTTTAGCCCCTTGATTGAATGTTCATTGCATGAACCAATGTGTATTAGACATTGGTATTTGTACCAATCAATTTTTCCATTCAGAGTTGACGAGCCATCATACGAATCACTGACAGTATCAGGAAGACAAGTAGTCTACTCGACACTTGCAGCAGCTGGTGCGTTATTGTTATTATGATTGTTAATACAGTCTCTTTAATGATTTTTGGGATTGCAAATATTTATGTATACGCAATATAATAATAACTTAATAAAAACAAAAACAAATAATAATGTCGTATATCACATATAAATATAGCTCTAAATGGGTGTTTACTTTTTTGTTCTTCATTTGTTAAGTATCACCATCAATAAAGTATGCTATAAATTTCAATGGAAGATGTTTTGTAACAAATACAAATGGCCATAACATATGACCAGAAATGGTAGCGCAGTCGATAAAGATTCGGAAAATACCAGTTTGAAACCTGGTCGCAATTGTCTTAATTCATAAACCGTATGACTAGTCGGCGTGGTATCAAAGTTGTGTGATTAGTTTTGGTATCATGCACGGATTACAGAGCGAAAGAAGCAGTTTACTGGCCTTAAATGCATATGTCTCCCGAAAAATAAAAAAACAATACAGGTACTATACACATACTGACACATAAACAAAGACTATTAGCGACCTTGAAAATGTCTATTGTATTATATATTTTATATTAAGTGAAACAAAAGTTTACCGTGTTTCCCCTTACGTCACAACTAAAAAAAAATAATTCTTAAACGAAGTTTTTAAAAGGTTACATTTGTAACAAAGCATGTTACGTCTTTAATGTAAGGTTTTCAAATTGGTTGTGTTTGTTTCATCGCACCTGTTGTATTTTATGTTGATGTTATTGTTATGTACAGTTAATAAAGACAATCATGTTATTATTTATAATTGAGAATAAGATTTGAAAATGTTTAGTGTTGAAAACTGTATTTTATAAATAGCACATCTGCCTCCGTGCAGCGACGCCGACATAAAAGCTATAGATTCAGACCGGAAGCCAGCTCACATTTACCAGTTTGAAAGTAGCAGATGCTTGGCAATGTTTTTAGTAAAGCAACTGATAAAAGTGTATACAAACAATGCAGTTAATGAAACGTGTTTTATACATGACTCTGTTTTCACTAACGGCATTTTACGGTATGTCTACTATAAATAAACAAAGGTAAAGTCAAATAATAATAAAAGTCGCTGATTCGTGCGCCTTAATATGTACCATCTGAAATCTCCCAACCCCCTTCCCTTCCTCTCCACCCCTCCTCCTGTTCCTGGACCCGACGCTCTGCCGATGGCGCTACCATGTCCGGTATATTGCTGCAATGTTCCCTATTTTTTTTTCAGCGGAACGCGGATCCATGTATCAAAACTTGAAAAACCAGTGACATCTTTGCAACGTCTGATTGAGAATCAGATTGGTTCATTAGGCCAGTGGCGTAGTGGTGTAAACGAGCATGGGAGTATAAAGATACATTCTAGTTCTATGCATATGCATATATCAATGTATAAATGTTATGAAATCCAGGATCGTGGGGATTCTCATAACTTTAACTACCTTTGTTCATGTTTGAGTCTTTTAATAATTTTTGCACTTAATTCACAGAAGAGTGTTGAAGTGACAAAATGATATGTATATTAAGCACATTTTACCGGATCATTTTTACCATATGCACATATTACGCATGCATGACGTATCACTACTTTTGTCATAACTTATAGGAAATATCACCGCTTGGACATTTTGTATTCAAATAGATCGTTTTTTGCTTGCATTTGAGAAACTCGTCAGGAAGTGCGAGGTTAGAGCTCTAAAACCGGTTTAAGCACCCCAGTCGGTCTATATTGCCGACTGACCCTTCCAAGGCGGTAACTGTCGGGTTTGTTTTTTTCGTTAAATGACTCATCACAAATGTGTTCTTACTTTTCGCTTGGCTTGCATGTGAAATACATTTGTTCTGTGCCTTTTCGGAATTTGGTATTTGTTGCAATGCTCATAGGACTTTGTCAAATATACTTATTCTTGTCAGTTGTTTATATATTAGTTGTGTCTTAACGACGACATTATCCGTTGAATACACAGTTGAAATGTTCCAACTTATAATAAATTAGTTACACATGGTTTTGTGTAGTTCTTACGTAGTGGCAAATACATGTGACAGTATCATCACATCTCTGGATACTTTACTATTAATTATAATTTTGCTCAAAATACTTTTAATATTTTCTTTAAGAATACAACACTGAAGTATGGCAAGTTACAAACCAAACTTCAAGTAACAAATCAATTGTTTATTTAACATTCTGATCGGAAGAAATAAAATCGAAAAGAAACTAAAAAACATTACAGTTAAAACATATATACTAGTGCATGGAAGGTAATGGACATGAACATCCCGAGTCACAACCTGTCGCTGAACATACACAGGTCTGTAGCAACTTTGCAATCATTTCATACTATTTTTAAGTGTCAGTGCGGATCACATGGTTTAAATAATGTTACTTTTGTTAAAATACTGTGTCATAGTACGACTGCAAACAATGCATGCAATATATGCCACATCCTTGTATCAGGGATAGTTTAATGTCTCACCCATTGACAGATGAGCACGCGAATGAAAGTTAAAAATGTGCGAATCGAATTAATCACGTGATCTGGAGAGAAACACAATACGTGTATGTACTTGTGTCTGTACCAAACGGACTGATTTTCGTTTAACGGCAATAGCACATCAGCAAAGGTGTTTGTAATCTACCCGAGTACAAGAAGAATCAGAGCTCAAGCTCCGAGATCGAAGATCTAAAATGAGTCTGAAACAAATCACGGCCTTGTGTCGAGCCGATTAAAAGCAATTCTCTGAAACCAACAGAAGATGTTGGCCACGCTAGATCTCAGATTTTGCTAAAACTGTTTAAGAAATCTTTAAAAAGTGAGAACCAATTGTCTCCGTTACTGGTTTTAAAGGTAACATGGTGTAAAGAATGATATTGTTTAATGAATTTACGCATTTACTGAGGATATAATTGATATATGTTTTGATGGGTTTAACCTAATATTAATACATAACTATTCTAAATCTACGGTAAGAACAATAATAATTATTATTTTCTATTGTTAAAAATAAACATTAATGCCGACAATAATATTGGTTAGACAATTTAATATATAAAGTCAATATCTAAATAACGTTCACACTGTGTGATTAAATGCAACTTAAACGCATGGTTCTATGCCAGATACATTTCTATACTCTGTTTGGTCCTAAATAATAAGAACACACTAAACACCCCTTTGTTGATTACAGATTATTTATTTATACGTTGTTATCAAAACAGTTACAAAAGTTACAAATAACGGAGACGAGACATAACACACATGGAGAAAAGCCAACAACTTCTGCCTTATTATTTTTAGTGAGTAGAAGGTCCGACTGGGATTTTTGTACCTGGACTATGGAGAGCTCCAATCTCGTGGTATCTGAAGGTTTTCTTAAATACAAATTGTGTAAATAATATTATCCCACCAATGGCAGACAACTAAAAATAATTAACTTCATCGAGAGTTAGACATTAATTAAGGAATACGATTTACAAACAATATAGCAATAATAATGTTTGAACTATTTGATTTAGTAGTTAGTGGCCCACTGTCTTCTGGTGGTTAAAGTTAAAACGTCGTTTGTCTGCTCTATACTGTAATCACTATCTACGCGATCCTATATTTTGTCAATATTATTTACTAAGAGTCAATTTATACTTGCGTAACGAGCTTGTCCCAAAAATGTTAATTATTAGGCATTTTTTTTTATTTAGAAACAACAACAACGGTTTAAATTTCATGTATGCTTTACATGTTAACTATAACTAAAGGAAATGTAAAATTTCACTTTTTATTGCTACATATGCAAGTAATTATTACAAAATCATCGTAAGAAACGAAAATATTTAAATGATTTTCTTTACCCGTATGCCGAAATACAAATATAAGACTGAATAACTTTGATAAAGTGACAAATCCATTATCTGTTAATGATTGTTGCAAGAATTTGTTTCATCTTCATTTATCTTTAATTATTCTATCGAAATGCACTGTTTTGCTTACTGTAATTTCGTGACACTTTTTCAGAGTACATGTGACTATTAAATGCTAAAACCAGTAATAACTTATTGTTCGGAATTGTGTGCAAATATTCATATTAGTGATAACGGGTACCAACCAGGCTTGCTACCGATTTTTAAAACCATGGTAAAAATGATAAGGATACCTGTTTTAGATGCTGTAAAGGTTTGAATGTCGGACTTTATGTTCACTTGAGTAATATATGTTAAGTGTCAACCCAACACATTTCGGTTTAATTGCACGAGGTTCATCTAAATAAAAAATTAGCTTTATATGTTAAAAGGAGTATACATAACAAGACATAAAAGAAACTGGCGTACATCATTTGTACATTACCAGCACATATAATCAACTGAGGGAGTTTGTGTAAAAATCTAAGAAAAAGCATATTGAAGTATGAGTTCAACGTTGGAAATTTCAATAGATCCAAAAGGAAATTCAACCTGGCTTTATCTTTTAATAAATTGAAGTTCATACTTTGTCAGCAAGTTAATAAAACGAGGTTTTCGAAAAAAGAAGTGCAATATCCCATTGAGATTTTAACTGAAAATACTACTTGTTATAATATAGTATCATTCTCATTTTGTTATTCTGAAAGAAAATTCTGTGAAATTTATTCTCGTGCGCATGTCATGACAGGAATTAATCACTAGGGTTTATTTGTGTTAGCCATCAACACTTTTCCGCCACAGCATGGAACTTTTTAAGAGAAAAGGGGAAATAATGCAAAACAAAATATTAGTTTGGAATGGAATGTATACTTGTCTTAGAGGCTTAGTATTTTACAACGAGCAAAAAAAGACAACAGTATATCAAAATTCACATCATGTTTTTTTCAGACATTCAGACGTGACGATCAATTGCTGCATGTTCATAGAAGCATTTAAGAAATATATCATACATAGCTGTTATCTGTACGGATCGCATCAAGAGGTGCATATAAAAATGTTTTTTCCTCCGCATTTCGGCACTATTGATTAGTTCTGTGATGTCAACCTAAAATTTAATTACGCAAATTCATAATTGCGGAGAGTTAATGGTTCAGTCAGTCCCCAAGGCACCTGGTTGACCGTACATTTCCAATTATGTTGCTTTCTTGTTTGCTACCTTTTAATAAACATCGAGTGATATATTAATTGAACATGTAAACATATAACATTAATATTTGGAATTGATAAAATAATGGATTGCCACAGAGATACAACAAAGATTGCCCAAGTAAGACAATATGTTAATAATATAAAAAAAAAACAGCCTGTTAAAGAGGCGCATTAGAACGAACTGTGAATACATCCCATCATTAACCTATCTTTAAGTTGTATCTCTCGATTATTATACATCGTTCCGCGCTGTGCATCAAACATACTTAAACATGTTTCTTGATGATGTGTGTTGCAAACAAGCAACAAGATGGTGATAGATATCAGTCTTACATACACGAGTCGGTGTGAAAACAGAAACCCTACCAAAGAAACGCCATACAGGCTTTCTGTGTATACTTATGTACTAACATAAAGGGTGGTATTTACCTCTTTCAGGACAGACACAGAGGGCACTGATCAAAAAGAACGTAGGCATATTTTATATTGATTATTTAAATCGTACGGAAAGCTGCGTTGCGTTCAATGAAAAAGAGCACATTTTTTTAATAGAGCACAGTAAATATATGTCAAGAATGTTTCAAACATAATTGCATAAAATAACAGTTCGATCAATTATTAAAAACCTACATTCCTACATTTCTAAAAAGATATGGCCAAGCTGCAATAATAAAAATCATGAAATAAATAAAGCAAATTTATATACTGCAAACCTAATAGTTAACCATATTAAGTTGAGATTCACAAATAACTAAACTAAATTAAAACAATTAACGTAAAAACCAGTTACGTACATGCAAAATCTAAAATGTATGCTATTAAAACAGCCTGAACAGATGCAATTTTCTGAACTGATATCCATCTGGTAAGCTTTTATGTGTTCTGTAATTCCAGCATTTTGGTCATACTACTGCGAATGATCTGTCAGCCAACCGATTCTCTTGTTAATAGACTGGAATGTCAGTGACGAGAAAGAAAGAAATGTATAAGCGTTGTTTTTATTTGATGTTGTTCCCACAAAGACTGCCTGTATACAAAAAGTTGATTGTCTTATATATTGTATCATTTCTTAACTATCCCACTAGATGTTGCAGTCTTCCTTTTATCTAGAATAAAACAGTGTGAAACAAAGTATCAGTAACTTATTTGTTTTCCTTATACACGTTATTTGCTTCCTAAGTATTTACATGATAATCTACCACATACTCTCTAGACATTTATGTACTTCAACGTAAAATCAGCGTTTTACATTATATGACTATAATTAAAAGCTGTTAGACCTTAGCTACCAAAGGGATATCTTTTCGTCTTTTTATTATCAGTCATTGCATAAAATCAATCATGTCTTTTTCTTCGTGTGGATTCCTCGGCGCTTACTGGTAACGGCTCGGCTGTTTTCGTGTGGTCAATATCGACGTAGATAGTGACGTCATCCAATCCATGGATCACTTCGTTATTTGCAGTGCTATCAAAATCGACGTCAGAATAGATCATACCATCGTCATTGACATTTTTCTAAAACGAGAGGACATATTATCTATCCAATTTAAACTCATTTATCTAACGCCTACAATACAACCAATGATATTTGAACTAACAAAGAACAAAAACAGAATACAACCGGATAACATATTATGTGTAAAAATCGTTATGTTGAACCAATTGTTCGATAGATGTGCAACTTCCTGCAGGACATTTACTTTTAAAATGAGCTGTAAATCAGTGAGCACTATTAGATTACATATTACTAAGTTTGAGTAATTGCAACAGAGTTAGCTGATGTGTATAGTTAAAATAGAGAATTGAAAACAACAACAAAAAACTAGTTATACCATCGATCGGAAAGGCGGATCAGATGCCGAGGTTTTGGAAGTGGAAAAAGTTGTCTCCGCCACGTAGGGAATTCCGGGTAAGCCTGTAGTTAATACCCATTTTATTTTTGTTAAGACTTTTATCATTAAATAAAAATATGAACTATGTAAATAAAATTTGAACCATAACAGTATGATATCATTTATAAAAACAGCAAACAAGAGAACAAATAACCATTTTGCCACTGTATTTATCCAATTTCATATCCGCATACAGATAATCTTTCCTTTAATGAATATAAGATAAAGGACGATTTAATCGATGCTCGGTTGATTCATTACATTTGCTCTAAGCTTAACCTCCATTAAACAAAAAACTGTAAAATAGCATTTAAAACTGGAGCCGTATAATACACATATTTAATATGTCTTATCCACATAGTATTTACTGAAAAATAAATTCATTACAAATTATAAATACCATTCTTCGTTTTTGAAACCACAGCATACACATTTGCAAACGGGTCAGAGTGTCCTCGCTTTTGTGGTGTTGAGTACACGTCACTATTTGAAGTCCCTGGTTGAACATTTCCTGCTGAGACATGCATCGCACACTCAGCAGAGCTATCTGTAGACGAAACACAAAGCTTGATGAAAAAGCTTGATGAATTCGATGCTAATCTTTTCTAGCAATGCTTATACATGAGGCGTATAATATCACTTACTTTGGTGCTTTCATTTTAAATATTAGTTTTTATCATTTAGTTGTTTACCTCAAATATTTAGGAAATAGATTTTCGCTTAATTTAGAGTATCGGCCATAACGTAGACAGTATCAGGTTTTACAAGATATCTTATCAAGTCTTAAATCTTAATAGTTATGCCTTAATTTATGGTACAACAATGAAAGGTTGATCGTCATTTTCTTTGAGAAACATTGATGTTCGTGGAATCAATATTACATGGGTCTGCTAAAATTTAAGGAATGATCTTGAACACTGTTTGCTCTTATAGAATACCCCCCCCCCCCCCCACACACACACACCCTTCACAAAAAAAAAAAACAATAAAAAAAAAAAAAAAAAACAACTGGAGAATCAGTTAGACGGGTCTTAAATTAAATGCAGCCGGGATAAAGGGTTAGGGGACGGGATGGATTGGCATTGTATGCAAATGGTTCCGGGTTCGAATCCCGGGCTGATTGCATAGTTTTCTCCCTATGCAGCTAGCGAATTTTAAGTTGTCCTATCAGTTTGTAGCCAGGTGATCTTTAGGGAATGTGTAAGCATTGTGGGTACAGCATTTGGACCTTAATGTGACCTGGCTTAAATTTCTGGACTTCTGGCTGCATATTTTTATTACCATTTAGCATGTTATTATCTTCCTTGCATGCCTATGCAACCAGGAAAAACGAATATATCTTCCTTAAAATGTCGGTACTGACTCACATAATCTTCTTAGGCGTATACTTGTTCTTATACAATTCACAATTATTAGCAAATTATCAATATTACAAGCATATGCAGAAGTACATTAAGTGGAAGACAATTAAAATATTACATGCTACAAATGTATGCTTTATTTTTTGACTGGATTGCCTATTTATCTATTCAATGAAAATACTTAAATTTTAAGAATATACTTCAACGAACAACTTAATGATACTTAAAGAATGGATATGGCTGTTCCTTTTCTGTGTTGTATGAATTTGAACATATAAAGTCCTGTAACAAATTACATAGCAACTTTTAATTTCAACCAGCAATATACTTGAGTACACGAATAAACTTGCCAATCCAATGACAAGGTGACACACTGTGGAGTAAGACACAGAAGGAAAGTCTACGACGTTTACAGACTTTAAATTGTAAGTAGGCGAGATGATGCGCCCAAGCAGATTAACGTCGTCCTGACCGTGGTTTCGTAGTGTAGTATTTGTAAGACTTCAATCGAGAGTAAAGAAATGAACAAATATTAATAACGTCTCATAAAATGATGATTACCTGCGTTGTCCTGGTCCTTAGCAAGGCTCCTACAATTTAACAATAGTGTTTTCTTGATATCGGTATAATGCAGAACACAGTTAAGTTGTCAACTACTATCTGTTAAATAAGATGTGTTTGTAATGCGATTGCAATAAAATTAAATGTATTTAGGAAACTTACTAATGTTCTAGGTTTTATTAATTGGAGACTATGGGACAACATGTAAGTACGGCAATTTTGAAGATTATGAACAATAAAATGAATCATTCAGCGATATAAATGGTTTATTCGTCCAAAAATGTTACACCTGGCTTGCATGGGAAAAACTTTAGTATGTGCCTTTTCAAATGTTGGTATATATTGCATCGCTCAGAGGACTTTGTCATATTGCCTTATTTAATGTAATGTATCTCTAGGCACTTGATGATATTTTATATTTTGTATCATGCAGATACCTACAGACACATATCTATCAAAGTAAATGCAACCAACGATAGGATATTCATGTTTAAGTCTATGATTTATTGATTTAAATCAAACTTGCAACCTCCAAAACCATTATAATTTAATATACTAACTGGGATGACGAGATTCAACATAAATTAAAGCATTATTAGCAAAGTACATAACAGGACACATGTAGTATATTATATTGCACTACATTAACCATCGTTAGTTTTATGGAAATTTTGCTATGTGTTCATACCTTTGATCTACTTTTTGAGAAAACATCCATCCAGCTGAAAAAAGATGCACATTTTACAAGATAATTATTAACGTGTCCAACGTTAGAAAAAACACAAACAAACATTAAGCTAATGAACAGAAGGCGTTTCGTAGTTTCGTTTCATGTTATAGTGAATTTTAGGTATTATTAAATTATTAAGCTGTAAAACGTAACAGTGTAACCCTAAATGAACATGATTAAAGAGGGGTTGGAAACAATTCACATGTTTTGTGAATAGATTAATATGCTTAGTTGTTCTATTTCTTTAATTACTTTATACACATGCCAGTAGAATAATTTATTGGAAGTAAATGACAATATTCATTAAACATGCATATTGTTATTATATTTTCAGTAAAGCGTGTGTTGCTATTTTACAAATAGGACAAAACGAACATTAAATTTCCTAAGGGAATTACCACACACGACGAAATCAGATCAAGCACCAGGTAAAGGTACTCACAAAATTAAATGAAAAATGAGACATTAATCCCCGGCGATCCATATTGCCGACTGACCGTTCCAAGGCGGTAACTGTTGGGTTTGCTATTTTCGTTAAATGACCCATCCCAAATTTGTTACTAAAATTACTTTTCGCTTGGCTTGCATGTGAACTACCTTTGTTCTGTGCCTTTTTGGAGTTTGGTATATGTTGCAATGCTCATAGGACTTTGTCATATATTCTTATTCGGGTCATCTCGCAAAATGGGAAGTATTTAACTTCGCGCTACCTATAGAGCTATAGCTTTCTACAAGACAGTGTTAATAAAGTACCCCGTCACATTCGGACAGAGCTTTTCAAAGACAGTCTTTATAAAGCACCCAATCACAGTGAGTCAGAGCTTTCTCCAAGACAGTGTTAATAAAGTACCCCGTCATAGTGGGACAGAGCATTCTCTAAGACAGTGTTAATGAAGTACCCAATCATAGTGAGGCAGAGGTTTCTCCAAGCCAGTATTTATAAAGTATCTCATCATAGTAGGAAGAGCTTTATCCAAGACAGTGTTAATGAAGTACCCCGTCATAGTGGGACAGAGATGTCTCCAAGACAGTGTTAATGAAGAACCCCGTCATAGTGGGACAGAGCATTCTCTAAGACAGTGTTAATAAAGTACCCAATCATAGTGAGACAGAGATTTCTCCAAGCCAGTATTTATAAAGTATCTCATCATTGTGGGAAGAGCTTTCTCCAAGACAGTGTAAATAAAGTACTCAGTTATAGCGAGACAGAGATGTCTCCAAGACAGTAATAATAAAGTAGCCAATCATAGTGAGACCGAGCTTTTTCCGTGACCGTGTTAATACAGTTTCCCATCATAGCGAGACAATTACCGGTAATCATCTGCATCGAGTGAAAAACATTTGCAAATGATACGAATTATAAAGAACTTAAAATTAAAATTAATAATTAAAACGTCATTGTTTGCGGTTGTTTGCTTATCTGCAAATGTAATGTCAATTAGCAAACGCAGAAACATTTCCGAAATTACACCAACTGTGTAGTCTCGCTTTCAGGTCAATTAATTCTGCCAAAATCCTCTCATCTCTATGAGTGCAGAAGCTAGGTATGAACTGTCCCTAGACTTTGTTCATGGGTACCAAAATGTTTGCTGGTGTGTCTAAAAGCAAGTCCTCTTATTTAGGCCATATGAAAACTGATGGTTTCCATGGCAGCTATCATCACAATTTTGACAGGAGGGTAGGTTTAGAAAAATACTTATAACTTTTGAACAAATGGAGATATAAGCACAATATAGTTACTCAATCAAGGGTTATTGAACCTTCATTATGGTCATATGTCAATTTTTCAAATATGCATTTAAGAATTTTATTAATTTTAATAAGACTCTAAAATAGACTTCGTTTAAAAAATGATTCGATTCGTTTTATTTAGAAGAAATATTCAGTCAAACACAACAGTTTCTAATAATAAAATTATAAATTGAATACATAACTCTACTTATCTAACTCATGTTGATCTAAGTTCATAAAATTTAGTTCATGTGTTATGATTTTTTTTTATTTTCGTCCTCATTTTACAGATGCAAACTTAATTCATAATTTGGCTAAAAGTCTGCTTATAATTAACCATATCATTGAAGAATAATTTTTATGTCATTTCTTAAATGGTGGCTATCACTAAACTTATATTTGAAATAGTGACTTATGTAATTAAGCTAACATGAATATAATTATATCTTAATGTGAATCTTAAATATAGGTTATTTTCAAAAGTTAATTAGATTCTCTTTGTTTAAAAGCATTTTTCAAAGAAGTTCAACAGTTTATAAAAACTCCATAAAGGTCTAACACATATTGGTCTAAATTTAATTTGATTTGGGTCATTTTATGATTTTTTTGATGTTTTTCATTACTTCGTCTAAAGTTTGCTATATCTTAATATATACTTTGGCTATAGGTCTGATTTTAACAAACCATATTTTTGAAGAATATGTTTGTATTGTCCCTTAACTTGAGGCTACTGGAGACTTGGATTTGAAATATTTAACTATGCAAATTTGCCAGCATAAATATTCATATATATTAATGAGACTCTAAAAGAAGATATTTATTTTGACATAATAATAAGATTTCTTTTTCATTTTTACATGTCGTATTTAAACTTTTAAATCAACATGTTTATTTAGATTTAGAAGCTGTTGAGTATGAATATTGGTTGTCAAATTAAAAAATATATATTTTTAATAATACTAATAATAATAATAATAATAATAATAATAATAATAATAATAATAATAATAATAACAATACCCTTTAATTTAGTACCAGTTTTATACTTCCTTCACCATTTATAGAAAAGTTCTAAGAATTTTCTAAATATAACCTGCTATCAAAATTTCATGATGGTTGCCATGGAAACCATTAGTTTTCATTTAACTCAAAAGAGTTTATGTTTGAGTACATTGAAGATTTTATTTATAGACACCCTAACGAGCATGTTCTTACTCATAAAAAGTCTAGGCGTGTGAGGTGTACTGTAACCATACGTTGCTGTCAGCCTATCTAGGGAACGAATTGAGACACGAAGAGACAGAACTCCAAAAGCGACTGTCCAAACCTTTGTTTCAATACGAGCACTTTGGCAAGTGCTATCATTATGAAACATATTCAATTTTTATATTAAAATTATCACACTGCAGCCAAATAAAAAAATGTACACAAGAAACTGAAACGAAAGGTTACATACAAAGAGCAAACGCAATTTACCGCCATATAAAGGTTATATTGCAAAATAGGATCAATACTTTAACGTGGCCTCAACACGATATTAATATCATATTAAAATTTAAACTTTACATTTTAGGTGAGAATAATAAGATAAATAAATAAACCCTTCCGGATCCCGCACAGGGCAATCGAAACCACAGCCACTGCCAGGAGTGTACAAGACAAAACGGCTCCGCCAATCAGTGCAGCGGGAGAGAACGTCCTTGGTGAGTCTGTAAATGAAATATAACAGGCAAACTTTTAAATTTAATTTGATAGAAAATACATCTGAATATTTTTTGACAGAAGCTGCCACAAATGCTTTTCTGGCAGAATATTGTTCACCAGAACTGAAATTTTAAAGATCAAAGAGATCAGTCAAGGTCAACTCTGACATTAGGTACATGCTTTTCCGGTGCTCGAACTTGACAATTACAAATTTTGCTTTTAATTATTTGCTTCAAAAATGTTTTATTCGAAATAATGTGACGTATGCAAATTTAGACCCTTTACTTTCAAGTCCTTTTAGGTCCTTGCACTTGCAGGTGAAATGTTAAAACCAAATGTAAAGATTAATATGTTAAATACTTGACCGATTTTTTTTTGTCCGCTAATACGTAAAATACATATTGACAGTTCTAAGATCATTGTCAGATGCAACGTTTAAATGTCAAAACATGACGGAAAATCGATGTTTCCTGGCTCTGACTAAGCAAAGCAATTCTGTACTGAAAACCATTTAACACCAGTGTTTACCTTATTAAGACGTAGTGTCACACGAGATACCTTTGTTATATACAGATTGTTATACAAACAGGTTGAAGGTCAAATTGATTTCAAATGGACCCAGACTTAAAAGGCGAGTGAATTAACTTATTGAACAGAAATAATGCATCATTTAGATCGGAAATAGCCTGCAAATTCAGAAAGATAGCTTATTGGTTAAGTTCATACTCGGAGTTCAAATGTAAAACCCCTGCATTGACTTGTGCAGTGTGGCGGTCGTAAAAAATCTCCCATCGCATGTAATCTATGTTGTCATTTAATTCGTCCTATAAGGGTTGTTACGTGTATTTCCTTTGATGGACATTGGACTTTGGTTCTTCAATTCCATCTTCACATGAACAGGATGCTACAACCATTTATTCGTCTCTGGTCATATTTGTTCATGATTCAGAAAGTTAATTTTATTTGTGGTCAACCATTTTGTGTTGTTTTTCAAATCGAAATAATACTTATTCCTTTTCTGAACACTATGTGGACATTATTTTTCGATGACGTCACAACTTTCGTCATAACGTATAGAAAATATCAGCGCATGGACATTTTGTTTTCAAATAGACTGTTTTTCTAATCGTTGCGTGCATTTGAGAAACTCGTCAGGAAGTGCGAGGTTAGAGCTCTGTAAAACCGGTTTAAGCACCCCAGTCGGTCCATATTGCCGACTGACCGTTCCAAGGCGGTAACTGTCGGGTTTGCTCTTTTCCTTAAATGAATCATCACAAATTTGTTCTAACTTTTCGCTTTGCTTGCATGTGAAATACCTTTGTTCTGTGCCTTTTCGGAGTTTGGTATGTGTTGCAATACTCATAGGACTTTGTCATATATTCTAATTCATGATCACAACAATGTTACTTGTGCAGTGTGGCGGTCGTAAAAAATCTCCCCGTGCATGTAATCTATGTTGTCATTTAATTCGTCCTATAAGGGTTGTTACGTGTATTTCCTTTGATGGACATTGGACTTTGGTTCTTCAATTCCATCTTCACATGAACAGGATGCTACAACCATTTATTCGTCTCTGGTCATATTTGTTCATGATTCAGAAAGTTAATTTTATTTGTGGTCAACCATTTTGTGTTGTTTTTCAAATCGAAATAATACTTATTCCTTTTCTGAACACTATGTGGACATTATTTTTCGATGACGTCACAACTTTCGTCATAACGTATAGAAAATATCAGCGCATGGACATTTTGTTTTCAAATAGACTGTTTTTCTAATCGTTGCGTGCATTTGAGAAACTCGTCAGGAAGTGCGAGGTTAGAGCTCTGTAAAACCGGTTTAAGCACCCCAGTCGGTCCATATTGCCGACTGACCGTTCCAAGGCGGTACCTGTCGAGTTTGCTCTTTTCCTGAAATGAATCATCACAAATTTGTTCTAACTTTTCGCTTTGCTTGCATGTGAAATACCTTTGTTCTGTGCCTTTTCGGAGTTTGGTATGTGTTGCAATACTCATAGGACTTTGTCATATATTCTAATTGTCCAAGGTTAAGCTTGATAAAAGATCATTAATTTGTATTTATTAAACCTTTAGTGTATAAAATGTACATACAAACCAAACTGGTAGCGCAAAGGCCAAAGTCTGCCCGAGAGGTCAATGTTTAAGATCTTATGGTTATAGAAAAGAGTTTTTAGTGATAATAATTTTGCATTAAAGATCGCACAAAGACCAACCCATTTCAGTCTTTGTTGTTACATAAAGATATGTCGTGTACATGTTAGACACTGTTTTTAAAGTTTTGTTTTGTATATGATATAACAACAGTGTCTAAGAGAAACAGGCGCAATTGTATAGAAAACACAACAAATTAGATTTGTAAAAAAGATGACAAATTATAATGTATATATATAGCTATAAATTAAAAGATGCATGATATATTTTATGTTAGACATAATGCAAAACATAGTAATGTTTCGCTTACATTTGACATCCACATAGATGGTCCGTGTAAAAGGTACGCTCAGCGTTGTGTGTGACATTTTACATGTGGCTGTCTGTCCGTTATCCTCAGCACTGACTGGTCTCTGTAATATGGACACCACCGTATATGTCTCTGATGTCTGGTCAAAGCTCAGTGTATTGGTAGGGGTGAGGGTCTGACCCCGGTAAAACCAGGTAATGTTGGGAGCAGGTCTACCATGCCTTGATGTACATCGGAGAATAATACTTTCCCCAGTTACTGCCTCACTGGTCTGTGATACTTCTGCATAATCGGGCGTCACTGTGTACATGTATAACTTTCTTTAACAAATAAAACTGAAGAATTCATTTAGAAATGTTCACATTAAATAAATATAATTGAATAAATTCTACTTGTTTTAGCAAAAAATAGCGGTTTTATAAATTGATTATCCAGGTAAATTTATTATAAAGCAAATGAGGAATCATGCGAAAATACGCAAACATTCCAATATTGATCAACTTACCATGCATATGTCTATTTAAATTGTAGACCATTTTTAGCATTTATCAAATACGATTCTGAATCATTATTAATTTACTTACAGTCGAGGTACAAGAGAGCTGTTGCAGGACTCGGATCAGGTGAGGCTCCAATGGTCGCACCAGGATAAAACACACGACACAGAAATGTCGTCAAGTCATCTGCTCTCCGTAGTGTGAAATTATGTGTCAATGTCACCGTGTATGTACCGTCTAGTTGATGTACAGAATCTGATGTACTAGACTGTACCAGCGGAGATGTACTTGTGTTTCCTCTGTACCAGGCTAGTGTTGGGGCGGGTATCCCTCCACTGGACATACACTGGGTGGTCAGCGGAGTGTCTTGTACACCACGGACGATTTGACGGTTATTGGAAATGGTCGACAGATTGGAG
This sequence comes from Sinonovacula constricta, assembly GCA_007844125.1. Classification (NCBI taxonomy): domain Eukaryota; kingdom Metazoa; phylum Mollusca; class Bivalvia; order Cardiida; family Solecurtidae; genus Sinonovacula; species Sinonovacula constricta. The sequence continues at coordinate 60,620,985 of CM017560.1, read as the reverse complement.
ATAGTTGGAGACATTGGTGTAACTGCAACATTGGTGTCGCATTTAAAGTGTTAAACTTAAAACATCGAACTTTAAGTACCTAATACCAACAATTTAGATTTGAAACGTCAATAGCCAACCAATTTTAATTATCTAAAATAACATATGTTATATAATATAAACACACTGGAGGGTTCTATATGATTATGAACTCTGTCCTTTTGCCGACTGACCGTTTCAAGGCGTTAACTGATGTTTTACCTGCATGTGTGCCATGTCCCGCCTCAGTTTTTTATTGTTTCATTAACTTAAATTGTATGCTTTATATGAATAGTTGCCAATGACATTTTTTTCACTTTTTTCATTTTACAAAATAACCAGATTTACCTTGTAAATAAATACAATAAAGAACACCATTAATCCTACCTTCAAGTATCCTAATATATTTCTTTATATGCGCATCCATTCGAAACAATATTAAATTTCATGAGTTATTTTCACATACCTGGTTACCTACAAAACATGCACATGATTAGAACTTCGACTGAATCCATCAACTATGGTTCCTTTGCTGAGCACCGCAAGTGTGATATTACGAAACTGACCCTCATGTGGGATAGTCGGCGTCTGGGGACATATGTTCATGTCCATTTACCGTTACTAAGACGTAGTAATGCTTAAACCAAAAATGTCAAAAATGCCATGAACACTAATAAAGGCATGAACGTTTTGGCATAGAAGTTGTGGCTGTTCATGACTGTTTAACAGCGGTGTTACTTAACCAAGTTGGACTTTATTTAGCTAAAGATAAAAACCATAACTACTTTAATATTAAATAGATTGAAAGAAAACTGCATTTAAAAGCATCAACTTATACATGAACAAAACAACAACCCGATGTCTTTTTGAGTTTTGTTTTGTTTGGAAACACTCATGGACGGACGTACCGACACGTTAATTCGACAGACCCATTTCTTTGAAAGGCGGGACACAGAAATATCGCATTCATGGTCAAACGTAGTCAGGTAAACATTCGTAATGTATTAGTTTAGTGTAACTGATTGTATAAATGATTGTATATGACTGTTACTGAACGTGGGTGTAACTGTCTTTAGCTGGCCACTTTCATATCTTCAACAATATGACAGTTTAAACGCAATTATATTACAGTTGTTATAGGAGTATGCGTTTTTGTTTTAAAATAATACATTTCCAGGAATCGCTCGCAAACCTCAGATATTTTAATTCCTAAACTAGAAAGTACCTATTTTATGGCATTCTGGCCAGGTAAAGGTGTCGATAATATTATATATTATGCGAGCGGCCTCTATACGCGGTATTAGCACAACTATTTTACAACAAGATAATTACAGTTATTATTGCAAAAGATACTTCAATTATTGCTGCTCTGAATGCTACGTTTTTAGTGAAGCTACAGTTGAAAATAACTGTATTTATAAGTATAAATACAATGGAATAAAAAACATGATAATTTCAAACAGCTGTTTAGGCTTTATGTATAGTATGTATAATAAATGTACTCATACAGTTGTTTATGTCTCAATTTACAACTAGTTCACAATTGAGGGAGTACATTTAAATATATGTTTAATTTCGGAACTAATTTGTTAAATAATGGTAAAGATTCTGGTGTGAAGTGAAGTGTTGAATTGTATGTATGAATTTAAAAACCCTCATCAAGTATAATTTTCATTACACAGATATACATAAATACTACAAGCCAGCCAGCCAGCCAGCCAGCCAGACAGACAGAAATACAGACAGACAGACAGACAGACAGACAAACAGACAGACAGACAGACAGACCGACAGACAGACAGATACACAGAAAAACAGAGAGAAAATTCCCAATTTACCAATCCTTAACGATCCAGTTACTGGAACGGCCTCTGTTTCTGTGGTAACCGTCATGGTGTAACTACAGTTACCATCTGGAAGAGATGCTGTCGACACCCAAGTGCATCTGTAGTGAGAGTCTAATAAGGAACTGGGCTCACTCGTATACATGCCTTGTAATAGATTGGATGAGCTGGTCTGTAACGTAGACAAGCGACAATAGTTGTGATAGTTATTTGTATGTCCGTGTTTTCTTACATCCTTTGAATCGCGAAATGTACTTGTCATTGATGAACAGTACATGTCTATGATACATTTTTGCTCACTATAAATTTTATTTCCATTTCGAACTCTCATTTGGGTTCGTTTGATCTCACTTAATATATGTGTTTTTTATAACAATATCAATCGATCTTACAATGGGTTATCGTCTTGTTTGTGTTAGTATCGACACGAAACTTAACGTTTTTTTATTACGAAGAATTTGTTTTCCTTTATGTACAAGGAACCATTCAGAGTTTTGGATGCTATTACCGTCATTAGTTCACGTTATAAGCAATTAATTTATGACACATTGCTTTATTGTTTGAAGCAATATTTCCATTAATGCTATAATCCTAACACTTTTGAATGGTTTTAAATGTTATGTTGGAACATTGTCTATCACATACAAATTTTGGTAAAAAATAAAGACTGTTAACACAAGAGCAGATTCAAGGCGGGTCTCTTTTCACAACCTTATCACGTGTTTGTATTTAACAGCCAAACTAGTGTTATATTGACCACATGTCTGATACATAGCATATATACATATGGCTCAACCGTGTCGTATTGGGAAAATACTTTGCCATTAAACTTAATCTCATTTTTACGATTAGACGTTATTCTCTACTAATGTAGGTACAAGCCACATTCGATTCGATTTCAATTTACATTTATGATGCATCCATTCGTGTAAGGTAAAATACCACATTTCTGTTTTCCCAATGCGTGTTGTAAACGTCTTCACCAGTAAGTTGAAATGTTGATGTCGTCATAGAAGTTTGTCACGGATCGTACTTGAAAATTCTCAGCGTCCGCATGTCTCTCTGTCAGAGTAAGGGGTAACATGATATCGCAACGCCCAACTTTCCATGTTATATAATGTCAGGATGTTTGATTTAGTGTGTCCCATCTAGACATTTGGTAATAACATACGTATTCTTTATTCTTGTTACTATCCTTATATATCAGCATTGCGACACTTGATTGCAAGCTATAAACTTATATTAGTGTACTGCTTGTGTACGGTTGTGGGGTGTAACCAGGCTTTAGTCAAAGACCGTCGTCATATTGGCTGTTCTTCGAAAATCACGTAAACGCAATGATATGTCCCTGAATATCATGCATTCCGAATCTACTAGAAGCTTACATCATTTCTCCTGGTTCTGACGTAATTAAATTGAAAAATGACATTATGCAGTCATAAGATACGAACCTTGTTCTACTATACGTATTGACTGCTTTTGACACTATCGACCATGAAACTGTCCTACATCGTCTTTAACACGATTGTGGTATAATCGGTAAACCATTCCAGTGGATGTCATCTTACTTAACCAATTAATAGCAGATAGCCTGTATCGATGGTAACCTATCAGAAGCAGCTCTAATGAATTATAGTATACCGTAGGGCTCAGTGTTTTGAACTATGCCATGTACACCAAACCTGCCGCTGCCATTGGAAAATTCCAAACCTGCTTCAGCACTTCTACGCTGACGACACGCAGATGTGCGCAGTTTAAACCCACTGTATATCTAAATAGACGTGCTGTTTACAAGATATAGTTTAATGAATGAATGGTAATAAGCTTAAACCTAACATTGACAAGACTGAAGTTATTGATTTCTCATCTACAAACAATGACAAACCTATCAAGGATATTTTTATCACTGTCGGTCCTCTTAGGTACAACGAACACGTGCTTTTAGGAATTTAGGTGCCTTTCTTGACTCTCGCGTTAATATGAACAATCATATAAATTCATTATGTCGATCCACTTATGTGCACTTACGCAAAATTGGTCATATTAGGAAGTACTTCACTTGCAATGTCACGAAATCCCTCGTTAATAGTTTGTTATATCCCGGATGGACTACTGTTACGCTCTACTGTACCGAAGCAACCATCAACAAACTACAGACTGTTAAAAATACTGCATCCCGGATTATAACTAGTACTTCTCGCTTTACGAACATAATTCCCATTTTAAAAGAACTGCACTGGTAACCTATAAAATGTAGAAATCAGTATAAAATACTAACACTTACATGCAACGCATCACACAACCTGTCGCCTGGGTGTGTGCATTCAATGTTGGATGTATATAGCCATAGTCGAGCACTTCGGCCTCAAAACCATTCACTGACACTTGTTGGACCAACACGAAAAACAGCAAAATATGGTGATATATGTTTTGCTGTTAGCGCTCTTCAAATCTGAAACGCGTTGCTAACTGAGCTTAGACAGCCTGGTAGCTGTTTCACATTTAAAAAAAAAAGTGAAAGCCTATATATTCGCTATACACTAAGTTGGTCAGTAAATTATTGTGAACTTATTCACAATAAACATGTTTACCCATGATAATATCTTTAACATGTACAATGCTTTTATAACGTTTTTGAATGCTAGTAACTGAATTTTATCGTGTATACATATTCACCTAAAACCTAAGGTTTTATGTTAAAAATCACTGTGTACAATTTGAATTGTTTACTGTACATGCTCTGAAAAAATTATCTCTTTTTATACACTTTTAACCCATACGTCTGTAACATACTAATTACTTTTACTGGAAAAGTATAATACAAACAATTTAAAAGGACACTTTCACAAGTAACCTAACACTTAATTTGGAAATGACAAGTGGGGTGCTTAAAGCGGTTAAACAGAGCTCAATCCTCGCACTTTCTGGGGTGGGGGATTCCTAAATACAAGCAATGAAAGGAAAATCGATCTACTTGCATACAAATGTCCAAGCTCTGGCGTTTTCTTTCATAACTTATGACTTTGTAAGTGACGTAATTAAAAAGTCCATATGGTACCTAGAAGAGAGGGAAGTATCATTTCTATTGGAAGAACTACACAACATTGTTGATAGCAAATAAAATTATTTTTTATCAATGAAAAGTTACTAGAAAAAAAGTGTAAATGGTTTTTACATCCTGTTTATGTGCAAATGGAATTGAGGAACCAACGTCCAATGTCCATCAAAGCAGAATAAACGTAACAATCCTTACACTATGAAATAAATGACACCATAGATTACATTCAAGGGGATGTTTTACCATCGTCAAATTGCACAGGTTGTAGTCACAAACAAGAAAATATGACAGTCCTATGAGCTTTGTAACATATTAGCGCCATACTGTTTTATTCTCATTTGGCATAAATTTGTGCCATTTTTAATCCATCCTGAAGTTGTATCATTGTATGCACATTTGTCCTGAATGTTTTCTGGGCATTTGAGTTACAAGGTGTTTCTTTCAAGGGACATTTCGTATTCATACAGCACATATATGTAGCAGGTTGTTTAAAAATATACATCAAGCCGTGATTAAATAGTAGCCAGGAAAACATACATTTAGACGTGTTAAGCGTTGTAATTGACTCTTACGTTAAGAACCTCTCTATAGTGTACTTCAACCCGCCTTGAAAATGATTTTGCGTGAAGTTATAGGTAATTATTATGTAAAAGTGGAGAGCGTAGTCTTGCGCGCGACACTTCGTCTAAATGAGGCTGTCATTTGCAAAGCCTAAAAGCACATTTTCAGAAACATAACACACACATTGAGAATAAACAGCCGTTCACATTGAAACGGTAAAAATTACCGACCGTGTGCTTTCACCAGGTTTACGGATCGTTCATATCTCGCAGTTCTAACGATAATGTTTAATAGAAACTAGTTAAATATGTTATTTGATAAAAAACGAGCGACGTTAGTTTTAAATAATGATATGTGTAAGATTATTTATGGAGGGCCAAAAAGAACCAATTATGTCCAGGATTCACTAGCTATGGTATATCAAAATGGCAGACGACCCAACGACACATAATTGAAAGGAATATAAACTAAAGGATTTTGTTACTCACCAGACGTGTATCGACTCTGGACGGCTGTGAGTAGAGACTGTCCACTGTAAAACTTAGCTTCTTTTCATTTGTTATCGTTGCCTTTGACGTGTTTGCCTTACCTATTGTGTATAATACTTAGAACAGTTAAAATAATGAAGGAGTCATTCGTGAACAATAAGAGAGTACTAACTCAGTATAGAATGTTAAATATCAAATGCGTTTGTATTTTAGATTCATTAAACAGGATCTGATTAACAAATAATGTCAAATAGAATAGTTGTCTTAATCGGTGTTGTAGCTTAAAATGGTATTTTCTTAATCGAAATCATGCAAGGCAATTGCTCGTAATTTACTAGCATATTGATTGACATGTACAGACCTAACCTTTGGCTAACCTTTCATTTTAGCACAAGACATCAATCGCATTGGTAACCATAATCATAAACATGGTAAATAGTAAGTGATTGTTTAATGGTTCTGCACCATTTAATTACAATTGCTCGAATACAGGTCGCTTCCTAAAATCCTACACATTTGTTTTCTTTTTTACGATGAACCTCATGTAATATCATGAGCACAATTTGTTATCCTGTCTGTACTATGAATTTTTGTATGACTTGTCAGTTTTCATTTGTACCTGCCTTATGCATATTTCTAAATCCATAGATTAAATAATAATAGAAATGGCCAAGCTTAGCTTTTGTTTTGCATCCTCATTTAAGACTGTAAACGAAATTTGGTGAAAGAAAAAGGACAATAATATGTAGGCCTCTTGACAGGCCCTACACGAAAACTGAGTACTGATACCGTTGATTTGTGTTAGAATCGTATGTATAAATAAAACATAACGTCCAGAACCATGGATACCTTCGTATCTTAGCTATATATTGTGCAAACAACCAATAGATATGCGCGTTTTAGGTGTAAAGCACCGTAAACAATATTCGCAATTTTAGGTTACCATCACATTGCAATATATGCCTTAGTAAAGTTAATTCCACCTGACTCATTTTTGCACACAAAAAATAAGCCACACGGTTATATGAATAACACGCGCGGTAGAAGTCTATCCCTAAAGGTAAGCATTTAAGAATGCACTTATAAATAAACTTTATTCATCTAAATATCTGTAAAGTCGTATAACTTTGGAACACGAGAGTTTCCATAGGTTGTTGATATTATAACAACACATTTACAAACGCAAATATACTATTCCTATGTTTGACTTCAGTTTTAAAGGCAAAGTGTCGTATATCACGGTTGAAATATTGAAAATATGTCAAGAAAAGATAAACCGACGAACGTTCGTTTTCAAGATAAGTGTCTAACAAAAATATATACACAATTTTCAACAATTACTTGATACTGCTGTTAAGACCTCACTTGAATGAAAGAACTAATACGGCTAGACAAGATGTTCCGACATAACCGTTTTTGGTTATGTGTCTTGAGTTCTCCGGAAGACATATCTAACATTTGAGTTATGCGTTAAGCAGTTTTGTACTTAATTGCGACACGATCACCACGATTTGCTTTTCTAAAAGCTGAATGATTAATAATGTATATTAACATGTACTGCGTTTAAATTTTAGTTTAGGTTTTTCGCAGCATTTAAATCTATTTTACGACAAACAGGTTAAGATAGACATGCATTTACAAGCCTTTTACTTAACGATGTATACTTCTTGGCAAAATACCATTCTGTTTATTCTTAAATGTGGATATTGTTCATTTAATGAAGGATTACTTACACGTAAACTGCATAATTTTATAAGCTGACAAAAATTCATATGCACATTAACACGCGTACGTTCCTGAGTCTGTGAGTTGTAAGTTGACGATAGTGAGCTGCACTTGACTGTTGGATGTTACAGCAGCAGAGTATTTGTCTGGGTCAGTACCAGTCAGTGGTCCTGTATTGGTATATATATCGACAGCATCCTTAACGAATCTATATGCTGCGTCACAGCCAGTAGATGTACACGTCAAAATAGCCTGGTTCCCACAGTTGATTGATTCTGGAAGTGTTATGTTCGCCATACCTGTCGAAAATGTAGTAAAGAAAGTAAAATAGTGTCGTAAAAACTATAATCGTTTATAAATATTTTATTATATAGGTTCCAAGCATTTTGATTGGCAAATTGCTGCTTTAACACAACCTAGTTTGTCAGTGTGTCAGTTGCAAAATTTAATTTAATTATCATTTAGTTCCTTGTATAAGGTGACAAAATAAAACTTACATTTATGCACTCTTTTACTAATTCTTCAATATATTGCACCATAATGTAAGAAAACGTCATTACATTATGTCCAGATAGTTCTCGCTTTATAGCCTGTATTATACCATGATTTTCTTTAGAGCTTCACACTGATGTCAGACTGTTGGTTAATAACACACTCAATGTTTCCGTCTTTTCAAATCAGAAATGAAACATTATGACTGTATGACGATGCACGTGCTATTCTGTATGAGCACTTCATTATACAACAGCCCAACGCATTCCTGCGGCCTTGTTCATTGACTATTCAATAGCGTTTATTGTTTAACCACTTTTAAATGGGTAAAGAAAACATATAAATAAACGAAACAAGAGGGTCACGATGGCCCTTAGTAGCTCACCTGTTTACACAGGCTTTAAGTAGGCTCATATCTGAAGTCAAGTAATTAGAAGTTATTTACTCTAGAAATCTTTGGTTAAGATTGGACCATTAGAGTGGCCACTTGGCTGATAACATTTTCTAGAATTTTACATAGTAACGAACTGAATTCACCTGGCCGATTTCAAAACATATGTAAGATTTCATACTGGCAAACATTCTGACCAAGTTTGGGAAAGATTTGGCCATCAATCTGGTCTCTAAGTGTTTTTACATTTTTTTTAATGCGATCTAGTTGTTGACCCCACGTGATCTTATTACACACCCACGATTTCCTGCAGAAACCATTCCGTTCAAGTTTGTTGAATATTGGCCTGTAAATGTGGCCTCTAGTGTGCTCACAAGTTTCTTTGTAAGATTTTACCTAGTGATCTACTTTTTGACCCCACGTGACCCAGTCATGAATTTATGCAAAATGTTATGCAGACCAACATTCTGATCATTTTTGGTGAAAATTGGGCCATACATGGGGCTTCTTATGTGTTCACAAGCTTTGTTTAAGAGTTGACTTATTGACCTACTTTTGACCCCACATGACCATATAACGAGTATTTTCACGATTTTATGCAGACACACATTCTTATCAAGTTTTGTGAAGATTGGGCGACAAATGTGCCCTCTAGTCTGTCTACAGTCTTTTCTTTTAAGATTTGACGTTGTTACTTACCCCACGTGACCCAATTGTGAACTAATTCAAGATTTCATGCAAGCAAAAATTTTGATCAAATTTGCTGAAGATTGGGCCATACATGGGGCCTCTAGTGTGTTCAAAAGCTTTTTCTAAAATTTGACCCAGTCATCTACGTTTTTGACCTAATGATACCACAAAACTTACTACTCCAAGAGTTCATGCAGGCGATCATTCTGACAAATTTTGGTAAAGATTGGTCTTGAAATGGGGTCTCTAGTGTGTTCATTTTCTTCTTAAAAATTGACCTAGTGACCTTCTTTTGGAACCTTGATGACCTTATAATGAATTTCTTAAAGATTTTATGCAGAAAAACATTGTGACTAACTTTGATGAAGATTGGATAAAATAGCAAATGTATATTTTCGAAAACGGTATAAAACGACTTGGTTATGGTTGTCAAAAATATGCAAATCATTACCAAATTGAATACCTACCAAAGTAAACACAAAATACAATTACCTTAATGGACTAAATTCTTACCACGTAGTGTAAAATTTTATAGCACCGTTGCATTATGAGCCTCTCTGAACCAAAAGTTTTTTTTTGTTGTTGTTTTTTTTATCTACGAAGTGTGCGTTCTGACGTGTTATTTAGATAGAACTTGACGAATAAGTCCGACACCCATTTGATAACTGTACACTGTTCAATCTTAAATTGTGCTCACCGACCGATATTTTATTTCTCCAAACAGGTACAGCCACCCTAAGGGGTGATTCGCAATTCCAGTAATAATTCTTTATTGTCAATGTCTAACGGTGATTGTCAATGCCAGTAATAATACTTTATTGTTAATGCATAACCTCCAGACTATGATGCACGCAAGTCGAACAATAGTGCGAGTGGACAAAACTGCTTTATGTAACAGAATGTAGATGAAAACAGTTGTGTTACCATATATCTAGTTAGATCCAAATGTCATCGTTAATTGAATTAATAAACGAGTAACGTATATGTAATATTCGTGTTTTAAAAAAAAATGAAAAAAAAGAGTAAAATAACTGAAGCATAAGTAGACACTAACAGTATTTGCTTCCCTCAACTCAAATGCTGTTATACTTACTTGAACAACAAAATATGCTATTTTAGTTTACGACACAGATTCTTGGAAACAGAATGCATTATTTTGCACAGGTAAGGGTGTTTACTGTTACTTCAAGATTTTGCATAAAGGGGCTAAGATTATAACTAGAGTTTTTACATCGCTTTTTGATAACAAGGGTAATTGATGTCAGCTCTACAAATTGTTATATTATAAGCACAGCGACAAATGACAGTTTGCATTATCTTAGTTATAGTCCTATGATTTCGCTACAGATGGTATCTTTCCTGTGTTCTGATAATACCTCTGTGAGTTTCAATCCATTCCACACACATAACCATTTTAGTATTGTATTCCATCCCCACTAAAATCTTGAGTTATGATGTGGACGTATATAAATAGGTTGTTTTTGTACAATTCCAGGAAAACCGAAATCATTCATCTATTATATGCCAGCTTTAATAATCAATACATGTTATTTATTTAAGACAACTCGTTGTTCAACCAAGATGACAGAAAACTTAGATCTTAAAATATTTGAAATCGATCTACGATGTTGTAACTATGATTATTCTTTCTTTTTTTTTCTTTTTTTTTTTTGGGGGGGGGGGGTTGAAAATAAATATTATGCTACCAACTCAAGATTATTTTACCTGCCATGTACAGCCTGTACTAGGCCGTGGTATACAATATCGACACTAATCTAGACAATGATCTCGAGTCGACAACCAAGAATGACAACATATTACATATGTATGACGCCCCATCCCTCCGCCTAGTTGACAACAGTCAGTCCCATGATCAAAATGACACCGAACATATAGGCGTGAGAATCACGTGATCAGGGGCATCACAAAGGGCATTCGACTTCATCTGCCCCACAGTTACCCGACTGTGATCACGTAATTGGCATTCTGGCAAAGACACAACTGCGCTATCTGAAGCCACAGATGGGCCGCCAAATTACTCAGCGGGATAAGGCGTGCGAGCGGACAGTGCTAAACAAGCAGACGCAAAATGGGTGCGTCGAGAGCTTGCAAGAGAAATATTAAATCGTCCCCCATGATTATGGATTAAAAAAGGTAAACCACTTAATTGAAGCAGTGAGGATTTTGCGTTTTAATGCACTCATTGTTTTCTCGTATCTAAACAAATGATAGGTATGACATGTATGGATCTGAGGGTAAATTAATATTTAGCAAATATAACATCTTAAATATGTTAGCGATTTCAGTGTACACACCGCTAGATTAGGAGATAAACATTTATAGTTGGAGATGATTTCGTTAACGTCATATTTTTCAGATAAAGCTGCAACTTACCTGACAAGAAAGTTACAAATCGTGGCCATATACGATGAGATGTATGCAAGAAGAACGGCATATATATACTTAATGGCATATTTAAAGGTAGAACTTTTTCCGAACCTGGAACAGAGGGCCATCTCTTTGAGGATAACAATCTCTGGAGTGTGTAATCTCCTCTCAAAACTAGTATTATACACGATTGTGAGCTCTAGAGCAGATCATTTCGGAAATAATTCACAGAATCTCGGCCAGGCGCCCCCCTCTCGCCTGAGCCGAGGTTCTAGAGCCATTTTCTTCGCGAGATTTTCACTTAAGCAGATCCGGGTTCTACTTTGCCGCGCCCACAATATCCCGACATTCTATTGTAATTATCTGATCTCTCCCCTGCAGGCTGAGAGTGGTTGTAGCTGCTCTATAACCACGCTCTGACGTCGGGCGGACCCGTCTCCTTTACACTTTTATTATTTAGTTTAGTGAGATTCGTGTATGCAGTCCATAGACCAACAGTACACATTCTGACAAATTTTGGTGAAGATATTGAGAATAGGTACCGATACATGCCACTAGTTGTGTCAAAACTCAACAGTTATGCGGCAATAATGTAAAAACACACCTTGCCAGGCTTACGAAAGAACGAGACATGCGCCCGTTTATTCAGTGCTTCTAATACTTTCTCATTTTGCGTAACCTGTGGATTTTGGGGCAGTTAATGTACAAACGCAGCAGAATATATATCATTTAATAGAAACAAAACTTTCAATTATGTATATATCGTTAGATACACCAACAATAACAATATCCCATGCGAAAAAACGAGAGCATTTAGAGAGGTGACTCTTCAAGCAGCTGAGACCGTTTAGGCGAAGAACGCTTAACACCAAAACATGGAAACATTCTACAGACATGCACAAGGATCAGGTTCAGACAAGCGATCAATGTGGGGGAGAGTCTCGGCTGTGGGACGCTGGGGGACGGACTATCATGACCTATACAATCGCACTGGCATCCTGCTGTTGGCCGATGTTTTCAAGCCATTCCTTACGTGCATGCATCAGTATGGCATAGAACCGGCGCAGTACTACACGAGCACAGGCCTGAACATGGCATGCCCTCCTTAAGACTACGAGAATAGAGCTGGACCTGTCCACTGACTACGACATACACCTTTTTATTGAGAAGGGTCTCGGGGGGGGGGGGGTTCTCGATGGTTTCAAAGGCTTAGACCCAGAGCAACGCACAAGATAATCCTGTACTTGGATGCAAACAATCTATATGGCGATTAGCCAGTGGGGGATTTCCAGTGGATGGACGATAGCCAGGCCATTGACATTATTTATATCGGGACCAAGCCCACCGAGGGTATGATTCTAGAGATATCTAGACTAACCGGACGAGATGCACGATGGACACAATGCGTGCCCGTTGGCACCAGTTATTATAAGTCCAGAGTGAAAAGATGTTAAAGTATCTGAACGAACTCCTAGGTCTGGGGTACCGCCGACGGTGGTTCTTATGCTAGAGCCAGCGTGCCAAGGACAAATATGTGCTAGACTCTACCAGTCACTCGGGATGTAGCTGACGGTGATCCACAGAGCACTCAGATTCCGGCAGAGCCCTTGGATAAAACAATAAATACGCATGAACACAATGATGAGGAAACAACCACAAATGATTCTGAAAAAGATCTTTACAAGTTGATTAATAGGAATGTGTTCGGCAAGACGAGGGCCATCGAAGGGATAATTTCAAAACAACATGGCGGTGGGGAGGTGCAGAAGGCTTTGGCGTCACATATGTCAACCTTATGACATCACTAGGCTTCTTTACTGTCAGTCTGGTCATTTCGGAACTCAAAGCAGCCACAACCGCATGCAGGCGATCAATCCACTCAGATGAACGCGTACCCTAAAGCCGCATCTGTTGGGCGAATTGATGGCTAAAAAACCACTCCGCCAATGTTCGATTGAACCTCTCTGCAGCGGTTTAACCTCTGTCTGTTACGCGGCCCCGACAATCCTCGGTATCGTGTTTCGGTAGCAATAGAGATACCTGAAGTTGACATTATTCCATGCAGTTTGGATTCGAAATATTTAACACTTCTTGTTTCATTTCTAATTCATATCTTTGCTAACACTGCTTCGAGATGCCGCCCTGACGACATCACCGAAAACCAGGGTGTTAATAGGGAGAGCCAGATCATACCCTGTCCGACGGGGCCTGGCATGGATGAGCTTCTTATTTTTCTTTCAACTGTACTTTTAGTTGCCAAAGCTTCTAAATGACATTCTCTTCGTTTATCTATCGGGCCAGCAGCCCTGCTCTCCCTGCAGCGACTTGACAAAAGGGTCGGCCTTAACGTCGGCCTCATTGCTTGCCGCTCGACTAGAATTGTGAGCGCGGTGCCTGATGCCCAGCAATACATATGCAAAATAACTACTTTTAACAAGGACAGGAGGCTTTCACCCAACAAGGCATCATACCTGGTATAGAAGCTTTCGATTTCTTTATCGCTTAGCTCCGCAATCTGTTCGGAGGACAGGGCGGCTTAACAGAGATATTGTTAAGCCTGCCCTCCAGCGGTAAGGGCAATAAGTCGTTGACGCTTTCTTTCTTCCGGATCGACATAGCTGTGTGCTTTCTTCAAATTCACAGATGATGACCTCCGAAAGCAAATGCATCCTCTTACCCGTCCAAATTCCGACTTATTATTGTGTACCAATCCATTTCAAGAAAACTACAAAAATAATAATAAGACGACAGCTCGGCTCATATATGAATGGAGCTAACGCAGACACCGACCGTGAGAGCAGAACAAAACAATTTGCTGATACATACAGTACCAGCAGAGGACTGCACATCGTAGACACAAGAAGTGAAAGCAGAATGCAAAAACGTGCAGACATAGAAAGAGTCAACAGATGGCTTGGCCTTATTGTTCCTTATTGTGTCCTAGGTTGGTCTGTTTTCAAAAGCTGTTTTGCGGTCTTAAATGCCACTGGCCGCAGATTAGTAGAATGGCGCATGACTCTCTAGCAGCTCAATGTCCTGCGAGATGGCAGCCCTAGGACTAGGCGATGGCATTATCACCAACTTTAGTGTCCACTTTGTTCTCAGTATCGAATTTAGCCATGTAAAATTGCGCTGGGCTGAGGGACCGATCACCTGGTTAGCGTTAGTACGCCCATGTTCAGTTTTCAGAGGTCAACGTAGAAGGTGAGCACGTCGTTGTCGTCGACTTCCATGATTTCATTAACCCTCATCTTGCTAGTCTATTTCAAGATGACTCGGTCCAGGTTTTTTGTGCAATGAACGTCAGTTGACTTTAGCCAATTTTGAACCTGAGGCGAGCTGTTTCTGGCTATATAAAGTCGTGGGTTCCAGGGTCAGAGAACTGAACCAACTGCTGATTTTGGTCCATTGTTGATGGATTATTGGTCACAACAATCGTTTGTCTGGTGCCTTTAATTCCAAAGGGAGTTCTCAGCCTCCTGTAGATTGAATTTTCGATCAAAACTTTTGTTTGACAAGGAAAGATATTAGTATCGAAATTATCTTACCCTTTCTTTAAATCTTTAAAGGATAAGGGCGTTCCGTTAAAACAGTATGGAGGTGAGAATCAGGATTTTGATGACTATGTTGATGATATTTCCTTAAGTAACTTTCAATGCACTTTATAAGGGTCATAGGCGAGATGCCTAAGAGCACCGTCGACTACTATTGTAACAAAATATATCAAACAGAAGTGGTGAGGCCAAATGGCAGGGACTATTCATAGGTCACGATTAACAAACACAGAACAGCTTCGTATTAAGACATACAGCGGCCTCGATCTCCAAACAATCCCTGATGGAAAACCAATAGCTTTGTCATTCATAGCGTCTAAACATAGAGGTGACATAGATTGGAAAGTGGAAGGAAAGAAGGCCGTCAAACCTGATTTAGCAGAACCTCTTCGAAATGCGGACACAGAACAGGCAAAAGTAATGTAATCCGAAGTCATTAAAATGAAAATCTTCGACACAGCTTCAACCGAGAAAACAGCTGTAAACTATTTTCCGACAAAGATCTGGATACATCAGACCTTATGTACCAGTATTGAGAACTCAGAGGGCTTGATAGAGCTATGCAGACTCTGCGGGATGAGTTAACATTACACACAACCTAGCTCGGTTGACAGCACTCGAAGGGCATTTAGCTATGGAAAAGAGAACAATCTCGGAGACTAAATATCCTGATCAGAAACGCCAACAAATAAGAAATCTAGAAGAGAGGCCCCCATCGCTGGAAGCAGCTTCAGTCATTAGGAAGGCACATAGGTACCAAACTATCCGAACTCGTGAAACAAAAGCAAGATTCTAGATGACGACACGACGTTGGTTGAACGAATCCGAACTTTCTTCAAGGAGCAGGGGATTACAGTTGTCTTCGATGTTGACCGCGATAGGGATAACAATCAGCAATATTGTTCTCGCTATAACCAGAGGTGGTGGCACACCAGCTGCTCATGTGGTGGCACACCATTAGCTCCCACCCATCAAACGCCAGCTGATAAGGACATAATCAAGGAGTGGGAAAAACAGAATAAAGATATGAAAATAATACTTGGCAAGTTGGCAGGAGAAGCGGCTGTCGCTCTTCCATGATTTATCGGAAGCATTATGAGCTTGCTACTAAATATCTGTGGCAGGATATTGCGTGGTAGGATGCCTTGCCGAGCACATCATAGCCTTGGTTGTGGCGGTGACTGCAATGTTATTAATCGCCGTTCAAGATTGGTTAAAGAAATCAGCGAAACCAATGTAAGGTTAGACCAGCCAACGCGACGGTTCCAACAATCGAAGCCGTTTTAAGGTCCTAAAGCTCGGGGGCTCCAAGAGAAACCACAGCATGGCCCTTTGACACCTTTGACACATGGGCTTTCAGCGAATAGGCAGAAGGTGGTGACACATCTTTTTGTGCGCTTGTAGAGAAGCCGGATGGTTCCCATTGAGTCATCAGCGGCGATATCGTTAGAGTTTATAGTCGTCCCTTAGGCGGCTACAAATATGTTGTTGTTGTTGCCGACCTGGTTTTTGGTCGATTTTAAATAGCATATTGCTATTAGCCATGTATAGGCCGTGTACGAGTGAGAAGTTGACTTCTGAGCCGGCGAACGGTAATTTATCTCGGTGCCCCCTTATCGTGGCTAGTATGTGCACTAGATAGTTGATAACATCCTCATCGTTGCCAAGAAACTGTGTTACGTCAACCGCTATGACCGACTCGTCGACCCTCTCGGTCCCTGCCATTGTTAAGCCCTTAGAATGCTGCAACACAAAGGTGCTCCAGGCGTCTGTTGGATATTCTATATGTGCCCTTTTGGTGGGGTCTCCAATTCGCAGGAATAAACGCCGCGGTGCCTGTCTCCAGAGGCCTTTTCCCCGAACGTCATCGTTTCAGGGTTAAGATTGCAACGTTTTGACCTTCCACGCGCTTTTATGGCATGTCACTCCCAAAGTCTGCTCTCTGGAGTGCACGTCCCCAAGACCTCCTGAGTTGTGAAATATTTTGTGTTTCCATACCGTCACCGGGTAGATGTCAAACTCCTGACATAGTCGCTTATAGGCTTTATGGTCGTAGGTGTTTGAGACCCGATCCCAGGAAGTGACTTATGTGAGGGCCACCTTCATCTCATCAAGAAGCTGCCTTATGGCGTGGACCTACCAAGCAGCTGTTTATACACTTAGACCACATCATCACCGAGTCAAACATCCCCGACGGGGCTCTTAGCAAACTTTTAGCTGTTGTAAGCTTTCCTAGGTATGCATTCGGGAATATCAAATCACTCGCTGAATCACTCCGAACACTGAGGGCAAACGCTTGCTATCTGGGACCTTATCGGAATTGTCCCTTTCAGTTAAAGACATGAGTGGCCAACTATATGCTATCACAGTCTTCCGATAAGTGTTGAACTTGAAATAGGAGAGAGACGCAGCAGAAGCAAAGATCTCCGAGTACGCAAAACGCTGCCATGTTGACAGAAGTGCATAGCAGATAGTAGCCCCAAACTTCTGAGTACGTCAGGCAAACGCCTGCTATTGTGCTATCGATATAGGTTGTAATCGAGTGAACATAACGTCTGGAATCTGCGGGAATTTACAGACGCCGTCTCCGTGTAGATTCTTCAACAAGCTGTTTCTGATAGGAAGAGAACTTTGTTCGAATTTGCAGAACCAGTCCTATGACAGGTGACTTGGATTTCAATAGATACCAGATACAAAATTGGCCGATCCCTGTTATTCGACCGATGCTGTCAACAAGAATTAATTCGACACAAGCATTAACCT
This sequence comes from Sinonovacula constricta, assembly GCA_007844125.1. Lineage (NCBI taxonomy): Eukaryota > Metazoa > Mollusca > Bivalvia > Cardiida > Solecurtidae > Sinonovacula > Sinonovacula constricta. The sequence continues at coordinate 60,603,013 of CM017560.1, read as the reverse complement.
GCTCAAGCAGCCTGTTATTATTACAGTCACGGCCAAATAGCATGGGGCTCTAACATTTGCTGTTTTTGTACCAAGTGTGGCGTGATGTTTGGCCAGCCAACTGACTGTTAGGTGACTACAGGCTTATTAAACATTCGCACGTTGGACGTATTAACATTGTTTCTTACGATGGGGTCATTGTGCTGAAATGCAGTAACGGATATTTCCTAAGCCTCTACATGTCTATAATCAGATGATTGGTTTATTTCAAACATTCGAATACGCAATCACAGACTCTTTGCCTTGGGGTAAAGCTAGTGCGATTAGTAAAACAACAACTTTAAATCGCTAAAATAGCTTATGAACAGTTGGTACGAATCTACTATTTTCAATTAAGCCAAAGTACTGGTCCTTGATGCTCCACCATAGCCCGCTTTTGCATACTTATATACTACCAAATCACACATTAAATAGGATTTGCAACAAATAAGATAGTACTATATTTTTTCATCTTTATGCACTTACCTAACACAAAATCCGCATACGCAACAATCGCGATAATGTTCAGTAAGTGTAACATCTCATCATTCTGAAAAAAAATATTCGTCGGCTGCATATTCGGAAAACACAATGAATAAATGTACAGTTTCGACACGTTCTACTTATACATATACATCTACTAACACTATTTAACACAACCATCCTTACTAAAACGACTACAACAAATGTTGCTACTTTGTCTGTTTTGTGACTTTATTTTTACGTTTACTTTCATTCGCAAAAATAGTCAATATTTTACGTGCCAGTTATGAATAATAACATGGCTATAAATGTGTTTATACTATACAAACATGGATAGGATCGTAACTCTGAATTAACATTTACTGTGTTTGATGAAACAACACTGCGATGTTAAATCTCTCGAAACATTAATTAATTTTGGATATATGTTCTGTTGCCCAAAGGGCAATAAATAGCCTTATCCTCTTTGATAGGAATGCAAGAATATCGCCCCTTGTTCGTTTTGATATGCACAGTTAAGGTAAACCCATTTCAATGGGAAGTAAAATCTACCAAACAAACACACACAAGCGACCATATACAAAAGAGGAAAGCAAATATTGTTTGATCTTCACATGCAAAACTATAAGGACCGTCCGCATGCTTCCATAGGTAAATAAGGAAAGGTCCTATCAAAATTTTCACAGATATTTAAATTTTATCTACCAGTAGAGAAGGCAAACAAGGCAAAATGCAAATATGACAAGTACACTGAGACGAGACATAACACACATAAAGAAAAAACATCAGTTACCGCCTTGGAACGGTCAACCGGCAAAAGGGTCAACTGGGGTGCTTTAACCTGGTTTGTGGAGCGCTCCAACCTCGCACTTCCTGAAGATTTTCTAGCAGTGTAAATAACAACATCCCGTCAAAGTGATACAACTAACAGTGCTATGGAGCTCTGTAAACGCACACACACATGTAAGAATAGGATGGCTTCTGTCATTCTTCCGCCAATGAGAGGTTACCGTACAACATAATATTCCCCCTTAACACGGAACTACTTAGTCGAAACTTCACTGTCGCGGCTTACATCAATGTCCTGTCATAGTCTGTGATAACAACCGACGTCGCTCCAATTGGGGATATCTGAGACTAACTGAAGCGACGACTCATCAGAAAAGTTTGTGAAGAACTCCTATAGCCATAGAAGACCGAACAGTTATCACCTTTATAATAGTCTTGGCCTCTCAATGCGCAAGCAATGCCAAACACTCATCAAGGCTTAAAGTGCTATAATTGTACTAAACATGACTGGTGTTTATAAATGCCATGATTATTTAATTGTCGTGATATAAAATATAAATAAATATGTATACACATATTCAGGTTTGTATCAAATACACGTATAGTATTTATTTTTCATATATTTTCACATTCACGCTCTGTCTTGATATTTTACTCAAAACTAAATAAATAATTGTAAATGGTGTACATTAATAGTGTACCTTTTAGCTATTGAGGTAGGAAGACAGAAAGCTATAAACACCCTATTATATTTCCTGCCTATACAAGTATTACTTTTATTAGACCGATGAATGTTAATTCCTGAATGTTCATAGAGTCCCCCCGCCCAAAAATGAATAAAAATAAAATTAAAAAAAAACAAAAACACGATTAGAAACGGCAGGAAGGGAAGACGTAAGTAGTTAAGATATGCGCGTGTGGTGCTAGATTCTCACTTGTTAAACAATAACCTGTGGAATACACATTCAAAGCAGAACAGGAAATTGAAAAAAAACAACACACTGAGATGTTATATTACACGAAAAGGGAAAACGAAACAGTTTTTATCTTCGAGCAGTCAGTCATAAAAACAACAATGATGATTATGCTTTTCTGACACATTTCCGAATCGTATCAAAAACATTACAGTTTTATGAATGTAAATAGGAAATTACCTGGGTCATTTTATTAAAGCAGCCGAAAGCAATGGCACAGGCAATATTCGTTGTTATCGTAAGGGTATCAGTGGTTACAAAAATTATTATGTATAAGCTGGGCAGCAACTTAAGATGAACAGTTTTCAAGACAAAACAGGCGGAAGCTAGCACAGCCACTGACATCTTTATGCCGAATACACTAGTTTCGTGTGTATGTTGAACAATGTAATTCATAGTTGCTTTTCCTGGAGTTGCGGCTTAACATTCAATCTTAACACGGTCGTGTTTACATTTGGTCACACAGTTGACAGCTATCGGCACGAGATATAGTGCTGTCATATATCTGTCAATGTGGTCTGTACATCATCCCCGTCCGAGGTCGAGCTGGTTAGAAAACGGTCGATCTTTTTATATTAGATTTGGAAAGGTCGGAAACTATTCTCTAAAAAATATTTATTCTGAACAAACTACAATTCTTGACAACCTTATAGCCAAAGACTGAATGCTATCCAGTGTTCTCTCTTTTATTTCCTGATTGATCTTGAGTGATGTTATGTTTCTATACAGATGTTTGGAGCTAAGATTTTAAAGACATGCTGTACGTTAAAAATATATCCGGAGTGACGTATTGGAAGTACCTATTCAAGAATCATAGTTACATGGTAAGACCTCAGAACCAGAAATATGGACCTAGATATGCGGGTCTAAATGAAAAGTCCTAGTTAACTTTTTGACACTTCAAAACAGAGCTTATGTCAGAAGAGACAACTGGTACAGTACCATGAAGACAGGACATGGTAGCAGATCTTCTGAACAAAGGTAAATGGAACTCCGTGAGTATATAATGTGATAAAAGTTCCGGTTTCTTAATGACGTTTCGGAGAGCATGGGAACAATGTCAAGCGTCTAATTGATCATGGCGCAACATAAAGACATGTTTGACATGATATGTGAGCCACAGAGTAAAACACAATACTAGTTCCTATGTATTCTGTTAAGAATAATGGCACATTGTATCTCTGTAAAATGAAAGTGCTTACATTGATGTTGCTATTGTTGTGGCTTTGCTACTAGACTTCCTTATACAAATAGTACATTTTAATGTTCGAGCCAGAACATAGAATAAGGGACTTTTAGCCAAGCTGCATTGAAGCGTGTTGTAACACTCGGGCATTTAGAAACGAACACAGAAATGTGTCAACGCGACAATATTCGCTTGGAGCTAAAAGGACGCATTAAAAACGGCTGCGAATAATAAGACAAGAATGTATTACGGTTAAAGGTGAAGATAAGACAGCTACTGCATCGGCTGATGAACAGGATCGCAATCTGAACTTGCACGACAGTATAATGAAGTCTTATGAACACTGCAACGTTTAATAAAAATGAAACGGGCACAGGACAAATACAAACATGCCAGCCAGTTGTGAAGTTTACGACACAACTGAGACGAGACACACTACAAAATCGAGCAATCCCAACATTTACCGGCCCGCTCTAAAATTATTGGTTAGGCTTAAATGTTTTGATGTATGTGATATGATAAAATCAGTGTTTAACATGTGATTTTTTGTGCAAGCCAGCACACACAATATACAGTCAAGTTGTATTTTCAGAAAAAGGATCTTGCAGCAGCCACGGGCTTCAAATGGAATAGTTACTATCGAATAGGATAGATAAGTAAGAAAGATAAGTAAGAAAGTATATTAACATGTAGTAGCATGTAATGGGGGGTGCGAGATAGTTTTAGCGCTGCTGCATTTTATAAGTAGTAAGTGTTACAGTACAAACAGTTTTTTTGACTGTGATAGTGTTGGCAAAAAGTGCCTCGAGAAATGTTTGCAATATTCCAAGTTATCAGTCTGAGATATGCTTGATTAAAGCCTTTGGCCGCGTTGTTTTATATGTTTGCGTATTTATGATATGTCTTTGTATATACAAAAAAAAAACTATGTATATGACTGACCGAAATGTAGTGAGTACTTTTTAAGATATATGTTCTTATTATTGAGTGCATGCTTATACATTTATGTGTGTGTGTGTGTGTGTGTGTGTGTGTGTGTGTGTGTGTGTGTGTGTGTGTGTGTGTGTGTGTGTTTGTGTGTGTGTGTGTGATAGTCAGGAAGTGTTTGTGCTATTTGAATATATCCGTGCTTTCTTATTCATGTTGTTTATTGTATTTGCCTATCGAAATTGAGCTCGTGTTGTTTGTAGGACGTATCAAGATGAGAAAGGCATTTATAACGACGGTGTCAGTAGTGTGACGAATCAAGCCTGAGAACACATATATATATGTTCTCAGGCTTGTGATAGGGATGTCAAAGGATACTAAATTTGGTATCCGGATATCCGTGGAACGATCCGGACGGATATCTGATAATCCGGATATAATTCTGATGTTGCAGTCGGATGTGTGTGGGGTTACTAACGTTTCCATTTACATAATAAATCGTCGTTTCAATTGAAGTAATTAAATCAACATTTCCATAGGCACTTTATCATTTTAATAATTTATGAAATACGAACAATAAAAAAGCAACATTTGGTAATTTAAATTCACAATAAAATGAATAAATAAAACATATATCTGATAAAAGAAAACATGCGTACATGCGAAGCACACTTTTTTTTAAAACGTTATAAATTATTAAATACCCAATTTTTTCAGCAGCTTACAATCTTTACAAAAATGTAACCAAAATAAAGAAGCACATGATGAAACATGAGAGTCGCCGACGTCCCCATAGACGGATGCTTATTATTCAAGTGGTTGCGGAGGTTGGATGTGCCGCCGCCATAAGCTAGCTCTACGCTGCCTTAATTACATTTTGCATTGGATTTTTCTACGGACCTCACAAAATGTCGTCAAACATCGGACTGAAGATTGGAAGGCAAAACTAATGATTTGTTTAGGAAGTAGATGTGAATAAGTTAAGATCACCGTGACACAAAAATGGATCAGTCGAAGCTTCAAACGTTGCCGGTAAATTAGCATATAATTGTACATACCATCATGCTTTAGCGCATTTTTAAAACTGTGAAGCCAAATATACGATACTGCGTGTCACCACCTGTCACCACCTGCCGATAATCCGTTACACATGCGTATGCGTGAAGGCACACTGACATGACCGTAGAAAGATAACTTAGCAAAATGGCCAAAACATTGAATTAGATGTTTAAAATTTAACATTTTCTAAGCGAATATCCGAATACCAAAGTCGATTCGGATATCCGATGATTCGAACGGATATCCGGATATCCGTTGACATTACTAATATATAAATATATGGTTAATTAATACGATTTGACTAGTCTACGTTTGTCTATGTTTGTCTATTATTGCCGTCTCCTGCCAGATGTGTTAGTCCACTATATGTTTCGTTTTAATGAGTGCGTCAATCTAAGCTTTTGTCGTTGACCTCTGCTTGTGTTTCTTTCGTAGAACTGGGGGTACACGAGATTTCGTGGAAGCCGCGTTATCTGTTTCGACTGGATGTGACCAATTGATCTTTTTTCTATGTTCTTTTCGCTGAAGACAACAATAGAAAGATAGCCTTTACACCAGGAGGTGTCATTCAGTACATATTCAACATGCTTCCAATTGACTTGTCAACATCTTCGCCTGATTTTGTTACATTTCCTTATTCAGAACATTGTCATTGTAAGAATAAGCGCCAGCAACGAAAGCTACTTTGATAGATAAATGCATGTTCCTACAATCAAATTTGCAAAATGCAGCAGGTATATTACTCATTTTGTTTATTTGTTCCTTTTATTGTCTGATTTGTTGTTGCCGATCATGTTTTCAGAAACTGTATTTTAATTAGACTGGCTTTTCTGATCCCAGTATTATCTTCTAGGATTAGCAAAGATTACCATGCAAATGGTAGAACACACTGAAAGCTAAGTCGTGCTGCAGCGTTTTGTCGAAAAAATCCTCTTTTTTTTCTAGCCTGGCCCTTGAGTATTGCCATAGTACTAATACAGATTCTGTTTTAAGTTCTGCTAAAATGCCTATTCTTATTACGGACGCCCCTATATGTACATATGTGGGGATGTCGACTAATCCTTTGACGGTCCAATTTATAATACCTATGCAAGTTATAAGTTTAATATGGTGTACTTTCTCTCGAACATGTTGTCTCAATGACGACACAATGCTGCGTATAATGCCAATGCTTGGATAAGATGTAGTGATGTGGCCATTACATTTAGATTAAATTACATCTGGACGAACGGGAATCCGTCTTACTTGCTATCGACGCTGGTGCAACACTATTTGTGTACGTGTAACATAATCGAAGAGTACACATCCTGGCAAATTAGAGAAACAAAACACGCTATAAGTGCTTAGTATTGAGTGATTTTGGGCTACGTCTGGTATATAAATAGACACTCGCATTTGCAGCGTCACGCATGTTATGTTTCACATTAAACTACACGAATTAGAACGTAGTTCCTTTGGGGTCAAGTTAGAAAATATACAATATCAATTGAATGGCTGATTCGACTAATGTTTACACAGCTTGACAAATAATTGGCGGCCAAAAAAAACTTTGAGAGCTGATTTTGGGTTTATCATATGAAATGCTTTTACTAATAAAAAAAACTAAGAAGAATAACGTTTTAGTAGTATTGTTACATGCCAGCTTTTGTTCAGTTACTGTTAAATAAACTGTTTTATGTATTAAAACAGATTTTATAAACATGGAGTGATATGTGTAAAACTGTATGTTAACATACTACTTTGACAATAACGCCTTCTCCTTTACACCTGAATGGGTCTTTTTATGGAATGGGTTTACGTTGATAACAAAAAGGCACACACATGACAGTAATACTGTCCAGAGGTGAAGCATTCTTTGCGAAGATAATCATTGGATTATGAGCAAATGGAAGCTCGGTGAATGTCAAGGACGGGGTCAAAATTGATATAGGACTGGATTTATGATTATTAAGAACTGGCTTTGAATAAAATTGTTGGCTGATAAAAAGTGCTATTAGTATTAGTATGTATTAAAATATAAGTATTTTATTTATAATTAAGAAATGTTGAAATCACGCTTGGCTGAGGGCCACAGTTGTATTTTACTATAAGTTAGCAGATTACAGTGTTCTTGGTACTAACAATACAAACAATAACGTTTCTCTGCTTACAAGCTTGAAGCAGCTTCACAATTAATACCTAAATCGTATACACACTTACTGCTTACGTTAGTCTTATTCTACATTCATGACGAAACAGTACGGCAATTATATTCGTTTGATTACTTGGCTCTTTAAAGGCGTTTATATTGTTTCACAGTATACAAGCAAGCTTCGGGAGCAATAGTCACATCTTATTCGTTAGAGCCGCACATTGAAGTTTGAAAAGCGATTTGAAAGTGTTCAAATGTTAAGTTTTTACATTTTGTACAATTTACAATGCAACAAGATTTGTTGTGAAGAAGAAGTTAAAGTACAAGGATAATACATTGAAAACAAGCTTATGCAAATATCAATTAGCGTCGCTATGCAAGATATGTCATGTTTTATTTTAGCAGTATTCATATTAATCAATACGTCAAATTTACGTTACTCTGTTATTAACCTACCAACTGTCTACAAGTCCCAATAAAACGTATGCCAATTACATACTAGTGAAGTGGCTAAATCACTTATGTGATATCATGTGCACTACTATCTTTTTCCAAAATGAATGTAACATTTTGAATGAGAATTAAACTTAACACACAAAAAAACTACTCACATTTAGTTTCTTCTGTTATTTACTTCGGACATTTCCCATCTGCTACTAACGCTTATAACGGGTTCAGAGGAATTAACTTCCGAACTACATTAGTTTCACATTCAACTGACTTCCTGATAAATCCAGTCAAATGATATTAATAAAAGAAGGTAAAGTTAACACATGTTAAATCTGACATGATTCACTGACAAAGGCTGGAGGAATTCACGCTTTTGTGTCTTCAAATTTCCGGCGAATTTTTGTTTCTATTCACTCTATCGTTGGTGTTATTTGTCTTGATTAATATTTAAAAATATTATCTTTTATCAATTTAAAAATATATCGTTAATTTGGACATATACATGGTCTTATCAAGGGCAAGAAACATGAACTTACAATTCTGAAAAAATCACTCAGTAACGATATATGAATATACTATCATGCTATCAGTGTTTGCCAATAACGTATAGCAGCTCTGTATGCATGACCAACATCACCATTGTATACTTTAAATTATGTTCATACGTTTATTTTGATAGATTCATTATACCCTACAATCTATACTGACAAATTCTAATACTATTTAGTAAAGCAACCAATGTAGTAACGAAAATAATCGTCATATATGGTCCACCAGCTAGATTACGCGAAACTGCTTGAACAAGTGTTAAAAGTGTTTTCCTTCACAAAGTGCGAAAGTCTACTCGTGTAAAAAAATCACTTAATTTAAGTCTCGAAACCTAACAATTTGAATAGTGATTACCAAATATGAAGTCACAGATTTCTACAGAACGGTATTATTTACTTTAAACATTGTAATATCTGCTTCTTAGACGTCATACATATCGATATTACATCTTTAAAACAAGATTGTCTGTTTTTCCAGCAAGAGTATTTATCTAGTAGCACGCCGACTTTAGTCAACCGAACGCATCTCGCAGCCTGTTCAGCTCTCAATGTATATTTTGCTTAAATTCTAAGATAATCCCAGTGCTATTCCCATTGCGGTACTAACATTGGAAAATATGTGTTGCCATAATTCCGTTACTATTTTATCTTGCTTTATTATATCTTCAACGGATAGACAGTATCTGCATTATTAACCTCAGACCACTGCGGGCTACTTTAGGCACAGTCTGAATGAATATGTGTCTGACATGGTATTCCATGGATGTTAAATAGGTGACAACATATCTCCTCATAATTGCTAGTGAGAAAGCAGTTATTTGTACAGACTTAGACAAGGTAAAATGCTGAATTATTATTACGCAAGCGGCATACATGTGTGGAGTCATCGGCTTAATATTTTGTTATTTGCATTTACATGAGAAAATATAACAGTTGTTACAGTAATTACTGATACGCTTTCAGTGACTTCTCATTGTTATTAAACGAATTTATGTTAGTATAATGTCTGTAAGTGATAACCAGCATAAACTCATATATGGCATGTAAAACAACCTTAATATATAGTTGTTGGCCATCATTTTACTTTAGGCAAACAGGAAAAACATCTATCAGCATAAACAAATATTTTGCCAGTAGAGCCAAACAAAGTTACAGGGCTGAAATGATATTATTAATGCGAAAACGTTAAACTTTTGCATGTGGCTGGCATGTGAATATCATTGTCCTGTTCGTTTGGCAGTTACGTATATGTTGCAATTCTCATAGGTCTTTGTCATTCTTCCCTTATTCTTCACATATATGTGCGAAATGTTCCATCTGGCGTGCATGTTAATACCTCTGTACTGTGCATTACATTTTGGTATATGTTTCTTTTTGTTAAATGACTAATCACAGATTTGTTCTAGCTTTTGTATTTGGCGTGTATCTGAATACTAAGTTCCTGTGCCATTTCGAATTTTTGTATATGTTGCAATGCTCATAGGACTTTGTCTTTTGCATATGAGGTGTTAAAATGCAACACATACTTTTTCACCGAAATAATTTGACATCATGTCTCTAATGCCAAGTTAAAGGAATTTAATTTCGTAGTTAAAATTTGTCAATGATCTTACTTGACTTGTAGAAATGGTTGAGTAGCTTAATGTTAGTCATTTATCATTCATTTCCCCTTTTCCTGAAGGACATGTAATACCATATTGATTACTTAATTCATTTAACTTAGCACACGTACCGAACTACTATCTACTTCATTGAAAACGTCAGGCGAGGTTCAAAACCAAAGTTAGTACATATGCATTTATTGTTTATTATTTATCTTCATTTCATTCGTCTTTAAGGTTATGGGCGTTATTGTAGTCACGTATTCTGTCTCTTAACATTGACCTAGCAGATTTTAGAAATTTATCAGCTAAAAAAGACGGAACTTAACAAGTATTTATTTGCATCACCATTGATGGAAACTATTAGTTTGTATTGCCGAAACCGTCGTTTGTATGATGGGTCCTAAACGAGTATCCCAGAGTCACTACAGAGTCAAGAAATGACAGCTCGTACAGATGTACATTGCTTTTATATACATGTTTCAATGTCTGCATCTATTTAAAAAAAAACAATTATTATTAGGAATAGAACATACACTGGACAAGTGTTTTTCTATAGTTTCAGTCTGCACAAAAGCAACACTCCAACCTGGTCAAGCATTGAAGGTTAGAATTATGTATAATGGTCTCGTCATAGGACTTTGTCATACATTCTTATTCAGGATCACAACAATGTTACGTGTGCAGTGTGGCGGTCGTAAAAAATCTCCCCGTGCATGTAATCTATGTTGTAATTTAATTCATCCTATACGGATTGTTACGTGTATTTCGTTTGATGGACCTTGAACTTTGGTTCTTCAATTCCATCTTCACATGAACAGGATGCTACAACCATTTATTCGTCTCTGGTCATGTTTGTTCATGATTCAAAAAGTTAATTTTATTTGTGGTCAACCATTTTTGTGTTGTCTTCAAATCGAAATAATACCATATTCCTTTTCTGAACGCTATGTGGACATTATTTTTCGATGACGTCAATTCTTTCGTCATAACGTATAGAAAATATCAGCGCATTGACATTTTGTTTTCAAATAGATCGTTTTCTTTTCGTTGCTTGCATTTGAGAAACTCGTCAGGAAGTGCGAGGTTAGAGCTCTGTAAAACCGGTTTAAGCACCCCAGTCGGTCCATATTGCCGACTGACCGTTCCAAGGCGGTAACTGTCGGGTTTGCTCTTTTCCTTAAATGACTCATCACAGATTTGTTCTTACTTTCCGCTTGGCTTGCATGTGAAATACCTTTGTTCTGTGCCTTTTCGGAGTTTGGTATATGTTGCAATACTCATAGGACTTTGTCATATATTCTTATTGTGTTATGAAAAAAGCACAAAGGAGGAAATATGACAAAATCCAGTGAACAATGATACATATTCCAACATTTGAACAGGCATAGAAGAAAGATATTTACATATTTGTGATACGTCTTAAAACGAAAATGGTGGTTCAGCAGGCGGTAGGATAAGTTTAAAATGTATAGGACAAGCCAACTGCAATAAAAAAGAAATCGAATTTGTCTTGACGACTGCGATAGAAAACTTGCACGCAAATATATTTGCCTTTTCAAAAATAACAAAACTAAACACTTTTCCATTCTCTAGTTTGTTGATTCTGATATTAAATAAAAAAATGCAAGACTTAACCAATAGACACACGTTATGTTATGTAAATATGTGATGAATTTATCATACCGACTTATCAGCTTTTCTGTCTGAAAAAATATCAACACCCATCATTCAAAGAATACACGAAAACACGGAAAAAACGGTAATACACATTTTTTAAGAAGTTCTCTTTTTTTGCATTCTTTACACAATTTTACTTTTGCACTTACTGGAAATTTATTAGGTATAAGGGCTTAAAGCTCTGCATATATACAGAAAGAATCAGTCACATAGCAATTTGATCCACGCGTGTCCCTGTTCCTAGAGGGTAGTTTGCATGAAAGTAAACAACAATCGAAAGTGTATTTTTCAACTATTGATCAAAACACTGTGAGCTGATGTCTGTAATTTACACTAGTATGCTGAATAAAAATCAGGTGCTGGGAACGCTGTCGTTAGGAAATACCGATACTCGGTCTATATACACTTTATAAGGTTAGCTAAGCACTTATTTATAACCGTCATTGGAACAGCATTATTCCCAAACAGCCAATTCACTCTCTCCCATCAGTTTCGAGCACAAATTTTGTCTCGTAACTTAGCATATCCGGCTTTTACAGTAGTCCTTCATCGGCATACTAAACAGTCATTTTAATAACTAAGGAACCGTCTTATTATTTAAAACACCATTTATAGCGGTAGAAAATATTAAACGCATTTTCATATTGTAGACAGAGAAACTTAGGATCTGTGTATGATGCCCTATAATAAATATGTAATTATGCTAATTTAAGACAATAAATATGTTGATAAGTAAATGCAATGAGAAACGCGATCAAGGAATTACATATAATAGTAATCAAAACGTTGTCCAGTAAGGTTCACTGGCACGTCTTCTGCACATACATCTGTTCTGGGTTGAAGTTTGATCGTGAAACTATACACTCAAACATATGTCACTTCAGTTCCATGTAGACATGTTGTGATACTGTTGGTTGTAAGGTCTCGTATGTTGACGCTGGCTTCCTGGAACATGGGGAAAAAGAGTAAACAATGCTTGATTCATTAGTCAGGTCAAGACACATTCTTAAGCGTATATCTTTTTAATATAATATAAGCACTGACAGGCTACTATGATTAGGATGGCATTGCATTAAATAGGGACAACTGAAAAGAGAATATATTTCATTCTACCATCACCTCTATCATTAAATTACAAAGTACTGTGTACTAACATATGCTGTACCAAAGAACAGTGTGTAACACCTGCTACCCGCATCTGTACAGACTACTTTTTCAATGCATAAATTCATGAAGCACAGTGTTCAGATTTTAAGTGACACAACAGAATATGATTATATGAGCTAGTTTAGATGAATTGTAATCCCTTTGCTACTTTTTCTTATCTGTAAAATGACATCACATACTGGTAACGCAAAATTACTTGAAAGCTCACATTTATGTCAGCTTGTATAACAACATTTCTTAAGATAACATAACGTGATGTTTTTGCATGAAAAGGCCAACGTATCCATGTACAATCTGGATTAGAGTTAGTGCAATGATAAAATTTACAATTGCATGGTGTTGTCTATTTCGATTTCGAGCAGTATTAATAAGGCTCGACCCAATGATACGGCGAAACCTAAATCGGTTGACTATTTACTCATCCCATCCATGGTTAGTTTGATCGGCGATGCTACTGCTATGAAACTTTACTGACTTCGGTTCGAAGCAAGTTAAACATTGTTTATATTTTTTTATGTATGAAAACATAGCAGCCACACCCAAACGCGAATTCCATTTTCGAAAAGCAATAATGATATTAACACTTAACAACACTTTTGTTTTTAAAACAGACGGTTTGATACGAGGTTATAGTTGAACAAAGAAAATGTTTTCACACTCGACACGACTCAACTAAATCTATAGTGTCGCGGTTTAGATTTGTCTCAGCTTCCAGTGGCAGTATTTGTTCCGTATCACACGGCACGTGTAAACACAATGCCGAACTACTTTCATTGTACGGTAGGTAACCAGTACACCCCGCAGGCATAGAATTTTCCAAGGTCTATTTACTGCGCTTCTACTTTTTTTCATGAAACGCGTGATACTTGTTCTGTGTGTGCGTATAAGGAGTATAAATGCAATGTTTGCCACAACCGCAAGTATAATGGCAGCAAATGCTGGGCCCCAAGGCAAGAAAACAAACCATAGTGCTAGGAAAACCAGCACCAGTCTTCTTCCTACCTCGTCATCCCAATCCAATTTTATGTCTCTTTCTATAAATACGTGTACTCAATCCAATATGATAATGAATTCCATCACTACTCAAAACATGTCACTTTCAACACTGGCAACAGGCTTTACATTCGTGGGGCAAATAATACCAAACTCGACACTTGTCAACTGATCAATCACTATTAATAACTATGCAACGGTATTAATCCAGGAAAAAAGAGGCATATCCGTGTAATCGAAGGCGACAGTGATAAGTAAAAAACCGGCCCTAACAATTTTAAAATGACGTTGTTTCACGTAAAACATAATGGATATGCATATGCCAATTATATCATATTCATACGCCATAGATTAATGTGGAAGTAGTTTATGCTAAACTTTGATAATGGTTATGCTATTAAATTGTAACTGAACTTGTCTTGTCGTTTGTGTTGTAGGTATGTCATACGTGGTGATACCGTATTACACAAGCAGCTCGACGTGATCTTATGACTAGAACCACCGTGCATCAGTAATTTTCCCTATATACAAAAAATGCTATGCTAGAGTGGTCTAGCTATCCTGAGAAAGTATTTACGATTGTTTGTGTTGTTGTTACCACAGTTAACTGTGTCGCAACCTTTTCTAACAGAATGGGCGTCAAGTGTTTTATTCGTTGATGAACAAGCACTACCTTCATCTAACCATGTATACGTTTGTGGCACACTTTAAACAATAAAACCGAATTACTGGTTTAAAGTGTAGTGTAATAGTTTGCAAATATGGACGCCAAAGGCTAAAACAGCTAAAAATAATATTTTAATGATCAGTGTGCAGGTGCTTTTATTAATCTAGAGCATGTCTATATGTTATATAACAAATGCTCTGACGTATTAAATAAAAGTATGTACTTACACTTGTGCAACATCTGTGCTTGCGTCTGGAACCAAAAGTTTTATATCCATGGTCATTTAACTGTTTAAACACATTTACTTTTAACAATTAAATGAATTGCTTTCAAATCTACTAGGTAGACAGCGATGTACAAATTGAATCCGCACAAGCAAAAAACAAACTTCGAGTGTTCAAAGTGACTCCGTTTCTTGCATTAGTCTAAAATTGTTACGGATTGATGAGGATAGAAGGGAACCATGCAGATAAAGTTAATGAGATAGAGTAAAAGAAAGATCCAGAAAGAAGAAGAAGAAGATAAAAAAGAAAAGAAAAAGAAGAAGAAGAAGAAGAAGAAGAAGAAGAAGTAGAAGAAGAAGAAGAAGAAGAAGAAAAAGAAGGTGTCAAGGCCAATATGAAGGTAGCGTCCGTAAAAACTGTGCCATGTTGTTTCATAATTTAATGTTAAATATTAGTACACATTTGTCAATGACAAATATCGTCAAATTGAAAATTAATCATAAAGGAATATAATATCTACATTTATTGATACCTGCCTCTGTTTTATTACTTTGTCACATATAACAGAATAAATCTCTTTTGACCATTCTTAAACATGTAAATAAACAGTAAGTATGTGTTATGTTATGGCAGTGCCATTCTTTAAACAGATATTCTTAAATTATGCAAATATTACTCTTATAAGTACACGTTACCTACCTCTAACGATCAGATGCCGCAATATGCGTTCTGAAAATTTAGGAGGACAACATTTACAGACGCAGACTGTTATCAGGACTGTTATGACCAGGACGACACAAAAGGTCACGGCGGCTGTCGTTGCTATATAAACGACGGGTTCCGGCTCTTGCTGCTGGTCGGCGAGTTCTGGCAGAAGATAACACAAGCACCTGTTACTAAAGGTCGGCAAAATGAAGAGTTAATCAACATGCAAGACACGATATTACGAGTTCATACAAATACATGTATTTGATCGACTTGTTCAATAAGAATATGGCGTCTCTTAATCGACTTTAATATAAACGCAGTGTAAAATGCAGGTACTTCTAGTATCTTGTCTCCATAGAAATACACAGGCAAACAATGTTGATGGCCAATCACTTTTAATAACTGGCAGTTAATTAAACAAAAGCGATACCTTTGCTACTTGTAAAGTTTCGTATTGTTGAATATTCGTTACTTCTGCCGGCAGTGTTAAATGCAAACACGCGAACATAATACATAGTGTAAGGCTGTATGTTTTCGATGACAAGGATAGTTGAGTGTTCGTTCTGGCCAATTTTCAATGACGTTACGTTGTCCCATGTCTTGAAGTCGGTTCTTGTCTGTGCGACTAGAGTCTGATTGTAGCCCCCATGGAATCCTGGTGTCACGGACAGAATTACTTGCCCCTTCGGCAATTGGTCAACTCTGGTTACCGTCGGTGTTGAAGGCGGCCCTTAAAACAAGATAAACATGTGGTGATGGTAATGATTGTCAGAATGTGAGCGCTGCATGCTTTACTATTGTTACATACAATGCACCCTTCTGAGATGCATCTTATACAAGTAAGTATAATTTTACGACACATGGTATGTGTAGAACAAAAATGCCAGTTAAGAGCAATACTACAATCAGCAAGCATACACAGTAACAGAAAAGTGTTTACCTGGAACAGAAATTAACACTTTTAATACAGACTCTTCTCTTTCTTTGTTTGAAACAACTATATCATAATGGCCGAGATCGCCTTTAGTTGTTATTGGTATTGTCACTGACGTCCGGGTTCCTATTTCTGATACCAAATGAGTATATACGGGCAATTGTACTTCGATTTTCGTTTCTATAGTATAACAACTTGAAGACGGCGAGCGGGAGCCCCTCATACGCTTGAAGCAGCTGACAACACTGCCGTCAGCGTTGGACCAGTACTTGATCTCAGTTGAAACATTCTGGCCCACTAAACCTGCTAGGACTTTTGTCTTGCCGGCGGTCGTGTCTATGAGAACTGGAGCAACTGTAAAAGCAACAACAATAAATTGATTTTAACTATTGCAAGGCACAAAACATCACTTAAGCACAGATACCTTATGAATCATGAATCATTTGGATGCTTATGTATTTGAACGGAAATGACATTACATCAAGGTTTACTGTTGAAAAATGAAGGTCAATTATTTTTCAAAGGAACACTTAAGCAGCCTAAACTCCTAACATTAAATACTAGTATAAAAAGCAACTGTATGCAGCATTTAGAATCCTCGACAGGTTTTGTCTGGACTAATGTACTTTTTTTCTGAAATATTACACGTTTACGATATAAATCTACCGTTAGGAAAAATCGTTCCATTTGCAGTCACGATAGTCTGGTTGGTTCCATACACAGCAACCCCATTGCTGGCACCGCACACATACACTCCTGATCGTTCATAGATTGCATCATTCAAAATCAATGTCGTTCCATTAAACGGTAAAGTATCAACAGGTCCATATCCTGGCCAAATCTGGACCCAGTCCTGATACGTGTAACTATCAGGGTTGCCTTCTGCTGCACACTTGACGGTGTAGAGCGGAAGTGTAGTGGTCGACACAGTGACCTTTGGTGGATCTAGTATTCAATAAAACATTGTTGATACTAAGTTAGTTAACTTTAACCATACAGTTCTCGTAATACCGATATTTATCTATATATCTTCGGATATAAAGTATAGAGTGTAAAAGTTAATGTCTGTAAAGTTAAATATTAAAAAAACAGTTTCAGCACTTACACTTTACATCCATAGTGACTGTTCCGGTGAGAGGTATGGACAGTGTTGCATGTTCCACCTTACATGTGGCGTTGTGTCCGTTATCTGCATCACTGACCGATCTCTGTAACACGGACTCCAAGGTGTAAGTCTCTGACGTCGTGTCATAGATGGGGGTATTGGTCGGAGTGAAGGTCTGACCCCGGTAAAACCAAGTGATATTGGGAGCTGGCCTGCCATTGATCGATATGCAAAGGAGCTTCATTTTTCCTCCAGATAGTGCCTCGCCGGACTGTGATACTGCCGGTTTCTCTGGTTTTACTGTTTATATAAAATTTGCATTTACACCGCTTAAATAAACTGCGTATTAAAATACATACATAAGTTGAGCATTTCCTTTCCATTTCTGCTCACTATCATTTAAAGATACCCATTAGTTCGGTCGCACTAAATAAGTTGAAAACTCAAACTTAACGTTTTATGCCATTATATAATAATAAAAGCCTCAACTTAAACATTCATGTTACCAACAAGCCAAAAAACTGTCTCCAGCCGAGTAATATTTTTTACACAAATCGACAATAAAAACAAGTACAAACAAATGAATTTCAACGGGAAATAAAAGGGAAAATTTACGGAATATGTTGAAGCTTGGCCGATAACCAACTACTTTGCATGCGAAGCCACGCCCGCCATGTTGAACAATGTTTTGATAAGATGCCGTCTACAACGGTGAGTATTGCTATTCTATTTATGCCCATTTGCTGGTGAACATGTATGATTGTTGTATGTTATTAGTTTATTCGCTATTGAGCTCCCTCATTTGATGAGCATATTTAATGGTTTGCAATGAATCGGCCTGTTTCCTCGACACTAGTTGACAGTACTGTTGTTGTTTTTTTACCGTTCAGCTTTCACTTTTTGCTCACCTACGGCTCCAGAGTGTCGGAGAGATTATTGTTCATTTTAAAGCAACCGATTTACTTTTTATTTCATCACTTGTACATTTTACTTTTTCAAATTCATTATGCTTCATTGATGACAGTGTGAATAACATTTTAGCATAAACGGACGTTTGTCGTTCGTACATACGTATTTTCGAAATCAAATGAAACTGCCATTTTTGGTCGTTTAATAATAGTGGATTCTGACCGGTCATTCTTTAAACAAAGATAATTTGATAATGACAACATTCATATTTCTTTTTAATTGACATATAAATAAAGCATAGTATTTACTTTATATTAGGGTAGTGTATTTACAGTGTAGCAGTCACCGTGTTACCATAGGCGGTTTTAGACCATCCCTCTGCTGGACCAAGTAATGGGAACTAACCTAGAGAAAAAGGCAAGGGCAGGAGACCTCTTGTAATGCATGCCAACTAGCCTAACACCGTCTAAATGGTTGTATAATTATTCACATTTGTTTAACTTGAGAACCACTACACCACACTGAAACGCTGCTTCTAGGCGTTTATCTACTGTACATACTGTACATATGTCTATAGTTTATTTTGTTGCTAGTTGTTATGTATGTATATAAGTTTATTGTTTCTTTTTTAACTTCCGATGTAGGTGCTTACTGTTAGTTGTCTCACTTTGACGGGATGTTGTTTATTTACACTGTTCGTTTGTTAGAAAAACCTTCAGGAAGTGCGAGGTTGGAGCGCTCCACAAACCTGGTTTAAGCACCCCAGTTGGCCCTTTTGCCGATTGACCGTTCCAAGGCGGTAACTGATGGTTTTTCTTGATGTGTGTTATGTCTCGTCTCTATGTTTTTGTCACATTTGCATTTACCTTGTTTGCCTTTGTCTATTGATAGATACAATTTAAATATCTGTGAAAATTTGGATAGGACCTTTTCTTATTTACCTTTTCATAATGACAAGTAGTCTATTAACTACCGGTTATACAATATGGGCCCATATGCTGACTTAAAATGAAACTAGTCCTAGTGAAACCAGTTTGGAAATTGATAGTTGATCAGTTTTTACAACTTATAAAGGCTAAAAGTTTTGGAATGTGGACAAGTTAATGTATCTTCAGCTATAACTCCAGTGTCATTGGGGGCTCACTACGGTTGTTTGAGTCATGGTTTTAATGAAAACACTCATGTGGATGGTTCTGTCAGCTGACATAATCTTGGGTCCTCTTTCACAGTCATAACTGAACATCACTATAGTAACTTAATAACTATAATATTGTTGCTGTGTAATATCTTAAAAAACACAGTACAAACAAAAGGTGTTACAAAAAAAATAAATAAAAAAAAATAAATAAAACGGATTACAATATCACCACAACTAACAACATATTATTGAATTGTGACTATGCTATTTTTATTATGTCTTCAGGTTGGGAGGGAACCATTATGTTAAACAAATTTTAAACTAATGTCTTTATTAGAAGCTTAAAAATCTTATTAATATCATTTGATACATGTTTGAACATACAACCATACTAATTTAATATGTCATTCATAAATAGTACAATTGTGTGCCAAACTGTTATGACGTATTTGAAATACATGTTTGATGCATGGGTCACAAAAGTATAAATGTGAATATTACTGTCACCTAACGGTGGTCAAGCCACTTAAAAATTTTTTTCATAATGAAGAGTGTAAATTTTAATATGGAACCCAAAAGGTTAAGATAATTTACACCAGAAAAAAACGCAATACTTGCCCATCTGAATATTTTTATACCTAAATATAATTATGTCCGAAAAGATCGACTGGCCAGCTAAGGGTATTTTGTTCAATCTTATCAAATAAACTTGCAAATGAATTGTTCCTGCTTCAAGCGTATGAGGGGCTCCCGCTCGCCGTCTTCAAGTTGTTATACTATAGAAACGAAAATCGAAGTACAATTGCCCGTATATACTCATTTGGTATGCTATGTTTATGATATCTTCAGGTTGGGAGAAAAACATTATGTTAAAAACATTTCCAGCTAATTTCTTGATTAGAAGCTTAACACTCTTATTAATATCACTTGATACATGTTTGAACATACAACTATGTCAATTTAATATGCCATTCATAAATAATACAATTATGTGTCAAACTGTTATGAAGTATATGAAATATATGTTTGATGCATGGCTCACAAAAGCATAAATGTGAATATTATGGTCACTTAACTGTGGTCAAGCACTTAAAATGTTTTTTCATAATGAAGAGTGTAAATTTTAGTATGGAACCCAAAATAGTAAGATAATTTACACCAGAAGAAAAAACGCAATTCTTGCCCATGTGAATATTTTTAAAATTAAGTATGAAAAGATTGTCTGACCAGCATAGAGGAATTTTTCAATCTTATCAAATAAACTTGCAAATGAATTGTTGCAGCGCTACATAGAAGGGATTATAAACTTTTCTGTTCAATTTTGACCTTTTAATTTGTGATGGTTGCGTGTTATTTGCAGTTTTGAATGTTTTGTGGGTTCTCCCCTTAAATAACAGATGCTGGAAATTTTCTATAAAAAACAAAACAAGTCACACTTTATCACATATTTAGCATATTTATTTAAATTGCAGTTATGTGGCCAACGGTCTTAAGAAAGGGAGATCATTGAAACATAGACAACCAATCTGCCAATAAATATGGTAATGATTACATACCTGGTACATGTTTTCTTTTTAGATAAAGTTGATGTCTTTTAAAGCGACTCGGCCACAGTTGGTGAAATTAGCATTATTAGCTCACCTGAGCACACACTCAAGTTAAGCTATTAAGATTGCACACCACCTCCATCAAACATCCATAAAATTTCTTTAAAAGACATTTTTTTATGAAACTGCTCACCCACCAAACTTCCTCATGAGTTTCAGCAGACAAAGGGAATAAAAAGTTGTTCAAAGAATAATTATGGATCTTTCAAAAAACATGGCAGACAGGGTGTATGCAAATTGTCATATATAACTTTGTAGTAAACAGAAATTGAAACTGATTGTCCGAATGTTGCTTCTGTGTATTTTACATGTAGTATGATTATTCTAGACAGGACCTGGTACCTTAATCATTAGAGCGTAGGCACCAGGTACTAGAGTTCCATGGTTCGATCATGGTCTGTGACGTAACGAACGTCATTAGAAACTATAGTTGTATAGCTCCCTTGTAATGTTCAAGCAAATATAAGGTAGTTACCCAACAGGACTGCTCAGTGCTAAGATAATGAGAGTTTTTGTGGTTTCATACAGGTCTTCATGGCATTCTGTATTTACAATATTGGATCCAGACATTGTAGGGCATGCGGTAGAGTGTTAGTTCCAGATTCGACGGTCCCCGGGTTAGATCACATGCCTTGGCACACCAAAATCGTAATGATATAGCCCCCTTTCTAATGCTCAAGCTCATGTAATTTCGACAACTGGTTGACCAGAACTCAGTATAATATGACTGGGTTGGGTGTGGTATCATGCCTGGTGTTCACAGCATGCTATACACAGTTAAGGCAGCACCTTATCTGCTTTAAGTGGACACCATCTCGAAATGACTTAATTATGTTGCTTGGACAATAAACCCCCAAAATATTTATTCTGATCTGTTGAAACATCGCTGACATTTCTTGCTCAACTTAATGTCTATGAGATATAGGGTCATTATAGACCTCTTGTACTGTTTTTGTTCTAAGCAACAAGGCCTTGATCAATCACAATAAATAATGGAATAATGTATAACCTCCAACCTCTATAGTACATATTAACCAGCTGTCCTTTAAAATACTCTGTTGTTGTTGGTGAGAATCAACAGTTTTGCAGTGCTTATTTCTTGTTTGTCAGTCACAAACAATACACTAATTAGCATGATAATGAACAACAATTTAAAAACCTAATTGTTGATCTTCACTTATGTTTGGTTAGGTTTGTCTCAGTCAAAACTTTGACTTGGCGCTGTTTAGATGCAGTCTGCAGCTATTTCCTTTAGACATATTTCTATGTTTGTAATAGAAGTTTTATAAACCAACAGCCCTGTTCATGGTTCCACCATAGAACATGTAATGCCAAAGTCTTCGAAAATGTGCTAGTCGGTCTCCATCATTATTACTTATGCCCTCATTATACAGGCTTTCTACAGGTCCTTTTTTTCCTATTTGTTCCTATTTTTTCAACTTAGTCCTACTTTTCACTGCTATTTTCAGAAATAGCCCTATTACTCTACTTTTTGCTTTCAGAAAAGAAAATGTAACATGAACCTCAAAATACTTCATTAGTTGTATTTTCAGTTCCCCATTTCTTGGGATATCCAACCTAACAAACAACATGGTCCCGTGGCCAGTCAGTCCAGACATGTTGTTCAGAGGTCCTGTCTTTCAAGCATGGATAAAACAATGAATTATGTTGGGCAACATAATGACAATAACGTAAGAAATAATGGTAATTCCAAATGAAAATATTACGAAATTCCTTATGTAGGCCCTTGTTTACTTATGAAATTTGTTACTTTGCCATACTTTTGTTTTGTAAAACATGCCCTACTTCTGTCTTTTTTTTGAAGAGGCAGTAGAAAGCCTGCATTATATGAGTAGTGTACAGACTTGATAGTGTGGTATCATTAGGAGACAAAACTGGCCACACTAGTACATGTCTGTGAAAATAGTGTACCAACTAAAACCTATATTGTCATATAACTTACTTTCTTTAAATATAGCAAATATGTAAGTTGTTACTCTTTCCATTGAGCATTTTATTTGGTTTGATTAGTTTATTGTTTTCGTAATTTTGAGACAACGGTCAGAAGATTGGATATTGTTGAAAGAGGAAGCCATGTTGCTAATGGAATGATCATTCAGCAATGACACTAACTCTTCACTGGCAGGGATTCTTCAGGAGTGCAATATTATGAACAAAAAACCCTGTCAACACATGACTCCTTGGAATGAAAACAGTCTGTTATTTCAAACAATAAGAGACCTGTGCGTCCCTTCTAACATATGCCAGGAAACTGATCCAATGGGCATGTTAAATTAACTTGTTTATAACATTATACCATCTAAAGAATGTTGTAAGCCTGTGCTTTGGTATCTGTGAATGATTGAAGTCAGTATATTAATTGTGAATTATTTTATATGTCCTTTGAAATATTCAATTTATTTTATGCGGACTTAACTATATTTTAGAAAAAAACACACTTGCCATTGTTCATTTACTTTGTTAAACAATTACTAGAAATATGCTTCTTGAATTATTTACCTTACAAATATAAATATAATTTTTTGATTAAATATTGTAACTTATCTGTCCATACTTACTTGGTATTTTTTGTAGTTTGGATTTTAGCAACTAATGGTAGGATAAGACCTCGATTTATGTCTGGGAAGAACCACCAGACCATCTCAACTAAAAGTTCTACCCAAACGAAGTTCTCACTCAATGAAATACAAACCCATGCCCTGCGGGATAAAGTCATGTATATGACCTTGTGTGCTCCTTAATCACAACAAACTTTAAAGAATGTAAGCGGTTTATTTTACATTTAATCACTAAAAAATAAAGGAATAAAATGAAAACCAAGCTGGCTATATTGGCAGCTGTAAAAGCAACTTTACTAACAAAACTTGTGTCAGATTAAGACTTTTTTTTTAGTCACAAACTTTTTTTTATTTTTTAATATTAGTACAAAATATGTCAATAAAGTCTTCAGACCATTCTTTGAGGCTATAAGACTGATGTACTGTTTATTGTTCTCTAATTGACAAGACCGAATAATTATTAACATAAACTTGAAATTCCATTTTAGCTGCAGTACACCGGAGGTTCTACCTGGACATTTGTCTTGGGTTTTACTGTACCACTGTGGCTGAACTTCATTATCATGAGCACAGCTGTGAATTTCTGATGCATTTCAAAGTCAGCAAAAATATGAGCTGTGTAGTTGGTTGCTTTTAGTAGTGGAATCTTTTAATAAAGGACTATACTCGGGGGCCCAGTGGCAGCAAAACCATGAATTCAAGTACTGTTTGCATGCTAAAATATATCCATGTTTAGGTTTCAACATTTAGTCATCATTCAGTGTGAGCGATTGAAACAAAATTCATCCTAGCCTTTCCTGATTGGTCATTGAGCATTGCATTCTACGGCACTAATTCACCTCGCATATTGGATAAGGCCATCTTTAATTTTCAGGTTTTCATTTCCTGTGAACCCATATGAACACATTATTAAAGCTCCGAGAATGACAATATTCTGATTTATTGAATGATTTCTTTATTTAATATTGGTTTAACACACTCATTGGAAACGTAAAGTAGCGGGAAAAGGTGAACTTTCTCAAGTTTCGAACCACATACATCGCCAATACTAGCAGACCACTAACCGAGCTTAAGATTCTCCGTGAATAAACTGCCAGTGAAAAAGAGATGCAGAGAGGTGGTATTGCCCCACCAACCAGGTAAACTAGTAGAAAAAACATACATGCAAGCCTAAAAATAATAAGCTTTTAAGTAAATTTAGTGAAACCGCTACACCTCTCTCTTCCATCAAAACGATGTTCAACCTGAATCACATCCCAGGTTCTACTATACACCACAGTTTAATATCATCACATTATTTGATCTTGCATGCTTGTGTTTTCAAAATTCTTTTACTAATTTGGTGGAACCATCCCTGTTTCTTTTGGTTTGATAACTGTGGGACCTGCCAATTGTAAACAACTAGTATAAAGTGGCAGTACTAAGGTACTTTGAAGTTTAAACAACAATAATAATCAATGTGTTTAACAGTTTAATGGTGAGCATTTGAATTTCGCCTAATACTATCTTTTATATGTAATAAAAAAATAGGTCACAGAAGTGAGCAATCATAGTCATTATAAACCTACTTGTTGTATGTTGCTCGCTTCTAGCTGCGGCGGCTGCGTAATATCCTTTTCCTACTTTCGTCCTACGACTGATTCAAGGTCTGTTGAATGTTCCTGTCTTATTTTTTATCTCTTCCGGTTCAGTCAATCAAGCTTTTTGATTCAGCACCGCCATGTTTATACATTCGCCATTGCGCGAACGATGAACTCCGCAAACGTTATAAATAATCACGTGGCGAGAAAATCGGGATTTTCACGGGCTCGTCGATCCTACGCGATTATGATTCGTATAATGTCGGAAGACTTCCACCACAAACAAATAATGTGATTTATATCGATCGCAATCGGGGTCTAATTTACGTTCTACTATATTCAAAATTTAGACATCTTCAAATGGAGATTTATATTTTCGCATGTAATAGGTTTTATCTACTTTTATTTAGGTGATTTCGAACTAATGGGTTGCTTTAATTTTTTTCTGATTGCTAAATCAAGCAACTGTTTTCAGAAGCCTACATCGATGGCGCACAATATTATGTTTATAAATTAATCAATAACAGAAAATTCAGATATTTCGATGCAAAGCTTAAATGTTTTACATACTACTGTCTATTAGTTTCATTTAGGTGTATAGCTATGTCGCAATACAAGTATGTGTTTGCTGTTAACACTAATCCAAAACCTTGCCATACTTTTCAACAAGACAGACACGTTTTAGATGCATTGTATTTATATTGGCATAGTATGGTCTTATTAAGTCAGAATAATAGGCCGTTTGCGCTCTTTACGAAATAAATATAACTGCACTAGGTTATATATGGGTATACGTTAATTTATTTTGATTTCAATTCCAAGCACCGGAACACGATATTTTAAGCACAATTTCTTTCTGCCCTACAAAAAATCGAATAATAAAACCACTATAAAGATAAGTATACTGGTTGTTCTCGCAGTCCACAATTTGAGAAATAGATGAAACGGGGCTATTTAATATCTTATCACATTAAATAGTTTTCTAAAGTGAACACTGGCATTGTCATCTGACTTCAAAAATGCATTGACAGTTATAGATCTTGTCGTTTACGGGTATTATGCGGCAATTAACCCGTTCTTTGTAAAACCGACGTGTTAACAACGAGGTTGTGTTACTTAGACGAAATGTTACTGTATTCAAACACATTGTTAATCGATAGACAGACGTGTAAACCTAAAATCAATGCCAGAGTTAAGTTCAGGAACCAGGATCTGTGCACATTGTATCAGTGATCATGTAATGTTATGAAGATTTCTGGTACGGATTTTTTTTAACCGCATGTAAACTAGCCTTTCTCTTTCTCATTAAGAACTAAATCAATTATTACCTACCCATTATACGTTTTTTGTGGATGGTAATCTATTTGTCTCGGCTATTAAACATAAATTTGACCTAGAGATACGCATCTATAACCAGGTTTGTTAAGTACGGCGCATTGTAATATAGTAAATGCACAAGGCAATCAAATTGCTTCAAAGCTGTACAAAACTATTGTAGTATGAAACATGTAAAGTGCGTGTATTGAACTAAAAAGAAGATGTATTATTAATGCGATAACATGTATAAACTCACAGTCGAGGTAAAGGAGGGCAGACGCAGGACTTGGATCAGTTAAAGCTCCAGTTGTAGCTCCAGGATAAAACATCCGACACAGAAATGTTGTCATGTCATCTGTCCTTCTGGCTGTAAACCTGTGGATTAATGTTACCGTGTATGTGCCATCTGATTGCTGTACAAAATCTGATGAATTTGAAAGTGTCAATGAAGATGTACTCGTGCTGCCCTTGTACAAAGCTAGAGTAGGGGCAGGAATCCCTCCTCCGGACACACACTTGATAGTCAGTGGGGTGTCCTGTACACCACGAATAACTTGGTGGTTATTGGCGTTCGTCACCAAATTAGAAATAGTTGGAGACGTGGGAGTAACTGTAACGATAAAAAAGACTTTATTAAACGTATGCGTTGTATAAATATGCTACAAACATATTTAAACATACGGTTGCATACGGATTACTATTGATAACAAGAAAAGAGACGCGCACACAGGAACTGTTAATGCAACATGGGAGAAAGTAATAAAGACATGTTTGTAAAGATATGGTTTGTGTTTGAATGTTTTGCAGTTTACTATAATTCTCCAGAAAAATATGAATTAATTCATAAGACCATATATTTATTTAAAACAAAATAGAAATCAAAAGCGGCACCATTTAATAGGTTGTCTAAGATGTTACAGCAACCTCGCATTGCACAACTCATTATAGCATTTTATCTGAAACATGGCATGTTTTTATTTCTCGGTATCTTATTTTGTGTTATCTTCGAAGTTGTTTTGTATGGGAGCTTTTTATTATCTGGGTTATATTTCGCTTTTGCAAACAGTTCTTTATACGACCATTTGAAATCACCGCAAATAAATCTCAAAGCTTCCTCTTGCATCGTTTTTATGTTACTTGTATTTGATACTGAACAAAACTGTCAATCTAAGGAGCAAATTCGAGAGTATATCTTATGAAAAAAGTATATTCAAATGTTGCAAAATTTAACAGATTATTTATAGGATATTCAGCTGCATGGCTGCTTTATTACACAAGTATACGCGTCAAACGACAATTCGAAGTCAATGTTAACGCCATGTCCGGTTTGCTATTTTCGTTAAATCAGAGTTTGCTATATGTCGCAATGCTTATAGGATTTTGTTACTATATTCTTATTTACTATGTCATCGCAATCTAATGAGGTGTCTTCAATAAAGAAAGTTGGGGACATACTATGGGTTCTTTCCCTGCAGCTATAACCTGAAATGTTTCGGGTTGTGCATGCATACCATTAAAACGGTACAATTAGTGTTTTGCTTTCGGATTGTTATGTAGACATTAAAGGTTGAAATTTTGTGGTGTGGCACGATAAGTTGTTGTTATTTGCATAGTTATAGAGAGTACATGTGTTACTTAAATAGAAGATGTAATTCATGAAAACATTTAATAATAACGACCCAAGAATGGGACACTTGTGGAACACCTTAAGTAACTTCAGCCCAGCTACTGACTGTTTCATCGATTTTTTTATTTTACCCTTCGTTAATAAATAGTTTGATAAAGGTTTCACCGAGCTGTTAGACATTCTATATGCAGAAACTTTAAATACCCGGATTTCCTGGGGTAAACAATTAAAAGCCTTCGACAGATCCATAAGTATACCTGCAACATAATGACTTTTGTCTAGCGCACATTTCCAGTCCTCCAACAGTCTTAGTAAGGTTGACATGCATGACCTTTACGAAACGTACAAGGAAACCTATCAAACATATTGTTAAAATGTCCTAACAGCTGGGAAGAAAGGACTTTTTCAAAGATGTTCGAAGGTATTGGTAGGATACTGACTTGTCTAAAATTTGATTTGACTGATGGACCATATTTCTTAAACAAAGGGATAACTTTGAGACTGTTAGGGAAAATTAAAATTCAATTGCGATACTTACTAGAACCGTGAAATGTGGGATTAGTGCTCTGTCACAAGGTTTCAATAGGTATGCTGATATTTATTAACCGGTCGACCTTTTGACGTTGCAAGATTTATTTATTTCTGGGATTGAGACCTCGTTTACTTTCGAGAAATTAAATGCATTTTTGGTAATATTTCTGCCCGCAGTCGCCGATTATTAATCATCAGACTCTACATATTCGCAGACAGCGATCAATGGCTATAGAAACTTCCAAATTCTAAACAATTTAGCACCTCCTCTGTTACAAGAAATGGTAGTTAGGAAAGAAGCTAAATACATTTAGACATTCCAATATTCTGCATGTTCCAAGCGTAAGAGCGACAGCCTATAGACAAAGATCATTCAAGTTTGCTGTAAGTCTTGTGGAATTAACTCACATAAACTGCTAGACAGTGCACAGATTTTAACACTTTTAAAACTCAGATTTAATTTTGAGATTGTAAAGATTGTAAATGATTCATTTGTCTGCAAGAAGGGCCTCTAGATTTGTGAAACTGACTATAAGTTATTAGGGTAAATTATATTTATAAAAAATGGTCGGTTGTAATATTACTTGTGGAAATCTTGCCGACTCAAAACAAATCTTATCTTATCCTGTCCAATGTATACAATGAACAATGTTTATTATTTCCTAAAAATAACCTACTTCACGCCTTTAAAATGAAATGGATGAAGTCAACATGAGAGAAACAGTAAAATCATAACGATCTGGTATGTAATTAATGCCGATTGAACTAAAGTTGTAACAAAGCAATCTTATTGCGTAAGTATAAGTAAATAAGAAAAGGTCATATCAAAATTTCCACAGATATTTAAATTTTAGACATAATACACAAAAAGAACAAAAAATACCATACGGTGATTTATAATTACACACTGATATTTAGAATTCAACTAAACACGTGAAAGGCTGTTTGTCTTTTAATATAATACTGAACTAAATGTACTGCAAAATATCCAATTGACTTATTTACGAAAAACAGTATTTTAATAATATCCAAGACGAATACTGCTAAACCTTCAGGAGCGTTATACAAACCAGGTTTAAGCACTCCAGTCAGTCCTTTTGACAACTGACTAATCCAAGGCGGTAACTGCTGGCTTACGTTTTGTGTGTTATGTTTCATTTCTGTGTTTTTGTCCCATTTACATTTACCCTTTTTGCCTTTGAATAAGGTAGTTTAGTTTGTTTATTAAGTTTATCGTCCCAAGGTAGTTTAGATTTAAATATATGTAGAAATGTTGAAAGGACCTTTTCTTATTTACCTATTAGTAAATCTGGATGTAAGGAAGAAATAATTAGTCATACATATTATCCAGAGTCATCCCACATCCAACATAATATTTCTACCACAAACACTTCAGAGACGTTATAAAAGCATAATTTCACGCTGACAAGAATGGAAATGCTTAAACTGTATTTGCACGGACCTTACAGAAATCATTTATGAATATTGCGATAATTTCTAAATGTTGCATAAATATTGAATCTAAAGTGAGACTTGACCATGCTATCTCAATTAACCTTTCAGAACAAGCTTCTTCTGGCTTTAGACTGTTTCATAGCTCATAGATCATCTCAATTTGTGAACATCGAAGAAGGGCCTGAAGAGGCTATAAGTACATTTTCGTTAAAAGTTAAACAAATATCTAAAAAGAAAAAAAGAGTCTCTTGTTTTCTGACCTTTTTGCAGAATAGTAACAAATACACACGCACGCACGCACGCACGCAAACACGCACACACACACATATACACATACACACACATACACACATATGTATATATATATATATATATGGTTAGAAAGTGGGCTAAACAGACTTTTCCCATATGCAAATTGCAGTGACCATTCCACATATAGACGTCGCGCTCCAGATCTATAAGAAGGGTTCTCAGCATACATACATTTTGGGTTTATGTAGACAAATCGGCCTGTATGTAAATAGACAATGCGCTCTAATATGTCTTAAACATTCAAAAATTATATTTCTCGGAAATGCTCGTATTAATTAGCATCTTGGAAATCAAATTTCTCTATACCACAGGAAAGAAAAGCGTAAAGCCGTTAAGTGAGTTAAAACTTGAGTCACTATACGTCAAAGGAATGAACAAAATCCGAAATTAAAATCAATAAAATATTAATAAGTAAAAAAATAATCGCAACATTTTTTGGTCAGTCAGATAAAATGATACCCGCTGAAAGTCGGTGCTTTAAAACTGAGTTAAGAGTTAGCACTAGTTCTACGATAGCCAGTTGTGTAAACGACTTTTGTCATGCATTTACAAGATGCAGTGCAATCAAATTATTGCGCATACATCAGCAACACATAGATGCATGTTTTACGAAATACTGATACCGAGCTTGACGTATCCAGTCACTGAAACTGTCTGCGTGCCAGTTGTGATCGTAATATTGTAATCAAAGTGACCGTCAGGTAGAGATGTTGATGATACCCATTTGCACGTGTAGTAGGAATCTAATGTGGTACACGAGTATGCTCCTGGTACATCATCGGTCTGAAAGAATAGTAATATCAGTTGTTACTTGCATTTGGCGTAGGGTGACGACGGTGCAAAATGAACAAACGCGATTTATACACATAGATATCAAGTACTCTTTCTTTGATATATTACACAAATATTGTGAACGGGAATGAAGTTAGAAAGCTTATACTCACTAGTTCTACAAGGAAATCCGATGGCTGGGGATACAATCTGTCGACAGTAATGTGAAGCACCTTGTCTGAGGTTATCACTGGATTTGAATGGTTTGCGATGCCTGTTTAAAATAGGCCTAATTAACGTTTTAAACACATATACTATTTAGATTAAGTAATGGTAGCTAAATGTATTGGTAATGGACTTATATTAAGCTATGAACATAACAACTTTCTGTGATAAATACAACAGGATTGTATAGTGCTATTTAACAGTTACACAGGCTTGATGCACATGGACCCTCCCATTTCTGATACAATTATGGTTGGGGCCGCATTTCAATTTTCAATACAATCAAAGAATTAAGGCAAAAAACAAAGTGAGAACTGGTAATATATACGAACAGATTCCGTAACTGACATTAAATTTCAAAACACCGAGTTCTCTGACGTTGTCGGTAAATGGGTCGTATTGATGAGCTGACTTGATCCTTCCATTTCAGCTGAAGTGTATGGTGATTTTATCCGGATAATTACATAACCTTATTATATATGGATGCTGTAAAATGTTGACATACCAAATAAATAATGGTCTGGGCCCATTACTCAGCAAACGCGTTTAATGTGCTATATAGTTTCGTTGGTTATGTTTATCGCGCTTTATTTTAATTCAAATGATAAAACAAATCATTTAAGCCTTTAACATGTTTTATAGCTTTCCCAAAAAACTATATTTATATGTACAAAAGCATATTGAATCTTTTAAAGTCATCGCATACATTTTTGTTGCAATTATTTAAACCGAAAGAATACAGTTTTCAGAGCTTTATCCCACGTTTTGTGAAACAAACATGATTTGGTGACTTTAAGTTAAGAAACATTGACCGTTAATACTTGAAATATGTAATTCATTTCAGTTGAATTCTTAGCAAAAACATATTGGTATGTACGATAGATATTTTGTACGTTTAAATAAATATATATGTATGGCTTGTTATGGTTCAACTGTGGCCAGCAGGCAGCTAATTTGAGTAATTGACTTACATGTAACTTGAATTGTCTGTTGCGATGAGATTGTATCAAATCCACAGCTGCATGTGTATGACGTGGCATCTGAGGGTTGTAAGTTACTTATGGTTAGCAGCACCTGGTTGTCGGATGTAACATTAGCAACGTATCTATCTGGGTCACTGTCATGTTGTAGTCCAGCAGTGTTGTACAAGGTTACACCATGATGGAGGAATTTGTACGAACTATTACAGCCGTTGGATGTACATGTTAATACAGCCTCGTCTCCACATTTGGCTGGTGTGACTAATGTTAGGGTGGCCGTGCCTGAAGAAAAAGGTTATAAACATATATAGAATGGCGACGCAAGTTTGACCTGTATGTAAAATGTATTCCATGGACGTTTAAGCTGTATTGGGTACTAAGGAAGACCACTGATTTTACGAGATGTAAATAACTGTAATTAAAGTATGAATTTTGACAGCAGTAACATAACGTTGTTATAAACAGCTATAAATATTGAACTGCACTAAAGTCACATATACAGTCTCAAGAATAGATTATTATTCCACGATTATTAAAGTCACATGCTTTGCGGAAAATATCAAGTTGTAGACAAGAAACACATGCATGTGTATGTATTATGGTAATAAAGTTAAACAAAATGATTTCTTTTTAAAACAAAATATTACTTCATCCGGAGATATGGTCTTTTCCTTTTTTTTTCCACGGCTTTATTTGTTTTTCCGCAATATTCACATGGCGCATAACATCATGCAAACGATCCACATTCTAGTGTTTATAGTGCAGATCATTGTGCACGTTATCTATACTTGGGCTGATGTATCCCAAAACTTTGGCGTTTTTTTGCCCAATGTGTAGCTATTTTGAATATAATCGCCATTATCGCATTCCGCACACATGCATCTATTAAAAAGGCCACTTAGTAGAAGTAGTGGCAATAGTAGTTGTAGCAGTAGTAGAAGTAGTATAAGTAATAGTTGTAGTTATAGTATGTGTAGTAGTAGTAGCAGTGGTGGAAGTAGTAGTAGTAGAAGTAGTAGTAGAAGTAGTAGTAGTAGTAGTAGTAATAGTTGTTGTAGTAGTAGTAGTAGTAGTAGTAGTAGTAGTAGAAGTAGGTGGTGGTAGTAGTAATAGTAGTAGTAGTAATAGTAGTAGTAGAAGTTGTAGTAGTAGAAGTAGGTAGTAGTAGTAGTAGTAGTAGTAGTAGTAGTAGTAGTAGTAGTAGCAGTAATACTAAAAGCAGTAATAGTATATCAAGATATTAAGGGTGGTAGTAGTAGTAGTAGTAATAGTAGCAGTAAAAGAAGAAGTACTAGTAGTAGTACTAGTAGAAGTAGGAGTAGTGGTAGAGTAGGTTCAGTAGTAGTAGTAATAGTTTAAATATTAGTAGTGGTGAGTAGTAGTAGTAGTAGAAGTAAGTAGTAGTAGCAGTAGTAGTAGTAGTAGTAGTAGTAGTAGTAGTAGTAGTAGTAGTAGTAGTAGTAATAGTATTAGTAGCAGTAGCAGTTGTAGTAGGGTGCAGATGGCGTAGTGGCAGAGTCACCATCTGTAAGTCATCTAACTGCTTTTCCGCTCGCCTCGTGGGTTCGAGCCCAGTCGAGGCAAATGACTTCTACAAGCTGACCTCTAGAGCGCCGGGGGTTCTACTTGGGTCTTGGTCTTTCCTTCACCAAAAGAGATGGACGTCGCTATAATGATGATAAGCGTTCGCTGTGATATATTAAAATAGTCGTAGAGATAGTAGTAGTAGTAATAATAATAATAATAATAATAATAATAATAATAATAATAATAATAATAATAATAATAATGATAATAATAATAGTAGTAGTAGTAGTAGTAGTAGTAGTAGTAGTAGTAGTAGTAGTAGTAGTAGTAGTAGTAGTTTTAGTAGTCGTAGTAAGCAGAAGTAGAATTAGTACTTGTAGTAGAAGAAGAAGTAGTAGTAGCCATTGAAGGAAGATCTAATATGTGTTCAAACACGCAATGTGTGTCCTAGGTTAGAACACATATTTTGGTTCACACCCTACTGTCGGAATCACACAAGTTGTTTACTTTTGTTCAAAGTACGGACTTTGCCAGTCGCAAAAGCTTGGTACGTGCCGCGAATAAGCTGCACCACATCAGCAAGGTTAAATGGTTCCCGGCCACATGACGATTCTATGGTGTGTAAAGGATGTCACTTCGGGGAACTTAAGTAAACCATTGCGAATGATAAACTGAGCTGCACTATTGCACTTTTTTTCTGCTACTATTGTTTCACATTTTCAAACAATATTTGGATCGCCGAGAACAGCAACTCTATATTTATAATTGGTTTTGGAAATGCCTATGGGGTGGCGTCACAACTTGAAGAAGCGCCCACATTTTGAAACGGAAATTATAATTCTACTTCATCTGTTAATTCTACATTGTTACACTTTTACTTAAATGTTTTGTTTCGTTTGTGTCTTCTTAACAACTACTACATAAGCAATGAAAAATCGTTAAAACTACGAAATAGTTACTACTAAATTGTTACGTCTATCGATTGTCAAACTCTAATTTTTAAATTGGACTAATTGACCACAATCTCTTCAATGCCATATTTATGTTTAAATCGCTTTGTTTCAAAGCTGTATTATTTCTTAAAATAATCAGCAATTACAGTTTTCGAAAGTTGTTTTACACACAAAAACACTTTTGGGGCGAATGGTTCAATGAAAGCTCTGCGAATATTATAAGAATTACTGGTATGTTTTGGTTTTTTTTGGACAGACTGTACTAATAAACACACTTTGATATTTTTTAAATATTTAATCAGTATTCAAAAATTTATGAGATTTAAACTTTATAGTTGTTCTTTGTGCGTCAAAAATATTTATTTTGGAGACATATTTCGACAAAAAAAAGTCATACTCCTTCAGTGTTTTCGTTGCGTCCTGTAAAGATTACCCATGCTAATGTGGGGAATGGGGACTTTGTACCATTTCAAAGTCGTACCACGGGTAATTTTATGAAAACTGTGTACAACATTGGTAGTGTGGGCAGGGAATTGTTTTCACGGATGTTGGTGTGTTGCCATAGGAATTAAAAAGTGTCATTCATATCTAGACGATTTACCAGTTAACATGATATTTTTGAAACATGGTTTTATTGGTAAAAAGCAATGAAGTCGTGCTAAATGCTACTATGCTAATTAGGCTTAGCTTTCCATTATATTTCTCTTCATACATTGATGCTCTGCGTCTACCTTTTCTTGCCTGCTAGTATTTTAGTCTATGATACAAGACAGGACTTTCGCCTTAATGCAAGATGTATGCGTTCTACAAGGTAGCTTCCTTTTCTAGAGCTGAAAGCTGATTTAGATTTCAATTATGAAGGTATGACAAAGTCCTAGAAAACACCTTTATCGTCATTTCCTCCAATAATGAAGATTTATAAAAAGGTATACACTGAAAACAATGCAAAAAAGAAAAAAATAACGAAAAACAAGGATCATTAAATATAATTCCTGACAGTATGATAATTAAGGTCACATTATAATTACAAAATTATTTAAAGTGTTTACAAGGGTATAAACTATCACTGTTTAATGTATGCATATAGTAAGAGGCAACATTTCAAATGGTACGTGATGAGTTCTATTACCGGAAGAGAAATAATCTTCAGAGCAAAAACAGAACGGAAAAATCGCTGTATCCGTTCATTCGTAGATACACCCTTACAAAAAAAAGACAAATACACACACAGTAATTCTCAAATTCTGTTACAAGGAGACAGTGTCTCACGGCTGAATTAAATCATGAGAAATTCGAATTAACAATTAAACAAGCGTTCTTGCCGCAAAAAATAATAGTGATAGACAGGCAGACACACTAAAATGAATACTGCTGTAATTATTAAAGCTATGGCTGTCTTTGAAAGTCAAAGGAATCAAACAGGATGAATGAAATGACAACTAAGATGACATGCACGAGGATATCTTTTCCGACCGCCACACTGCACAATTGACATTGTTATGATCCTAAGAAAGAATGTATGACAAATTCATGTGATCATTGCAACATATACCAACAATACATATTCATATACCATGTTTATTTCTAGATGAACTACAGTGTAACGTAGACAGTGCGCGCTTTTATTCTTGATTGCTTATTGACTAGGTGGGCGGAGCTTATTCTAATGCATAATAATATATGTCACAGTCCTATGAGCACTGCACCATATACCAAACTCCGAAAAAGCATAGGACAAAGGTAAGAACAAATTTGTGATGAGTTATTTAACGCAAAGAGCAAACCCGACAGTTACCGCCTTGGAACGGTCAGTCGGCAATTTGGACCGACTGGGGTGCTTAAACCGGTTTTACAGAGCTCTAACCTCGCACTTCCTGATGAGTTTCTTAAAAGCAAGCAATGAAAAGAAAAACGATCTATTTGAATACAAAATGTCCAAGCGCTGATGTTTTCTTTAATAAGTTATGACGAAAGTAGTGACGTCATTGAAGAAAAATGTCCACATTGCGTTTAGAAAAGAATATAGTATTATTTGGATTTGAAAAACTACACAAAAATGGTTAATTATAAATACCACGTTAATAAATAAACGGAAATATAACGTCGTTATTAAATTATATGCATTATACAGCAGACGTGCTTTTAAAACATGTTTAAATCGTGTGCGTTTTGTTAAACAGCATAAAGTTCCTTTGTTTGCAAACGCAGTACTATAATTGTGATTTCAAAACCCTTTTCAATGCGATCTGCTATTCAGGTTTCGACTTGGTATGTGAACTTGCGGATACATTGCGCGTGCAGCCTTCACAGTAGAGCATAGTCATAGCAGACCCGGTCATGTGTTGCGATTCTCGAAGCGAGTATGCTGAGCAGACAACAGGTATGTCAGGTTATCATGTTACATATTTTGGCCCTGCAGATGTTTGGTAGAGCACACAAACAAGGGGAATACTAAGCATGTTTTAAAACGTTTAAACTTTATTTGGTATTAGTTCAAATATGACAGTTACTCACATCACAAACATAGTCAAAGTCAGTCAATATTTTGCACTAACTATTTAGTCGCTAAATACACGACTTGTTTCTATAGCATGATAGTTAAATTATTAAAAAAATAGTAACATATATAGAAATGAAATGTTTTTGCTTTGTTTAAATACATCACAGCATATGGAATAAAGTTACATATATTACAACAATAATCGTACTTTTAGGAACATGATTTTGCATTAAGATGCATGCTCGTTTTGCATTAAAGCAATGCACATGGCCACTTAGACAATGTTTATTATTGTATGCTCACTATTACTAAATCACATCTTAGAAAAAAGCCCAATGATTAAGCCCATTTGTATGCAGTCAGTTTTGACTGTTATGGTTTTAAGAGTTATCTGCAACATGACAAGTATGTCCTTGAGCTTTGAAGTTACGTTCAAATTAACTCCTCGGGATGGATACTAAAATACATTATCGACTCTTTAGATTGAATGTGAGGTTTCCTAATTTTAGGGCGTCAGGGGAAAGTTGGGGCTGTAACAACTGAGCATTAATATTTTGCACTGAACCCTATTTAGCAAAAGTAACCGTCAGACAGATGCAGTTACACCTGTAACACGCAACTCCTGCAGCCCCAAAGACTGTTTGCATTAAAACAAGAAGCTTTCCAAGCAGCCCACTCTCGTGCAGTTTGAAGAGAAGACCATCTTACAATACTAAGGCGATGGTAGGTTTTGAATCAATAAAGCAGACATATGTTAAAAACATTAATTTCAGGCCTCTCGAATAACACTATCTTACAGTACATAAATGTCTGACAAAATTATGGTAGACCATTTACCGGTCTGATGAAACCATACACATCCAAAAGTGGCATGATCTTTGAACAACAAGTGAGATAACGGGCAAGATACAATTGTTAAATAGCCTTATAGGGTAGATTGTCGCCACGATGTTTGATATTCCATTTTTGTCAGTTATGAGAAACCAACATGAACAAATCTGTCCACTATGCAGGTCGATGATTTTGACTCAACCTAGGGCATTTTTTCATTACATTTCATAAGGGAACACTAGATGGACTGGTCGTTTAGAAAACACAAAGGGACGGAGGCGTGTACGCTGTTTCTTTTAGTTATTTATCTTTATTTAAATAGATTGATGTTAACCCAGAAAGTGTCAGGTTAGAGCAATATAAACCATTATCATCGGCAGTAAAGCATAGTAGCATAAACAGACATTTCCAATGCACACAATTTTGCAGTTTTTTTCTGAATTTCGTATGGCCCGTCTCAATGATTTTAAAGTTTACTTTCCTTGTGAATAGTAAAAGTATTCTCCTAAAAGTAAATTTAAGTTGTTTTTTAGAAGAAGACGATCATGGAAGAAAATATTAGTATAGGCCATACTAAACCGCCTTAATCGAGTCGGTCAATTTGAAGACAGACCGCCCAAATGGTGTAACTGTTGATGTTTTTCTATCTATGTATTGTGTAGGTTTGCGTGTTTTCTAAGCGGATGTTGATTGATTGGGCACTGCACATATATATTTTCGACACAATATTGCAGTAAGATGTCGTTGGTAAGTTTTCTGACGTGTCGTCAGAGTGTACACCTTACGAGATGCATTTTAGATATCGAACTTTAAACAGTATTGTTTTAATTACACTGTTTGTCTTCCAAAAACATCCTTTTGAAAGCGCGAAGATGGAGTGCACCGAACAGATCAGACCCGCGATTTAGCCGACATCCAACTGGTTGTAAACCTCGAGATAATAGACAAGTTTAATAGCCCGCTAAAGTATTTGCCTTGTTAATGTATGAGCAATATTACTTTATGTCGTTCTGTCAAAGCTTTTTTTTAAATTATCGGATGCGCAACTACACCATTTTTCGTTGACTTCACGTGAGTTAAATCCACGTTTACTTTAAAACTATGGCCGATTGTATTTAAACGTGGCAATACTAATGCGCTCTCGTCTCACTTTTTGCTTTTGACCAATATTTCCTAATTTTACTGATAATATGCAGGATGGTATGTAATACATAGAAGAAGTAACAAAGTACATCTACGGACTCGTTTCGTTTTAAGCTAATAACATCCCGTTCTTGTGACATAACATTGAAATCAGTCGTATGCAGTTAACTTTCCTCTATTTAATACACTATTTTGTCCCAGTGTTCTGTCACTTCTGCACACACTTCTACATGTATTACCCTGACTTGCTTAAATATTCTTTTTCAAAGTGTTTTAAACAATAAAAGGGGTAATTGAGCTGTTTAAACTACCTTCTAGTTTGGAACGTTTTGATTGCCGAGGCGTTTATCTCGGATACATTTTGTACACATGTTGATAGTTCATTATGAGAAGATTAATTGTGTTTGTATTATAATATTCTTTTATCCGTTTTACCTCCGGGTATAGACATTGTTGCTGTTTGATGACGATAATATAATAATTTTATTTATCCTGTTTTTTGTGTGTGAGAAAACCCACCAGGAAGTGCGAGGTTAGAGCGCTCCACAAACCAGGTTTAGGCAACAAGACAACCATTTTAGCCTTACTGGCCTAACCAAGGCGGGAACTGTTTTAACTGGTTTTACTCTACTGTTTGTTATGTCTAGTGTCAAAGCCTATTTTTCACTTTTGCATTTACTCGGTATGTCTTTTTTATAGAGGAGTTCATTTTTGAAAGCAGTGGAAACTCTGATAGGACCTTTTTACTTGTTTTCCTCATGTTGAAATTTTCACATATATTCATAGGGAATCAAGAAAACAAAAGTATGTTGATATATATCATAATTTGTTCAATGTGTATGTAGCTCCAAATGGAAATGTTGGTACAATAATATCTTCGGAAGATATGTGTATGTCACATTAAAATTAATTTCGGGGGATTTTTAAGGAAACTAGTTTAAGCATCTAGATCGGTCCTATTGCTAAGACTAATACTTAGTTAATTCTGTATAATGTGTAGTCTTAGTGTTTAAAACGTGCATAGTAAGACTACTGTCTTGTACACATGTGAATACATTTTGAATTTCTCAGTTAATCGTGTATAATTATCATAGTAGTTGTTACGACAACACATTTATACTGAAATAAAGCAACCAATGTTTTATGATATACATAAGCGAAACTAGACATTCCAATTTGAAATTGCCTCTTTATGTCTATATTAAAGGATACCTTAGCAAAAATCTTCCTTTAATATACCCAGCCATGGGGTTGTCTTGGATTAAATTAACTTTGTAAAGATCAGTATATTCTTAGTTAATCAAATAACATTGAAATAAAATGACATACATCTAATTTAAGCGGTCCGTAAAAAAATCTTAATATAAATATAATGAATTATGGAACGCAAATATAAACTGTGTCCTGTAAAAAAAAATTCTAGTCTTGCCTTCCCTTTGACAATCAGCAGGCAATACATAAGTCAAAACAAAGTTAACATTCAACAGCTTATAAGCCTTATCAAGCACCAAATCTAGTCAACGTTTACATCTTTTTTCTTCTTACTAATAAGATATTTATTTAAGCGTAAATATTGTCCAACCAGTGTTATTAATAATGACTTAAAGACAGGTTTGTTAAACAAACATTTTTTTTGTGATTTTAAAACACTTAAAGTATCAATGGTTTAACAAAAACTCCTCGTTAACACCCACTATAGCATTCTTCCTTGTAGAATTAATAAATAGGTTGTATCTGCAGAGTCAATTGTGAAGAAAGCTTATGTTTTAATCTTGCCGACTCAATTAACCTTTATTTATACGTCTATTTATCTATAAGAAATGTTTACTTTGCATATAAGCTAAAGTTGTTTTACATTATATATATATATATATATATATATATATATATATATATATATATATATATATATATATATATATATATATATATATATATATCATACATTGTTTAAACTGTGTATGAATACTTCTTAATTAAAACTTTCTTGTTAAATTTAAATATAATCTGTTGTGAAACTTCTTTCTTTACTTTCTGTATTTTAATGTCGAACATAAAAAGAGAAATGTACCGCAATGTTATTTACCGTATACAAGTCGCGTTTTCTCAGTAAGTCGGTTTACCGAGTCACCAATTATACAGCACAGCAGCTACGATAGAATTCATGTAATACGTATTCGCAAGTTCTTACAAAAAGCAAACATAAATGATAGTTATAATAAACAGAACTACTGTGTACGACATTTTTACAGAAATAGAATAGGCATACCTTGCAATGTTAGTAATGTTGAATGAGGTGAATTCAATCCAGATGTATGTTTACACGTGTAGCCGCCAATATCACTTGCTTGTAGTGAAGTGACAATCAGTGTTGTTTGGTCAGCTTTGTAGGCAAATCTGTCTCTAAAGTTTGAACTGATAGTAGTCTCTCCTTGATAAACTAAAACCGTTGAGCCTTTGATCCACTTCGGTAAAATGTACGTTCCAGTAATCCCACAAGGTATTTCTACGGTTTGTCCGATACGCACTTGTATAACAGTTTGTGTTGCTATCATTGGAAAGAACAAAAGCCATGCAAGACCTGAAAACCAGTATGTGACCATGTTACTTTTTTATCATATAAGTGTTTAAGTCATATTTCAAGAATCTATATATTTATTTTGACTGTTTATCTATCTAGTTGGGTTTTGTTTCTGTCTATATACCTACGTCTTTCTATTTATCTTTGACCCTCCCTATGTCTCTTTCTTTCTCTCTACCTGTCTAATTGTATGCAGAAAATTAAGGTATTGTAGTAGGAAAATATAAGCACGTTCTATAAGCCTTTCCACAGTTATTTAGATCTGAACTAACTCTGGACAAATGCAAAACGTTACCGTGTTAGAAAGGTCGGTCAGGATCCAATGAGGTGTTTAAACCTGGTTAACAAAGCGCTCCAACATTGCGCTTCCTGGTGTGTGTTTTTTCTCCGATCAGTGAACGTATAGTATCAAGTTATTACATTGACATAACGTACGAATTAGCCAATACACGTAGATAGAACACGTAAAATGTACTGAGACGTTGTGATTGTGTTTGCCATATCTATATGGGGCACGACTGGAGAAATAGAATTCCAACAGTGACTGTCCAGTTATGGCATTAGGTCACCATATTTATATAGTCTGCTTATTGTGTAATTTAAAAACAATGCACGTTCTTGACTGAAAAGGGGTAAACTGCAAGCAATGCAGTGCAATAAAAAAATCCGGAGTTAAAACAATTAGCAATACATTAAGTAATAATACGTTTTAAAGAGGTAATAACAAACTTTAGATATTGTAGATTTTTTATCTTAAATAAAACATTTCCATAATATGCAGTATGGCGTATGTCTTTAAAAGACAACGTTGGAGATTTGTAAGAGATGGTGGTTGATGATTCACCTCTCAGTATTTTTGTAGTATATTTGTCCCACAAAAGTTATGTTGTTATACTCTCTATCGGCTGGTAAAGGTATATATTTATTGTGGGCATTTTAAAAATACTATTTTAGATATTACAACAATACGAAAACACGCTTATCGGCTGGGGAACAGCACCACAGGTATCTATGTCGGTGGCAATCATTTATAATTTTAATTATTTATTATTGGTTCAGGTTGAACTAAAATATGTTTAAATAATAACTTCGCTTACTTATATATGTTCTTTAACAAACGAAGGTCAGACCAGCGGAAAATTAAATTGTTAATTCAACCCATATATATCATGACGAAACATTGTATTCAGTACAAGAAAATGTCATGTTTTAATCGGATGAGGAAACAATGCATGCACATGATGGTTACCTGTTGTTAAATGAATGATTCATGCAAAATATGCTTACCTTTGACTTAGATATAATGCAGGCAAACCAAGTTTTTTTTTTTTGTTTTTGAAGAAAAAGAGCACGCTAAACATAAACTCATACAAAAGACTTACAGTTTTGGAAATTTTAGCGGTGATATATCTCATTTTAGAAAACTTAATTTGTCATAAGAATCATATGTTGCACTAAGGTCATTTACATATACTGATGAACATATATATGTACTAGGGATGTCAAAGGATACTTAATTTGGTATCCGAATATTCGTCGAACGATCCGAACGGATATTCGGATATCCGGATATAAATCTTAGTTAATTCTGATGTTGCAGTCGAACGTGTGCGGGGTTACTAACGTTTCCATTGGCATAATTAAATCGTCATTTCAATGGAAATAATTAAATCAACATTTCCATAGGCATAGGCACTTCATCATTTTACTAATTTGTCTACGGACCTCACAAAATGTCGCAAAACATCGGACTGAAGATTGGAAGGCATAATAAATGATTTGTTTAGGAAGTGGATGTGAACAAATCAAAATCACGTTGATCGAATGGAAACATATTAAATTCATCAATTCATTTATACAATCCAAACGGACTTAATTAAACATGACTAACTGATCTGTGTCTACATAATTGTAGCTCTATCTCTTCTTAATAAAGCCGAACAAGCGAAATTAAAGATAACAATCCTTAATAAAATGGATAAGTAATAGCTTCAAACAATGGCTGTTAATTGGCAAATAATTTTACATGAGCTTTAGCACATTTCTAAAACTGTGAAGTTCATCAACAAAATTAAAAATGGTATTCGCTAAACAAAATGGATCAGTAGAAGCTTCAAACATTGGCTGCTAATTAACATGTAATTATACATACCATCATGCTTTAGCACATTTCTAAAACTGTGAAGCCAAATATATGATACTGCTTGTCACAACCTGTCACCTCCTGTCGATAATCCGTTACAACTGCGTATGCATGAATGCACACTGACATGACGGCAGAAAAATAAATTAGCAAAATGGCCAAAACATTTAATTAAATATAAGCGAATATCCGGATAGCAAAGTCGATTCGGATATCCGATGATTCGACCGGATATCCGGATATCCGTTGACATACCTAATATGTACATATATATTTTATTGTAAAAATCATCGAAGCAACCGCAACATTATGTCTTCAAATTGAAAATATATATGCACGTTTAACATACTTACACGATGTCTTTGCTGCTGTGCATTCATATAGACCCTAGAACAAAGAAATTCATACTTAGCTTTAATCAATCAAATATATTTATGTTGCAACATGTAAAACATATGTGTAAGTAGAACGAGAAAAGGGAAATAAGGCATTACATATTTCTTTGTTTATATAAAGATGTAGCTTGGCAGGCAGGTGCTAAATGTAAGTAGGTGCATGTATAGGTAGGAAGTACTGTAATGGTAAGTATGTAAGTAGGTAGGTAGGTGGGTAGGAAGGTAGGCAAATGAATATGTAGGTAGGTTAG
Organism: Sinonovacula constricta; assembly: GCA_007844125.1. Taxonomy (NCBI): domain Eukaryota; kingdom Metazoa; phylum Mollusca; class Bivalvia; order Cardiida; family Solecurtidae; genus Sinonovacula; species Sinonovacula constricta. The sequence continues at coordinate 60,558,014 of CM017560.1, read as the reverse complement.
TCATAAGGTCAGACAATCCGTCTGTTGGTCGCCCGTTCTGTTATATGGTAATAAATAGCAATGCTCTAATGAATGCACACGTTAAATATAGTTTTAGGTGAAGGAGAAAAAACAAACGCCTACGAATACATTTAAGTACTTCTTAAAATTATTAAGTTTTGTGAATAGTATAGGAAGAAAAAACGAGTGACGTATTCATAATATGTTCAGTTATTGCCCACTTATGGTATTGATCTATCGTTAACTGTAAGGAGATTATTACCATGAAAATTTAAATTCAGTACATACCATGAACAAGTCAGTATATAAAATCCAAAACTTCAATCCAATTCAAAATGTATGAAGCCAGAGGTAAATTCTAATTGCAAGACAATCACTTCATCGAAAGGAAGTTTATTGTATTTATTTTCCACCTCATTTTTAAGTTTACTACGCAAATATGACAACAAACGAAAGATTCATCTTACGGGAAGTAAAACAGCCGCATCACAGTTTCAAGGGCGAACACTGTTCCGCCAGCCTATAAATCAAAGTGATGATATCTCTCTTGCTTTTAAAGCAAGGGACGACGACTGACCTTAACATTTTAAAAAAGTATAAGTTGACTAGGTAATTATATGTTCAGCTTTAAAAGCAAACGAACTATTACCTTCATAAAAAGATCAATATACTACATCGCATTTGTACACTGTAAAATTCATTTCCTTGTGACAAGTTCAATATGTTAAGCAATTTAGCAATTTGCGAAAGAAAGTAAATGCATTATCACAAAGTATATACAATTAATTATCACATCTACTGTCAGCACAAACAAGCAAAAAAGTAAAATGAATAACCAAAAAAAAAAAAAAAATAGAAATTGTCATGTAAAATTGCAAATATTTGAGTGAAAGGAAAAAAAGAAAATGGTTTATAAGAATTGCCACAGAACTTTAAATTTTAACTACATCTCAACAAAGCAAAACAGGGTGATAAAAAGACAGCGAGAAGACAAAACGCACAAGCGAAACACCTGCAGTTACCTCCCTGGAACGGTCAGTCTAAGGGATCTAGTGGCGTGATTGAACCTGGTTTGTGAAGCGCTGCAACCTCGGACATCCTGAAGGTATTGCTATCAAACAAACAGTGAAAATATGTAAAATTTATATTCCAGAGCAGCAAACAGCAAACACCTGCATCGGGACCTAAACGTGATAAAATGAACTTATAAACAGACAAAAAAACTAGAAATATAATAAACTATCAACATATGTATTATCGATAAACGCCTATGCAACCTAAACATTTCAAACAAAAGAGTAGTTTTCAAATTAAACAACCCAAGCGATGACGTGTAATAAAACAATTTAATGACGTAATACAACAATGACGTCATACTCTTCAAACTCGAGGAAAATCATAAAATAGATACTGCTCAATTGTCTCACCTATATAAGGTACGACTGAAGAAATGAAGATACATAAGTCCAACAGTGGTTGTACAATTATGTCTTTAAGTTAACTGTTTTCATGTAGTCTCAACAAGCTGTTCCATACAATTCGAGTAAAATGCGGGATTTTTAGGTCAAATGCTGCATACTTGCTTTCATACTGCTTTAATACTTTGAAGCAATAAAATCATTGCGGTAAAAGAAGTTTGAAGACGCCTTCCTAAATTTGTGAAATCGGACAGTTTAGAAGACATAATCCGGTTTCTAGCATTCAAATCTTCTACTTAAGTACAAACTCGTGCACACCTTATACGTTGGGATATGTAGGAGGTAGCACGAGGCAATCACCGTCAAGGTATGGATAATTCAGATTAATACAGTTGAAATTATCTCTTTTGTCTTAGATTTTAGTAGGGACGTAGCCATATGAATTGGCGATCTCATTGTCTATAAATGCTATATTTAAATGTCAGTTATTTGCTTTATTAAGAATGGATCATTTGAGAAAAGAAAGGATTATCTATAGTTAGAATATCGTCAAGATAGCGTGACGTTAAATTGAAAGCATCATAATAAGGCTGTGTTTAGAAGGGGATAAAGTTAACAAGAAACAACGTTCCAGTAAGTATAAAATCAAATCTGCAGTGTATGGTACAATAATAGCATTACTATAATATGGCTGCTTTTAGTCCTTATGTCCCATGTTGTTGTTTTTTTTCTTTTCATAATGAACTTAAATGTCAGTGTAGCATCGGATGTAAGTCTACTAGGAGCCCGTACAAGTGTATACACTTTTATTCGGCAACAGTTTCTGTCATCCAGGTTTCCGTCAATGTGCTCTATGTTGTCTATTAATTAGTTCGTGTTAGCATTTTTTATTTCTATATTTTGTCACCAATACATAAATGTGAAACACGTGGTTTCAAATGGTAAACTGTAAAATAACTTTATATTAAAGCTATATGCTCTATTATTTTTACTAATACAAAACGGTTTATTATTTTAAAACCTTTCACTTAAACATGTACTAAATAATTGCCAACGCACCATTAGTCTAATTTTGATGACTCCTGTCTTTGACGTTACACACGCTGACATTTAAGCTACAGTATAGATAACTATTGTTTCAAGTTTTTATTAATACTGGGTGAAGTTAACATATATTTTGCAATCAGTTACTGTGTTAACCATCTTATTCTTATTATTATACGTTTTTCTGGTGCATATTTTAAAGTACATTTGTGAAAAAAATTATATAATATTATTGCAATGACAGCTGATGGTCACTCCGATTTAAATGAAAAATGATATTTTTACATCCCTATGGCATAGGACTATAGACCATAAATATCTTTTAATTGCAATTATGATACAAACAGAAAGTAATAAAATAATATTCATTATCACGTTGTAACATTAAGAATTACAAGATAGGATAAATGAGTACAAAACAAATGATAGTGAGTGTAGTTTTACCGTACAATACGTTACTATAATTCGTTCCATTTTTCGACATGCGGTAACAAACAATGGTGTAGAATTCCTTTTTGTACCTAAAACTTAAATTTCAATATTTTTAAGAAATGTTCGTAAAGTTCATGCATGTGAACTTAATTGTGTTCATTTGACTAAGATTTTCATTTTCCTATTTCCAGTTACACACTAACACATACCACACACATACACACTCACCCACAAACAAACACATACACGCGCACCAACACGCAAATACACTCAGACGCCTGTACACACATCTGTGCACATGTACGTACACACGCCTGTACACACGCTCAAACACACACACACACACACGGGTCATATATCCTACTTCACATGTCGATTCCTTCATTCAATTCAATGTGAAGTACAAGAATATATATAGATTGCTGCAGTAATAATAGCTGACGTGATGGGCAAATGTGACATATTGATAATGTTCCCTTTCGTTGCCATTATGGTGTGGTCTCGACGTAACCTTAAAATCCTGTACTTGACCAATTTCTTCATTATAACGAATAAAAACAAGACCATTGAATTGCCATAACTATATACAATATACCTGCTGCCCTGTAAAGGCGGAGTCAATAGTATAGGATTGAAAGAGAAATCGAGCAACTGGCATGTCTGAAAGCATGCTATGGCAACGTGTCTTTTTTTGTTTAACGTTTTGCCATCGCTGCAAATGATGATGAAAAAAGAAATCTGCTCGCCCTTGGAATAATCATAGAAGACCCGCAGATCATCTTGCAGCATCTCACCGATGTTAAGGGCGTATACCTCACCGTCGGTAATATTGTTTGAACGTGGGACACATTAAAACGATGTCTTCAATCACGCCGACATATTTAGTCTAAAGCAAATCCAACGCATATAGTGTTGTCCCACAGCTAGTTGCCACGCAGGAGATGGCAGAGAGGGGGAGGGGTTGATTCCAAGGCAGCCTAATAGATGATGGAATTCCGGTCGTTCTTCAAACTTAGCTGTTCATCTATATCGACGTAATATATATTTCAACATGTCAGCTAGTCTCTGGTCAAATAAATAATATTTCCGTCGCTGCCATTCTCGATGCGTCGCCCAATGCCACAAAAGGATTCACAGTCAGTTGTCCCAGGTCAATCCAGAGGACAAACTCCTCAATGAAATACTTTTAAACCATGCCGCTAGTCCCATGTCTTAAGAGGCCACGAGTACTTCGGGCATGTCGATTGCGGTCTACAGCGAACAACACGTTTGTTTTTTTCCAGCGGCTGATATGACCGATTACCTTTAAGGTAGGTACCTGAGAAGCATACACGCGAATACTTGGAATAAAGAATATACAGTTGATTCCACTTCGAATAATATATATATATATATATATATATATATACACATACATATACGCATATTACATTTTTTTGAATAAAATATTCAAACATCAAACCTTTTCTTCTTAACCTTTGTAAAGAAAAGTAATGATTTATCCACAGTTGCCAAATTTTATAATAGAAATACAAAAAATCCCGATGTTATACCTACTGTGCAATCTCACTTAAAGGGCATGGTGGCTGACGTCATCTATACAGGGCACGACTATAGAGATATGAAGACTAGAAATTTATCAGTGACAACTATGGCTTAAAGTCACCGTTTTATATATAGTCTCAACGACCTGTCCGGTCATCGTGTATATTAAAAGCAAAGCCAGTTCTTGACTTTAAAAGGGCCAAGTTGCAAGCAATGCAGTACAACGAAAGATTCCCGGGTTGTAACCGTCAGCAATACATGTTCTAATAAGTTTTGTAAAGTGGTCAGAAAAGTTATTGAGACCATTGATTTTCTTTATCTTGAAAAATACATTTCCATAAAATGCAGGATGGCTTATGCCTTGATGGATTATTGTTTTCATACTGCTATTATACTTAAAAAATCAGTGCAGCTAATCTGACAGTAGGTATATTTGGCTGCAAAATGTTGCAATAACAACGTCAAATCGGTCAGCTTACTCTGATACTAACATCATCATCTCTCTCTCTCTCTCTCTCTCTCTCTCTCTCTCTCTCTCTCTCTATATATATATATATATATATATATATATATATATATATATATATGTATTTGTTTATTTATATATCCAACCATCTCTGTAAATATCGGCTGATATAACCCGTGTGATAAAGTTGAGATTTTTCAATCGATATTCCCGCACCTGCTCTAAGCCGGACTACTTTTTCGACGAAACGATCAGGAATGTTTACGAGAACGAAGCTCATTTGTCCCGTAATTATGCTTGTGGTCACCCCAAAAATGTCCATAATATAGTAATTGGTTAAATGGAGCAAAAGAGGCTATTAATAAAAAGGATGAGTGCGATTTCGATCTCTGTCCTGCAGGATTGAAAACTTGCGTAGCAGAGTCTTAACCGACTGAGCTGACCGGACAGTTGATCGCGAAATTCCGAAGTTTTATTTAACAATTGAAATAATGATATAGAAAATTTGAAGAAAAAAATATCAGAAAAATGAAACAACATGTATTACAGGAACATGATTAAAATTGTTTAGTAATAGTAATAAAATCAATAAAAGCACGAATTTATAGTCTGCAAAAATAAAAACAATTGTCGAAATTTAAGATCATAAGAGTCACCGTTGTTTTGATGTTATTTAGTGTGAATTGAAAGAATGTGATGAAGAATCGTAAAAAAAACTAAGCAGTGTTGAGGAGATGAGCTACGAGGATTTCGAGGCAAAATCTGGCTTTAATCCGAACATTTTTGAGAAGGAAATCGATCTTGAATCTGTGGTGACTGTCTCAGATTGCATCATCTGCCTAATCTTAGGACAGACCCTGACGATCAAATGCCGTTTAATGATGAACATTAAAATGGTTCAGATAGAGCTCGATTTTTAGTCGAACCAAATACAGCTGACTGCACAGATCTGGACAATGTGCTAAAAAAATCACAGTTTCTAGACGTAAACATGAACACCAACCCACCACCTCCAATCCAAACATTTCTTCAATTTTCGCAAGTCACCTTGTCAAAAACACAACTATCTTCGAAATTTTAAAGCACTATATTCAATGTTCATAATTTCAATGTCATCAACAATTAAAATCCATGAGCTACTGGTTGTTACATTCACAAACACACACAAACCTCGAATGTAATTCGAGTTTCTTAATGCGTAGCAACTTTAATGTTACACGGCCTTGACATTACACACTACATGTATAACTTTACACGAGGGTGTGGTTTTTGTTGTTCTTTTTTCTAACCATTATTTTTAGATATCGTAATCAATAAAATTACAGCCTTATGTATAAAAGAAATAACATGTTTATTGTCTTATTTTTTATTGCAAAATAAAACTATTCTTATAGCCGAATTACTCTATTGCTCGCGCATGAATTTCGTGCATTGTATTGGAATGTCAGATCATATAAGGGAGGAGCATTAGCGGTAAATTTTAATGTTTCCCTTTGAAAAGCTGCTGATGGTGGGATAAAACACATTGTTTTTAATTAACTTTTATTATCATGGCCTTATTATTTAGTATATGAATTCGTGTGGATAAGAACTTAAATGCTTGTAAAATGTTTGTCTTGTTTTATTCTTCAGGCAAAACTAAGTTGCCTCATTTCGCCTTGAACGTAACTGAATAGTCCCCTTGTGACTCATTCAACCCAACAGATCTGTTGATGTAGTCATTGACCTCTTGATGTGGCATTATGGTGAACTTGACATTGGTCCAAAGAAATGTACTTCAGTCAACTGCTAGTAAGTTCAATTTATCATGCTATCTTTCTAACTAAAACAAAACTATTATAACGATGAAAGTTACTTTGAGTTAAGTTAAAGTATTACTTATGGCAGCTGTAACTTTAAATACTTCTCGGCTAGAAGCTGGATCCAAAGCTTACCATGTGGAGTGTATGGATCAAAATGTAATTATTGAGCTTAAGAGTTCACTTTCCATCGCAGCCGTCAGGGAATTGGTTATATACAAGGAAGAACGACGGGTTATCCAAGTTGTCTGTGTCAACTTACACCAAGACACAAAAACCCAATCCGTAGAGTGAGGCACCTGGTACTGGAGGCCCTTGGTTTGATATCAGGCCCTGACATAGACACTGGTTAAAGATGGTAATGGTATAGCTAATTTACTGATCAGTGTTATTTGTTTCAGCTGGTTCGTTACATTAGTTTAACACTACGGGTATTACCTTGAATGTGTATGCAAAAATCAACTTAAATCCTATGGTTAATGGCTGATAGTTTTTCCAGAACATTCACTGAATCATTACAGAGCTGGGGTTTTTAATGTGTGGATATGTTTACAAAGGATGCAATCTTTGAAAATGACACTCGAAAGTCATGGTTTAGTCAACTGACTTTATTTTTTATTATATTTTTTTAGAAACCGTTAATGCTTTTTTTCTAGTAACACATTGCTTATTGAAAAGAAATAATGTAATGCCGTTTGGAATTAAATAGTTGTTAACTCTGTCTTTATCCTTTAAATTCCCTTTTTACACTTATGGTATGTTCAAATGCAGAGTGTAATTGTATTATATGTGTAATCTTTTAAAATAATAAAATAATTCACATAGGTCAAAGTATGCACCAACATGCAGCTTATCACTACATAGAAAAAGAATCACTTGTGATTTATTCATATAAGACTATAAATGTTACGTTTTACTAATATTGACAGGAAGAAAATGCATCTCATTTTAATTGCATTAATAACTTATGATTTAGGATCATGATCAGGTCAGTGTTGATGCATAGTACTTGAAAAAAAAAAGCAACATAAAAAGTACTCTTACATATATATTTTACACTGCATCCTGGTTTGTATATATTCAACATGCTTAGTATTGCCACAATTATTGTATACATTCATTGAAGTTTGAACTTTCACATTATGGTTTTATTTATCGCTGATCATCAACCTAAATGGCTTCTTTTGTACAGATGGCACACTCTTCAGAATTGGGCATATCATTTAGTCAAATGTCGACATTTTGTTGTCAACAGGTATGTTGCAGTTAGATGGTTTCATCAAGTGGGGTAATTTAAAAGAGTTGGTTTTGAGGTATAGTGTGTGTGTGTGTGTTTGTGTGTGTGTGTGTGTGTGTGTGTGTGTGTGTGTGTGTGTGTGTTGCACATGATCTCAATACATGCTACCAATTATCCCAGTATTTAGCAAATTAGTATTAAATTTCCAAGACTAAACAACAACTGAAATCTTAAACACAATAAGTAAATGACATCTGGTGAGCTGGAAGATCATTTGATTTTCAATAAGATGAGTCCCTGCTATACTATAAAGGATTTCTCTAGACTTTTTAGAGTTGTTAATGCACCATTATGACAACAAATGTAGATTAAACTTACATATGAAATGATACTTTAAATATTGCAGAGAACAGTCATTGTAAAATTAACATAAGTAAAAAATATCTCACAAAAGTTCGAAAAAGTGTTTCCAATATAATTAATATGCCCATGACAATGTTTGTTTAGTTTTTCTTTGAAAAAAACAACAACAACTGTTTAACCACATATAGTAATGTAAACAATTGTGTTTTTATACGCCTGGCCACGATATTACAAGGGGGGGGGGGATAGGGAAGTGTCTAGACTTTTAGTATAACTTCTGGATTATTTGTCGCATTACTATGAAACTTAAAATAAACATTGATTAACATTTTCTTACAAACATTCAATCGCAAAACATACAAATTGTATACTATTTGCTAAATAATCGGTGTCTATGACAACGCGTATCTGCGAACCTGGAGCAAGTAAAAAAAATCAGACATTTTTTTCTAGTTTTTTTCTTTATTGATTAACTTCTTGTTTGAAGGCTATTTCTTCAACGTATAACTCCGCGAAAACGTATGCTGCCTTATGACGTTTCTGACGTCATATCCGCAAATTTTCACCGTTTTCTTGGTTTCGTTTGAATATTATACGCATTTGTTCATAGCGTGGTCATTAACCAAAATTTCACAATCATGAAGTCGACGGGCGACGTCGAGTTAAGGACAGCCATTACAGTTTGTGTCGGATTAAATAAGAAACCTACTGGAACGTTTAAGATGATACAGAGTTCCAGAACAACCAAAAAATGCAGCAGTGCACTTGTCTTTAATTGGCACCGACGACTTCGAGAAGGAAGATGCTCTATAAAAGACGATCAGCGATGTGGTCGCCCGTCTAAGGTAAAAATGTGAAAGATGTGGTGTACGAGAGGTTTAGCTTCTGAACTGGACGTTTCTACATCTACAGTACACGACGTTTTGAAAACAGAGCTTGGAATGTCCAAAGTGTAAGCGCGATGGGTGCCGAGACTTCTTAATTATCATAAATAGGAAAGCAGGCTTCATTGCTCGAGCAAGTTCGTCCACCGGAACGAGCGCGAATGTGAAGAATTCATTGATCGCATAATTAGAACTGACGAGACTTGGTTATGGCACTTCGACCTGAAGTCGGAAGCACAGTCCTCTGTATGGAAAACCCCCGGAACTCCTCCCCAAAGAAGGCTAGGGTACAGAAGAGTGGTATGAACCACATGTTTTTCATGGACAGGAAGGGCATGATACTATAGCATCAAGTATCCGATGACCAGACAGTGACTGCTAGTTATTATTTGAAGGTAGGCAGTTTAATATTGTATAAACATTGTTTTACTACGATTTAGGTGCTTAAACTACAACTATTAATAACAAACAACATAATGGAAATGATAAAAAGTAGTTTGTTTCAGCTTAATATCACTATTTACCTAGTTTGTAAGTTTGACACATTGTTTTTCCTTCAGGATCGACGTGATTTAATACAGGCATTGAAATTGAAAGAAATCCCGCCCGATCTTGATCCAGAACGCATTATATTTCACCAAGATAACGCACCTAGACATAGGGCTGGCTCAACCATCCTTGAAATCAGCTTACTTGGTTTCGAAATTCTCCAGCATCCACCATACAGTCTAGATCTAGCCGCCATGTACTTCAGAGTTTTCCCAGAGATCAAAGCTGCTCTACGAGGTCTGCGCTTTGAGAACGCGAACGAGCTTCGTATGTACACACAAACTGCTGTTTCGTCATACAAAGGGACTGGTTCAGTGATAACTACACTAAATGGTTACAGAGACTAAGAAAATGTATTCAGAGCCAGATTAGTAATTACGTTGAAAAAGTGTGAACGAATATCAGAGATTATCATGACGTCATTTGTATAACGCTGACGTGCTCCGGGTTCACCTCACTGTTGTTGTGTTATTAGCTGTTTTAATATTTTCATATTATTTATACAACATGTGCAAAATAGAACAACCTTCATAAATTTATATGATCGCAAGGTACATAGATTGTGTTATTTTATAGCGTCAGTATACGAACTTTCCGATCACCCTATAGGTGAAAATGCTGCCCTTCAAACGTTGTGTTCAGGTGGGTAAAATATTTGCAACATTTCTTTTCTAGTTTTTACCGTACCGAGCTCCACAATTAAACTAGTTTACCTTCAACAGCTTGTCAAAGGTCAGAAACTGACAATTACTTCACATCCCCTAAGACATAAGGTTGAGCCTAAGTTGGTTTAGACATTACTCTTCTTTTTTTTTTTCTTTGATGGCCTGGCATCATTCTTGATGTCCACAACCAGCAAAGAATATTTATACATATATTCTATTGCAATCTCTAATTTCTAATTTATAGTAATGTTGAATTATTTATAATATTAAATCAACTTTCATAAAACTGAATTATGTGATCTCTCTAGGGTGCAAAAAGATGACTGCTTCAGATTACCAATGCATAAGTGTCCGATTTAAGACATAGTGTATCATCTACAGGTGTGTGTGTGTAAATGGTGATATTGATAAGCTTCACGGTCCTATATCATATGTTATCGTTTGGGGACAACATTATAATCAATTGATATGGTATTTACATTTCTTTTATTTTTGTAAACATGGACTGAATACAATAGGATGATTGGTCCGATGTCTGGTCCAAAGACTAGTCGTTACAATTATTTTTTTCGATTAAGTTATTGAAACATATACCATTTGAGTATAAATAACTAATCTCGCACTATAAAAAGTATTTCCCTACAAGGTTTGCACGAAGTTTGTTCTACTGTAGAAGGTTTCAATGCTAGAAACCGGTTAATTTCTTCTCCAATGTTACAGCAAAACTGTCGATTTCACAATTAAGGCAGGCGTTTTCAAGATCCTTTCAACGCAATGATTGTATTGCTTCAAAGTATAGTAGCAGCATGTACGCACTTATGCAGCAAGGAATACGCCATCCTGCTTTTTATGGAAATGTTTCATACAAGTGAAAGAAAATCAAAGGTCTCAATAACTTTTCTGACCTCTTTACAAAACGTATCAGAAAATCTATTACTGGCGGTTACAACGCGAGAATACTTCGGTGTAGGGCAGTCCTTACAACTAATCCTTTTACAGTCAAGAACTCGCGTTGCTTTTAAATAACACGAAGACTGGACAGGTAGTTGAGACTTTATAAAAACAGTACATCAAAGCCATAATTGGACAGTCACTGTTGGTTTTCTTGTCTCTTTATCTTTCTCGTCGTGCCCTTTATAGGTGAGAAAAGTTGACCAGTCTCAATGCCCTTAACGTGAGATTGCTTAGTAGGAAGAACATAAAAAAACATCGGCAATTGTTGTACATTTAGTATAAAGTATGCAAATTGCGGATAAATCCTCGGATTTTTTTAGATATTATTTGAATCCCGTTGCCTATTACCTCCTTACAGTACTACACTTTTATTTCTATAATTCGATGATTTCTTTCGTGTGAGTTTTTTGTTTTTATTTCATGTCATTGTATGATGTCATTAAATTGTTTTATTATACGTCATCGTTTGGTCCTTTTTATTTCAAACTACACTGCTATTTGTATTTTTAGGTTGCCGAAGCTTTTATCTAATATACATTTTGTACATATGTTGATAGCTTATTTTATTACTAATTATTTCGTCTGTTTATTAGTTCATTTTATCTGTTTTAAATCCCGATGCAGGTGCTTACAGTTAGTCGTCTCACTTTGACCGGATATTTTATTTGCAATGTTTGTCTGACAGTAAACATGCATAATGTGCGACGGCGGAGCCCTCCAAAAGCCAGGTTTAAGCACATCAGTCTGTCCTGTTGCCGACTGACCGTTCCAAGGTAGTAACTGCTGTTTTTTTCCTTTTGTGTGTTATGTCTGGTCTATGTGTTTTTGTCACATTTACATTCGCATTGAATCTGTTTGCCTTTGTATAGAGTAGTTTTCATATAAATATATTATAATATACATGTGGCAATTGTGATATGACCTTCTCGTTTTTAGCTATTGGTTCAGCGGTAGTTTAGATTAAAATATCTTGATAGTACCTTTTCTTTATCTGGCATCTTTTTGGAGCAGATATGCAGCAGATCATATCTTGTGTCATGTGTAGTGTAAAAATAAATTAAGTAGACGTTTTATTAGATACCCAGAGCTTACAACAAATGTAATTGGATGAACTTTAGTAAGCAATAATAATGCAGGCAAAGAATTACCTTCCATAACTCCATAAGGTAAGGATTAGGTAAATAACACCTTTTGACCTGAAATAATCTTATATTTTACCATTGATTTAGAACCACTCAGGGTTTTAATTCAAGTCTTTTCTCAAAACAGACAAATGAAAATATTTAAGAAGCAATCAGATACAACTTACTTCTTTTATTTTTTTGACTGGTAAGTCTGAACATTATTCCATGTGCATATTTCTCTGACACAGTAACTATAAATAACTAACTTCAAATAAATGTTAAGATGAAGTCTACAAAAACTATCACAGTGACCTTGCTTAACGCTCTACAAAAATCATCTATACTGTGTGATGAATCCAAATAGGTCTAAATCCTATTCGTTTCTGTGGCGGTATGTGTATTCAATCTATTAACTTATCCATCAACAATTTATGAACAACTGCAATGTTATTGGACTAGTGTTTCTAAAGTAACATTGCAACAATAAAAACAACATTTGAATATATTATATCGAAAATGTATGTAAACAAATAGCCTGGTGTAACCTCATCTCTGTGTTTTAAGACTAGTTTGTGTTTTCTCTTTCAATTTAAGTTTAATTACCGTAAACTATTTTCATAATGACCTTTTAGATCTAGTACTAAATTGAAAACTTCTTAAAACTAGCGAAATACAGCTTAAGAGTTACCAAAACACAACAACAACGAATTTAGGAAAACGTCGAATTTTGATATAATGTTGACATTTCGATAAAAAAAACTTTCCAAAAGTAGGTTTTGCCAGTTTATTTGCTTGTTCTGATAAACAGAATGTTTCATTATGCCATTCATTCCGTAAAAGCATCGCAAACATCAACAACAAAAACAAACACTGCTTGTGAACGGTAGCTGCAAGTACATGTGTTTTCACTCTTTTTATCTTTAACTCCGAAAATGTTAGACCTCTGGCTTTGTTCGTTATATTGGATTATGCGGCCAAATAGATTACGAAAATAGTGCCCAAACTGCATTATGTGTAGTCTTAAGTTTGTAAGAATTGTCGAGGTGTTTATGTAACTAACTTTTGAAATGTAAACACCACTTTGTCGGCATATCATTGATTAACCCTTGAACTTTAGTTTCAGAGTGATGCGTTAGATGGGATATTATGATGATCAGAAGCAGGTGGTAATCAATTTAGTTGGATCTATAACTTAAATTAAGCCTTTATAAGTCGCAGGTGCATCCATTTAAGAGTTCAACTGGTTGGAAATGCCTTTCGCGGTTATCTCCGCCTTGGTTATTTTGGGCTTCCAATTCGTTGGTGTTGGCGGGCGATAGCAGCTGCCGGTTATTAGAACAGTATAAAGATTCCATCATGCTCCACGTTGATGCGTTCAGGTTGATGTTTTTTAGTGTTTTTTGTTTGACAATGTTTCAGTGACGGAGCACCCTGTCATACAAGATTGTCATGCGGCTTTTGTACTGGCTGCGTAACGTTGACATCAGCTGTGTGACTACTTGAAACTTTAAACCAACAACTTCTATGCTGCAGGATGCGGCGGTGACTCCTGCCGCGCTACACTAATGTCTGTAATTGTAAAAAAATAAGTTTATACTTAAGGCGGCCACATAACGCAATGAACGCAAAAGGTAGAATGGCTAATAGTTCTTGAGCAGCACGAAGTCACGCTGGATGTCGGCCATGGCATTTTTCGCAACGTTACTGTCCAGTTTGTTTCCAGCAAGGATCCTCATTTTCGCAAGATGCCGGTTATTGACATTGTCGGTAACTTGGTATTGTGCTATAGTATACTCATCAGACGAAACCTTACTCTGATTGATCGTTTCGTGCCAAATGACTGCAGCCTCTAAATATGGTCAAGCCTGTGAGCTCTGTCAAGGCACATTTTTTATCAGTGATGAAATCAAGCTGATCCTGTATAATACACAAAAGCGTTATGCGAATTCTTGCTTTTACTCTCTTAATGCGCCAAAAAAACTTATGTTACGGATGTTAGTTAACGAAGTCCACAAGTCGGAATAATTTTTTTAGTCTTAAAAACTTAAGAAAGAACTTGCAAATTTATAATAGTATATACGCTTAGGCACGTAAACAATTGTTCCTACATTGATTCACAAGAGAACGGATACGACAAACTGGTTTGACAAAAAGAATATATGACAAAGTCCTATGATTATTGCAACATATACTAAAATTTGAAGAGATCTAAATGCAAATGAAATGTAAAAGTCAGAACAAACCTGTGGCGAGCCATTAAACAAGGAGAGCAAGCCAAACCGTTACCGCCTTGGAACGGTCAGTCGACAAAAGGGTCCGACTAAGGTGCTTAAATCCGTTTTACAGTCCTCTTACTTTGCACTTCAATCGTGCATAATTCTCGTGCAACTCGCAGTCACGAATAAAACGCCCACATGGACGGACCTTACAGAAATGACATACATACTGCAAGACACAAACTGTTTGACCCTAAACGGACAATACCAAAACGTACTATAACATAACGTATATGCAAATACACAATAAAAGAAACACTGGTGACACTTGATAATTTCTTCTGCTGTTCGCTTTAACATCTTTTGTTAGAAGTCGAAGATTATAAGTAAATATCTTAAGCTGGGGCGTATGATGGTCCAATGTGCTCCTATTGCTGTTACCAGACAATATGCTGAGCTTCACACGTTCTTATGAAAACTTGAAGTCTTTGGTTTGTTTTCTTTGTATTTATTATCATATGAAACGTATTTATCGATCCGTCAAAACCGACATTTTACTCTTTTTACTGCTTTCCATAGTCTACCACTGTTTGCTTAGACCTTAATATTTTCACCGATAGCTTTTTTTCAAATTTACTTCAAACACTCATAATATACTCCTTCCCAAAAGAATGCTGTTTGCTCTTACCCTCATCTAATATCCCCAAATATTAATTTTAACCACGTCGATTTTTTTTTATTTCTACATGAAAAAAAGTTTCAACTGTTTTCCTCATAAAACGTGTCCAACCTATGCCTTTGTTAGTCATATAAATGGAACACACGCATTTTCACTTTTCCTTAGTTTTTTCAATGCTTTCAAAAACAGCAACAGTGTTACTGTCTGCATAATTCTAAGATTAAAATACATGCATGATAGATAAGCATCGTTATATTGAAGAAGATTATTATTTTTAATTTGTTTTTCGCAATCGCTTTATACGATTTTTAAGATGCTATAACTCGCTTATGTTCCAATAGTTCTTGTACTTATATGTTAGTTCACTGACAGAAGATAATATTGATTTTTAAGTTGCAGAAGTAGAGCAGAAAAGCTTTCGAATATGACCTTGGCTTTGGCGAAATGACATATAAGTCGGTACTTCCGTCACAAAGAATATATATATATTCTTTGTGACGGAATTATGTACCACCGTCAGTTTTCGTGGACTTAGTCGTAAGTTATGCCCAGTGAACGGAAAAGAAGATTAATCTTTTATATTTTCAAACGTCTTGACTGTCATCGCTTAGGAGGTGCCTGTTATTGAGTCTCTGAAGTTGGGCGATAAATGTATTTTCGTGTACATCTTCTCGTTTCATCTTCCGGTCTTTCCAAAGCCCAAGGTAACAGTTCGTAATAAAATCGCCCGATATTGTTGTTTAGACTTTTCTAACTAAATGTTTTGTTATAATTTGTAGCCTTTTAGGTGTTTCGTGTTGGTGGAAATTACCGTCAAGGAAAGCTAAGGATGGCTAGAAACTCTAAACAGCAATAATAAATTCATTTCCACTTGATTGACGTCGCACCAACTGGTGAAGGGCTGAGTTGTCATGTGACCATGGAGCTTACTATGTGACACTTAAAAGCAATGGAGATCACTACGGTAAAATAAATCAGGCATCAGCTCCAACAGAACTTTTGAATACTCACTGTGAAAAGCAATATCCTTAAAATGTTTTTAAGAACTCACTGCGAGAAGGCTGCTATTCATGCCGTCCTTTTACTTATAGTTCGTTCTTCTCACATAAACCCCATCAACAGGCCAACTGCCATCAATGTCGAGAGTTTTGAAAGATTAAGTAATTTAATATTATTTAAGGTTCATGAAAATAGCACACTTGTTGTTAAAACATATGTTATTTTTTGTCTAAAAAGCGTTCGATTTCGCAATGATTATGCAATTATTTTCTGTTAGTTATTATACGAGGCATAATAACAGCGAATATTTACCAACCACCGCAAGTCTAAACTATTTAAGTTGACCTTAAGGAAGAATTATATCACGTTATTCAATTCTAGAACATTCAAATAATTTATCTTAATCCAACTTATATTTTACAGAATTAGTAATTACCGACGTCAAACCTATGCCTGTGACATTGTTAAATGTCATGAACACTCAGTGTTAGAGAGGTTCTTTCTGAGTGAATTTTGTCTTTTGTAAGAGACACGTTGTTCAAGGAAAATTGAACTAGGTCAGAAAGATACAATGGGGTGTCAAAATCAATTAATTTAGTTAAGGAAAATAGCGTGGAGACAACATATAACCTTCTTAACCTAAATTAGAGTACAACATCGATGCAAATACTATTTCAATGCAGCATCTACAAGAGCGAACATTTTTAAAACAAATTTTCCTCAATTGTGGTTCACAAGGAAACTGCTACGATACGAAACAGGTAAACAGAGTGACGTATATTCGACAATTAGAATTAAGTATGGACAGGATTTAGGGTCAAAATTCTAAAAGGGTAATAACTTGTGCATGATTAATACTTTCCCATCAAATGATTTTGAGTAATGTGAACTGTAATTATATGATTTTGTTATCTTATTTTTATTAGAAAAAATATTTATGAATATTTTTATTTATAATTACAACGGAAGATTTCACATTACAATATTTTAATCAATAATTGAATTTATGTTACGTTTTATAGTATCCTTTTTTAAATATAATAAGGTAATCAATTTCTTAATGTTTTAATTTGTCATATTGATATCATATGCTAAATATCTGAGGCAGTAGAACTTCAGTTGTTCGAATCACAAACAATGAAAACAAAATTAGAATAGGTAAATAAGAAAAGGTCCTATCAAAACTCTAACAGATATTTAAATTTTATCTACACGTAGATAAAGGCAACAAGGTAAATACAAATGTGAAAAACAAATAAACACAGAGACGAGACATAACATACATAAAGAAAAACCATCAGTTACCGCCTTGGAACGGTCAGTCGGCAAAAGGGCCAACTGGGGTGCTTAAACCTGGTTTGTGGAGCGCTCCAACCTCGCACTTCCTGAAGGTTTTTCTAGCTAACAAACAGTGTAAATAACAACATCCCGTCAAAGTGAAACAACTAACAATAAGCACCTGCATCGGGAGTTAAAACAAATACAATTAACTTATATACATACATTACAAGTAGCAACAAAGTAAACTATAAAAATATGTACAGTATGTACAGTAGATAAAATCCTCGGCAACGTAAAAACAAAAATCCCAAACGAGAGATCAATTTGAAGTGAAACAGCCCATGCGCTGATATATTATAAGATATAGGAATAGATAAAACAGTTCAAGCGCTGATATGTTATAAGATATTATAAGAACAAATAAAACAGCCCAAGCGCTGATATATTATAAGAACAAATAAATAAAACAGCCCAAGCGCTGATATATAACAAGATACATTTAAATATGCTATGACATTATGTTCTAAAAGTGTCAAAAGTGAAATGTAAAAAAATACGAAAGAAAACAACGAAATTTAGAAAACAACCTACCCACAAAAATAAAATAAAACATAGTATTGTTAAGAGCTAATAAGTTAAAAAAGCCGAGGATTTATCCGCAGTTGGCATATTATATGTAAGAAAGGTACTAAAATCCCGATGTTATACCTACTGTGCAATCTCACGTAAAGGGTATGGAGACTGCTCAAGTTGTCTCACCTATATAGGGCACGACTGGAGAGATGAAGAGACAAGAATTCCAACAGTAACCGTTCAATAATGGCTTTAAGTCACTGTTTTCATATAGTCTCAACGACCTGTCCGGTCATCGTGTAATTTAAAAGCAATGCAAGTTCTTGACTGTAAAAGGGTCAATTGCAAGCAATGCAGTACAACGTAGAATTCCCGGGTTGTAACCGTCTGCAATAAATTTTCTGATAAGTTTTGTAAAGTGGTCAGAAAAGTTATTGAGATCCTTAATTTTCTTTATCTTGTATAAAACATTTCCATAAAATGCAGGATGGCTTATGCCTTTTTGCATCATTGTTTTCATACTGCTATTATACTTAGAAGCAATAAAACCATTGCGGTGAAAGAATTTTGAAAACGCCTTTCTTAATTTATGAAAACGAAAGCCTTGCTGTAACACTTTAGAAGAAATAAACAGGTTTCTAGCATTGAAATCTTCTACTTTAGTACAAACTCGTGCAAACCTTGTAAGTTGTGATATGTAAATACCATAAGAGGTAGCACGAGGTGAATCACCGTCAAGGTATGGATAATTCACAATACTAAAGTTGAAATCATCTCTCTTGTCATAGACTTTAGTAGAGACGTTGTCATTGGAAATAGCGATCTCAATATCTAGAAACGCTGCATTTAAATGTCAGTTATTTGCTTTATTAAGGGTAAGTTCTGGAGGGTAAATAAGATGGATCATTTGAGAAAAGAAAGGATTATCTATAGTAAGAATATCGTCAAGATAGCGTGAGGTTAAGTTGAAAGCCTCTATAATGTGGCTTTGGTTAGAAGGAGATAAAGTTAACGTGAAATCACGTTCAAAGCAGTATAAAAACAAATCGGCAATCAATAGTGCACAGTTGGTTCCCATAGGAATACCAATTACTTGTCTGAATAAAGTGTCACCGCATTTTATGTAAATATTGTCTAAGAGGAAACGTAGAGCTTCACAAACATCCGAGCAAGTCCACATAGTAAACTTTTCTAAGAAAGTGTTGGTAAAAAAATGCATTACTTTCATGACATGCAATATATAGACGTTGCTCTCGAGCGAATGTTTTCTCAATAAGAGCAATCAATTTGGTCTTAATTAAATCATGAGGTAAAGAAGTGTACAGCGTAGAGAAATCATAAGTATTAACTGCTGAGCAATGAAAGTTTAAAGTACGAAACTTGTCCAAGACTTCTGACGAATTTTTTATAGGACATATTTATCTTCTTTCGCTGACATTGGCCCTTTAATTTAAAGTGTGTCGACATAACAATTCCTTTTTGAATATTGACATGGACTAGAAGTTTAGACGTATGGATCATAGGCGTGCGGCACATACCATGGATAGTTTTTGTGTGTACACCATAAAAACGCATTACCATAAACAATCCAATATGATTATGAGCCAAACTTTCTTAATTTTTTCCGAAGTCCATTACTCTTGTAAGTAGCATTGGATGTAATATATTGCTATTGAATAAATTGTTTTAACATGTTATTTTCGAAAATACGCCACTTTTCTTTTTCATGTACACATTCATTGATAACGATTTCGATGATAGTCATCATCATCACCATCATAGCAGCAGCAAAATTGGTAAGTGGTCTTAAAATTACAGTAGATATCAATCTTGAACTATTTTATTATATCAGCGGGATCTTTTTATGCCGAATACGGGTGTCCGAGTTAAATTCTTTATTAAAATTAACAGGCCAAATTCGGATGTATTTTGGCAATATCCTTTTGAAAATAAAATATATTCTGATAAGATTGCATTTTGCTAATGAACAAAATTATATGTCACCAACAGAATATAGCTTCAATGTGATGTTAGATCAAACTAAATAAAACTATATACAAATGACATACATCGTGGAATGTTTGAGCATTACGTCAGCAATTTGTGTTGGTGTAATTCTTTCTTATATTTATTTTGTGCAATTTTCCCGCGGATTAAAACATGGAGAAATATAGATGCGATAAACATATGAGCGGAGAAAGATTCCATATACTTCCATATGTCTTGGAACAATTGGGATAAACACAGGCCCGAAGGTATCAGCGACCACTACGGTTTAAACGGGTTTCCGGCTTCGTGTCATAGTAACATTTAAAAAGTATGGGGACGATGTTATTGTAATACTATAATTATTAGAATGACAACATATTTTATTGTTAGTGCCGATTGCTATTACCATGCTGCCTATGTTAGTACTTTTCTTTTAAATGAGGCGTACTGAATTAAATTACTATTTTAGCTAAAAAAAATTAAAAGGTTAAAATCACAGAACTGAAATTTATTAACATTACACCGATTGACAGGAATAACCATGCTTGTATGTGAATCAATATGCTCGAATGTTTACCCAAAATTTCGTCAAAAGATCATCATCATAATCATCATCCTTATCATCCTCTTCAAAATCAGAGTCGTCGTCATCATCATCATCAAAATTATTATATCATCATTATCATCATAATCATCATCATCATCATCATCATCATTATCATCATCATCATCATCATCGTCTTCAAGAAACAACATTATCATCACAATCACCATTATGGTCATCACCACAAACGCTATCGCTACCGTCATCATCATCATGATCATAATCTGCATTATCATCATCATCATCAACATCAAAATCACCAACACCAACATCGCGATCTCCAGCAACAACATTATTCGTTTTAATCGTCGTCATTATCAGCATCATCGCGCCGTCTTCTTTTTATCGCCAACAGCTGCATTGCATTGTCACTACTTTAATTGACCTTGCAAATATCGTGTCAGAATTATGAAATTAAACAAAGGAGAACTCGAGAAAAGAATCTTCCACACAAAAGAGACTGCAATACCTCTCAGAAAGCCCTCATGAGGTGCAAGGCGATCGTCAAACCGGTTTATCACCCAGGTGTCCATCTCTTACAGAACCTTCTTATATTTTGGATTGGTGTTAAATTGTTCTAAAGCAAATGCAGATAAAACTAAATCTTCTTTACTATAACACTGTAAAGGTATCAGGATATTTTACACATCCAAGAACTGTGCAGAAAGTCACTCCTTTTGGCAATTTTAATTCCAATTTGAAAAATGGGAAATGGGAAAATTGTAAGGTGTTATATGTCTCTTTACAAAATTACAAAAATCTGCCATTTCGATAAAATGCAGATTAATGTCGACACAAACAGACCAATCAAAGAAAACCGTCAAATTAAAAAAGAAAATACTGTACCTGGCCCATCAGTCAAAAGGGATGAGTTATCTTTCAATGTATAATTCTCACCACTTTAAGGGGAAACGACGACAGTGAGTGATTAGTTTTTATTACTTGAACATATTCGTTAAAATCGCATTGCATCGTTCCACCTTGCGTAAGATGCCATGTGTGCGCTCTCTTACTTGCATATGCTGTCCAGAATATTCTCTTTAACGAGAATGGAGACAGATCCACTTAAGAAATCTGTAGAATTAAACAACTCGTTGATTATTATTTTGCTTAACGTTGAGCAACGTTGTTCATTATTAAGTCCTAGCTTTAATTCGCGGTTATCTGCATATCATTATGTTATGGCGGTTATCAATAGGAAAATAAGGAAAATGACCTATAACAAATTACAACACATATTTAAATCTATCTACCCCAACCTCGCACTTCAAGAAGTTATTTTTTCTCATAAGAAAAAAAAAGTGTAAATACATATAAACACAATACCAAATCAAAGTGAGTAAGCTAACAGCAAACACTTGAATTTGGAGATAAAACTGATCAAGTTAATAATGCATAAAACCAAGACAAATCTAATTATAATAAAGTATCAATATATGTACGGACGATTATTTCCCAAGCCGGCTAAAACATTCAAACGTCGTATTGTCTGTAAGCAGAGGTGCTAGAGCTGGCATTGCGTATGATGCGCGACGTGTATTTTGATTTGTGAAGATTAGGAATGCAGTAGAGGGAGGTTGTTCTAGTTTTTATTCGGCCTTAACATTAAACTTTGGCAACATATGCCTGTGTGTGTAAACCAGTGTACTAATGTCATCGTTGGTGCTAACAATTGTTGAAAAGGTCTGTCAGTTCATAAGTGCAGTATATTTGTCAGACAAGTCTATATTGTTAAAGGCTTTATCCGCTGGTACAAGTACAAGTTAACCGTGTATATTCTGAAAGGAACATTTAGGGATGAATAGCTTTCTTTAGTAAACAGGATCGGCATGATTTATTTCGATTAGTAGTTATCTTAAAATATCCACTGTATCCCTGTTTTTCTTTCTTAAACCAGGGTTCGGCTAACAGATAAACTGCATTTGCTCATTCTTTACAAAAAAAAGTCAAAATCAATTTCATCCAGCCATCGATATTTCGGACCCTTGATGAGTAAATTACTTATCGCATTGCCATCGGCAACGTATAAATCCTCAGTAACGTTGTGACCAGAAGGTAAATCACAATGATAAAGTCGAACGTCTAGAAAATTCTTGTGATCATTTAGCTTGTCTTCTTAAGTTAAGGTGTAAATTAACATAAGACCTCTAACGTCTTTTTTACATGCCACGAACTATTGGATTTTCGATGATTTTAAAATGATTATTGTGAATATTTGTTGTTGTTTTTTATCACGTATGAAACTAACTAAGTAGTTCAAATTAGTTCCTTGATAATCATATATTTTATATATATATACAATGACGGTTGTCTTGGTCAGTAAACTCTAGAATAATGCAAGTCACATTTTAAAAAGATAAATATGTAAATATATTTAATTCGACTCATTGTTTTCCAAAATAGTGATCTGGAAGGTAGATTTGGGACTGCACAAAGTAAGACATGAATAAAGATCGATTGCAAGAAGTGTTCAGATAATAAATGTACATATTTTTCCAAAATGTGTGTTTTAAACTATGATTTGTTTTCTTTGCCCGTGAGATCAGCGTTTGTGTTAAGATAGAATTCTAAAGCTCGGGACACTGCCTGATAAATATTGCCAATGAGACGGAGTGGAAATGAAGTCTGGAGTTAAATGTTTGAAGAGTCAACGTTTTCTATAGCAGTTTAACGTTACTAAGTTAGGGTCACCTGACTTTTACGAAATATTCATAACATCCTTGTATTATGCTTTGATAACTGTATAGGCATTTCACGTAGCAAAATTGGCATAAACCAGTATCAACAAGTACTCGTTCTCGTATCGTACTAGGCATGCGTTATGTGGTGTGAAAGATAATTATGTGTGAATACATCTTAACCGTGCGTTTTATGTTAATTTCGCTTTTTTTATTGAGTTCTTTGTTAGAAATAACGAACGACATTGGCAACACTTTCCTGGTCACCTTTTGTTTTGGTATATCAAAAAATGTTTATAGATTTTCCACAAATATGCAGATATACGAAACTATATTCCTGTATTTGATTTTAAACTGTCACACTGCTAGCTTATGATGATGTCTGATAAATAATAAACTTATTTTGACTATGTTCTTATCTTTTCAGATATAATTTTGGGTTGGATATCAGAACAAAAAAGACTAAAAAGCATGTTTCTCATTTTATAATTGATCTTTTCTTATTCAACTTTTATTTGTTTAAACGATTTAAAGACAATGCATAAAACACATATAATCGAAAAAAATAAAGCTGTAAATGTTTGTTCCAAATACCGTGTGATAATCTGTTTTTATCTGGTTCAAGCTGTACTCATACGGACAGTGCTTTGCTAAC
Organism: Sinonovacula constricta; assembly: GCA_007844125.1. Classification (NCBI taxonomy): domain Eukaryota; kingdom Metazoa; phylum Mollusca; class Bivalvia; order Cardiida; family Solecurtidae; genus Sinonovacula; species Sinonovacula constricta. The sequence goes on along the minus strand of CM017560.1, from coordinate 60,533,860 downwards.
TAAATCAAGCATTTTGTTATCTGTCTCGGTAGTAGGTAAGCAATCAGTGGATACAGCCAGTGGGGTGTCTGATTGGGCTTAACCGAAGTGTTATCAAACAAACACAAACGTTTCACGCAAAACACAACGGGTGGAGAATCAGTAATATCCCATCACTCTTTCAGATTCGCGTACACATTTTCTGGAAGGAAAATACGGACAAAATTATTAACATCACTTAAAAATAATATAAAAAACTGTTTTCTAACAAACACACTGTAAACATATATTATCAAGTTTGACAAATAACAGCAAGCATCTACATCGGGTGTTAAACGAGAGAATCTTTTGAACAAAACAATCCAAGCGATGACGTATTGTAATGTTATATTACCATATTAATTAGTTTTTAATTATATAATAATAAGATGGATAATTGTTTAGTTGAAGAAAAATAATAACAATGCTTAGATCGCTTTAAATAATACAAAGAGTGTATGAAAGACAAAATTATTGTGCCGTTTACTTACACGCAATACAAACATTAGCCTTGGGTATGGAAATACTGGCATGAATAATAACCCAAACGATACAGTATACATTTTGAGCACCAGGATTCTGGTAAAACGGCAATTGTAATGTCATATTATCATATTTATTAGTGTTCAAGTAAATAATAAATGTGTTTTCAGTTAATTTATAATTGGTTAGTTAAATAATAATTGGTTATTTCAAAAAAGGGCGGGAATCGTCAGACGGTACACCGTATAAATGACACGATTGTCACAAAATATATGCGAGCTCAGTGCGGATACGCAATAAGCTGAGACTGTATATTAGGTATACATATGTTTTAACTAATGAAATATTGCATTAAATGAGGTTTAGAATAGTACATATATGTATATTATAGATAATGTTAAAAACGAAATAAAATAATCAAATGTATTGTGCTATATAACCGATATTGATAACATCATAGTACAATGAGAGGAATGCCAAGGCAAACATAAGACACATAATCATAAGCACAACAATATCAATAATGTATATCCTGTAAACTTCACAATTATAAAAAGTAATATCTGTTTAAGAGTTGTTTACTTTCCCCTACGGAATTAATTATTAAGATTAATTAAGAAATTAAGATGCTAAAACCTGGAACACACCGTCGTTAAATATTGTTGTGTCTTTCCAATAACTTTTTTTTTACAATACACGCATTGACAGTTTCGCAGTGCGCATGCGCAAGGAGCTGTTTTCACACGAGTTACAGTTCTTGAAATTTCGAGTAAACAAAGGTAGATTGGCAAGATGGCAGCTACGTGTGCGATACATAAATGTTCCAACAGCGCATACTGGCTTAATAAATGGAAAAACAGTTATGTGAGAAGTGTGGATGCCTGCATAAAGATGAAAATTGTGTGTGTGATCCGCCGTTCAGGTAAGTTTAAAAAAACTAGCTACTAATCGCAAAACAAGGCGAACTAGATCTATCAATACATTTGGGAAAAATTTTAAACATCCGTACAGTATCGTACCATATTTTCTACCTATGTCGGTAGTAAATTACCCGAGCCTTTTGTGGGTTAGGTTTTGTTACATCTAGAAATATTTTGTATGGTAAATTAACAAAAATAAGTTTTAAAGTAAATCTCAGTGGAGACAATAATCCTGGCCCTAACAGGGATTCAAATGCGGTCCGCCAGATCAGTAGTCCACGTCGCTAAAGGGTTAACCCAACAGCAATATGCACTACAGTTTTGTTAACTCTTTATTTTTCTTTACATGGCCATTGGCCAGTTTGGTTTCGCACATGGAGTGAAATTTTGTAGGTTAATTGATGAAAACCCTTAAATGTGCATCATTTTAACACCAAAAAATGGCTTTCCATTTCAGGTTGTTCCCTTTTCCAACAAGACGATACGATGTCGCTAGGCGAGAGAAATGGAAACAGCTAGTGGGAAGACAAGAAGGAAAATTATTGTGGTCTCCGTCTAAGGACTCTCGTGTTTGTAGTGAACATTTTGTTGACGGAAAACCTACCCCTCAGAATCCACTACCAACTCTTCAGTTAGGTTATGCAGGGGCGGAGAGAAGGGTGAAGCGGATGTGTTTATTTCAAGAAACCGGTCAGCCTAAAAGGAAGAAAACGGTCATTCTGCCAACCAAACCTGTAGAGACTGGTCCTTATGAGGTGCCTGTTGATGATCCAGAACTTGAAGTTTTGACTCATGAAACACATCCAAACTTTCCATTCATTATGACATTTGCTGCTTTGTTTTTGAGTGTATTTTTAATGCTGATTGAATGTAGGAAACATAATTTAGCACTGATGGCAGAAAACACTCGGCTTATGGCAGAAATTACAAGTTTGAAAGTAAGTTTGCACTCAGAAAGTCTACTGAAAAAGGATGAAGATGTGCAGTTTTATACAGGCCTTCCTACCAAAACACTGTTTAATAAACTCCATTCACTTGTTGCACCACTTGTTAATAGAAGATGGACAGGTATTGTTTCTAGGCCTAAGAATGTTAATTTTTTTTAAAAAGATACCATCTCGCTTTGGTCCTGACCGTAAAGTGACATCTAAAGGGGAATTTTTAATGACACTGATGCGATTACGACTTGAACTTCTTGGAAAAGATTTGGCTAAGAGGTTTGGAATTTCAGAGTCCTTGTGTTCACGGATATTTTTTGCATGGCTGAGAGCTTGCCATTTAGTCCTAAGAAGCACTGTGTACATACCAGATGAAGAAATCCTGATTGCTACAAAACCAGACATGATTATGGCTGATAAAGGATTTAATATTAGTAATGAGTGTTGTGAAAGAAACATTACACTTTATATTCCACCTGGAAGGAGAGGCCAGTCCCAAATGTCAAGTGCATGTGTGAAAAAAACTAAAAAAATTGCCAACCATAGAATTCTTATTGAACAAGTGATAAGACGATTAAAGACTTTTAGAATTTTGGCAAATGAATTACCTCTGTCATTAATTTCACATGTTGATGAAATTGTTGGTGTGTGTTCTGGACTATGTAACTTTAAACAACCAATCTATAAAAATTGACTTTACAAGGCTACATAGGGTGTGAACAGGGTTGGCAAAATGCCGGCAAATATGAGTATTGTCCATGCCGGCGGTATTTTCCGGTATTTACCGGTCGATTGAATTGACCAGTCTGGAATATATTCAATATTCCCTATTATCTTCATTCATATGAATAATTTCAAGTTTACCCATCAATTGCCATTTTATTTATACTTAAGTTTTACACTTTTATCAGTTTATTCATAATAAATAAATATTTAAGTACTGAAAAAAATGGTCAATTGAATTTGCCATCCATGGAATTTATACAATACTTTATATATCCGCTATAGTCAGCATGTGGACAACTTCAAAATGTAATTATAAATAATAACCAAGTCATCATTTTAGAGGGTTAATTTTAATCATTAACAAGTAATGTACTTGCAGTTATAGAAATGATGATGACAAGAGAATTTCTGTCTGTTATAAATGTAACTCAAGAATGAAGCCATACAGATGACACTGTAGCTCATGTCATACAAATATACAACCACTTGCTTGCACCTAGACAAATTGTCTAGGTAATTTATGACACTTTACTGTTGTCTTTGTTGCCCCTAGCTATTACAGCCCAATGTTTGAAACCTGTTGTTTTAATTGTCTAGACAATATGGCTTCGCTTGTTTAATGTCAATAGCCAGGTGAATTTGCATTAATTTCTCACCTGCTGTATTTAAGGTTCTAAGTAAAAAAAGACAGTTATTTAAAAATTATTTTTACCATATGTACTTATAATGATCACCTGATATGGTATTTAAATAAAATGTCTGAGTAATTTAATTATTTAATGATTATACATTAATAACTGTCAACTAAATTGAGGTTTCTGTAGTATTTTAAGGCAAAAAACCTCATCTTTGTAGTATTTGCCAGTATTTGCCACTTTGGGGAGTAATTTCCAGGCCGGTAAATACCACCGGTAAATACCGGGGGTGGTATTTACCACCCAACCCTGGGTGTGAATGCAAAAAACAGTAGTACATTGTAGTGTGATATTGCAGGAAATCTTTAGTGAAACTTATACAATTACATGTATTACTCTTCCCATGTGCATAACATCTGTAGTGTCAATGTAGGTTGAAACTATGAATAAACATTAAATTCTATGTCCTAATGTTTTTGTTGGTATGCAGTTTCTAAAAGAAAGCTATTTTCAGGTAACACTTTGAATCTATTGTACAATTTTTTAGCAATTTTATTTCCCAATTATTTAAACTGATTAATTTAAAACCTTTTATTTTATTTTATTTATTGCTGATCATTGTACATTAGAAATTGTTACCTGGAAATATTAAAAAAGGGAGAGAGACCAAAATAGTTTCAAGTACATTTATTTCTTTTCAAACATATAAATGTAATTTCATTTCAATTTACTACAAAAAAAATGATTAAGAAATGGATGGTTTTTTAGTTAGTCAAGATTGAACTACCACTGGGGTAAATCATTTAAACTCGTTTCATTTATACTCATACTAAACATGAAGCTCATAAAGAAAACTCGTATGTACTCATTATTTCGACTGTTTGAATGCAAGCACATTTCCTGAAGAAACCAGTACTAAGCAAAAATAGACACAATAAAAAATAAATAAATAATAAATCAACATACATGTTCAGTAAAGCATATTTCCTCACAAAAACACAGCTCATAAATAGAACACATATACAGAGTATTGTGATGCTTCTTAAATTAAATCACATTATCTGAGGCAACCGTAAAGTGAACACATATGTACATGCACAAAGAATTGTGGCACTTTTTAAATCTAAACACAATTCGTGAATATGATCAGTATCAATTATGCACATAAAGTAGCTGTAATACGTTAAACACTATCAGTGATATGCCTTGTAAGTAAAACACATTTCAATACTTAAAAATAGCTCATAAATATAACATATGTCATCAATATTAAAGCACTTTTTAAATGTGAACCCAACAACATTTCCTGGATGCAACCAGTACTAAGTATGCATGGAAACGATGAGTAGTGCATAAATTAGTATAAGATAAGGGTTTCTTTTACAGATTCAAGAGTCAAGATATAGAATATTCTTGGTACAAACTATGGTAGTATTTAATGTGTTATTTCAAGAACTAGGCAGGATCTTTTACGTCAGTATTGCACATTATATCAGTCATTACCAATTTATTGACACTTAGCGCATATCCACTCATCTAGGGTTGTTACACTGTCATCAACACCAGCACATACATAATGCACCCACACATGACAAAGGTCACAATTTACTGATTGCTCCTCTTCATTTTTTGGTTCATCCACACAGTCAAGACCACATGTTCCACAATGATAGACTGGCTGCCTTTTGTCTTGCAGACTTCTTCTCATCTTGTTGCCTCTAGGAATCAAGCTTCTTTGCACATTGTTAATTTTAACAGCCGATGAAGCAGGCAGTGGCAAAATTTGTGGTGGATTCTTAGGAGATTTTCCAGGACAATTTTCTTTCACTGTGTCACCAATCATTAATTTTTCAAATACGTAATTTTCCCAAAACCAGCATATTTTTTCCAGGGACTTTTTCCAGAATGCCTTATCAAATTTTATTCGGACTGTTAAGTTCCCATGCACCGTGTATATAAATAAATCACAATAGGATCTGCCAAGCATTCCCATTTGCCCTTGAATTTGGTAATAATAGTTGTGGGTGTTTTCTAGCACAAACTGTTCTCCATCTTTTTTAATATATTTCAAATTATCTTCACATGGAACACAGCCTTTAATAGATTCGGGACATTTGATTTCACATAAACCTTTTCCGCAACAGGCACACTCCACTTTTAAATCTGCACTTGCAGCGATGTACTGCTTATCTGAACAGATGGACAAACCAGAGTCGCTGCTTTTAAAATGTTTGTGATTCCTCTTCATCTTGTCTGTATATGCTTTTTTGGCGAAGGGTTCCATTGACAATCCATGTTTCATTGCTAGTTTTGGTTTAGTTTCGTTTTCACCTAGGATGGTTTTTACCAAGGCTGAAGGGTCTGTCAGAGGGTCTTTTTTCAAGTTGTTAACCCGGCTGCACACACGTTGGAAATTACTGGCCTTAATTCTGCCTCTGCGCTGATCTTTCCAGTCTACTGATTGTGTCTGCATTCTGGTACTTAGCTCAATATTTTTAATTTCTGTCTCTGTTAATTGGGTTTCATCCATAAACTCCTTTAGGGTTTTTTCCTTGCCTGCCTCCCTTATTTTCCTTGCAGCAGAAATATAAGATGAAGGACGAGGTTTCTGAGTTTGTTTTGATGTTGGACGCTTCCTTTCATACACTGAAACAAAGACAGAGTTTGGAATGTCATCTTTTACAAGATTGTAAATTTTTTCTCTTGTCCTTTTCTGGTCGTTAACTTCTGCTGTTTGTTGTTTCGAAAGTGGAGTAAAGTTGTCTTTTTCCACATTTTCTGTTGTGTTGGTGTCCTTCTTTTTAAAGAAACTGCTTTTTTTCCACAGGACAATGGAGGCTGTCACTGGCTTAATAGTAGTTTTGGTTTTAGGTACATTCCATTCACAAAGCTTGTCTGTGCTAGAAAGATCTGAAGAGGTTAGACCTGTCTTAACTGCATGTTCAACCCGAAAAGAGCACCAGCAATGTGATTGCAAGTTCCATGCATTCCTGCTGTACATTACAATAACCATTTAAAATCTTCCCTCCTACAACATTGTCAGTTTTTTATTCTACTAGGACCCACACATCATAGTTCTTGTTGTTAACTGACTGTGAGGGGGTCACCTTAGCCTTCAGGAAGCACATGTCACATTTTTCTCTAATGTTGTGAATAAACACTTCCTTTACCCACCCACAATCAAAGTACCTATAAGCCTTTCCCTCCTTGTATTCATTCAATTCACGGGACACAACTTCACCTGGGGTACTGAACTTTAGGTATGTGGCAATGTCTGTAATGTATATAGACGGCCAAGTATCAACTCCAGACCTCTCATCTTTCCAACCAGAAGTAAGGGAAAATGGGTCGGGTATAACCTCATTGTTGACAAAGAGCTTGGACTTGTATTCTTTCAACAGGCGCAACTCTCTCTGCTCAGCTGATTCATCTACAGGAATCTTCTCTTCCCATGCACAGAAAGATCTGAAAAATGTGTGAACAACAATGTTTGTTAACAGACTCCTAAAGATCATGTCGACAAAACCAGAATATTTTAAGTACATGTGTAAATGCAGTGGCGGATCCAGGATTTGACTTTACGGGGGGCGTGGCTTTTGGCAAAGGTTGGGGGGTTACATTGAAGCATAAAGTATACCTAAAGCATTTTTGGCCCTATTCTTATTTAATTTAGCTTGAAATATACATCTTGAGCAAAGCGAGCGAAAAAAATGAGGAAAATAAGGGTTTGTGCATAAAATATTCAAAGGTATGGGTGTTAGGGGGTGGGGCACGCCGGTTGCACACACACACAGTCCTGGATCCGCTAGTGAACTGTTTGTGTTTTGAGTACTGGAATATTTCTTTAAACAAATTTTACTCACATGCATGAAGTGGTCACATAAAAAGTATCCAACTCCAAATATAACTTTGTACTGATTTTTCTTTTTCAACAAGATGAAATATTTATAGTTCTTGTGCTTGTACCCGGCCTTTCCAAACGACTAAACGTAACCTTGGACGCACTTATAATTTGTTTTATTTGTCTTTTTGAAATTTAAGTTTTAATTTCGATGATCACGACTTTTGAAGACGAAAAAATACACCAAACATATTTTTTCCTACCTGGCTGCTAGTTCGTCGAAGCTGCCATCTACTGACTTTTTTCTCTGTGATAAATAGATCTTCAACGCATTTACAGACCAACGTTTGAATTTCTCAATTGTCATATCACATAAACTATCCATGTTTTTACGTTTACCGCTAACAAATCGACATAGTTTATTGATTTTGTCTAAGTGTTACTAATCTTATACTGCTCGTCTGCTACAGTACTCACTCACCGGAAAATTTACTCGAAACTACGCGCACCTGCTAAATCGGAATTCCTCTATTCGGAACTGTCAATGTGTGTATGGTATCTTAATATTGCCAGAAAGCTTTGTTGTCGATAAATAGGAAAGTAATATGCTAGTTTGTAGAAAAATAAGAAAATGCCAACATATCTAAGGACTAAATCTTCTCCCAGAACGGGATCATGCGGTGGGAGGCTAACGGAGCTATAATGTGGTTTTGAAAACGCTTTTACTGCTTTTGGTGAATGTTGATTACATATATCAATTGCTTTGATTTTTACATATTTATAAACAGCTCTATTCTGTAATGTGTTCATAAATTTAAAGAACAGCTTCGATCCCACAAACGTGCCCCGCCAATTAGCAGGCAAATGCACGTCTGTGTCCTGTCGCACATACGCCTCTCATTTTAGGTGAACAGGGCGTATATAGTTCATTTTTAACCATTATTGCCTTGACAGCTTTAAAAAGAAATTATCGTGAGCTAGCATGCTTGTTTTTTGCCCAAATATTTCTCCTTAAAATCTGCGCATGTTTAATGTATAGTATCACTGTAGTAAAATAGAGCCCTACAGGTACATACACTTGACAAGGATGCTTAGATACGAATCGTATATAACCACCGATGTGGAGACACGAAGAAGAGGAGAACAAATCATTTTAACCCCCAAATTATACATCACATAATTATATATAAACTACAATTATTTTAATGATAACATTCTCAGAATGATAAACAAGTTAAAGATGACATCTGATTGCAATTGTTTTCTATATAATTGCATTTCTACTAAAAAAAGGTCTTACCTAAAAGCTAATAGTGCCACGGGACAAGATTAACATACGCTGAACTTAAAATTAATTCCAGGTTATTTTTTCCTGAACCATGCGATTTGAATCTTACGACTGATGGCGGATATGGTATAGAGCCACACATGAAAGTGAGGCACCTCCCGGGATATCGAAAATACCCCGGCCTAATAAAAATATAATCAGTCCAACACTCTTTCTAAAAAAAAATTCTGTACCTGCTTTCGCCACTTTTTTTTTCTATTTACTGCGTGTTATTTTCGTGTTTTCTTCTAAATCTGTATTTCGTATATAGCTGCATCACCTAATATAATCACCAGAACATATAGTTTAAACACAGTTCACTATTAATGTTAACATTTGAAATATGCCTGAACACAAATACCATGTCTCATATACTTTGACATGAATGGTTGTTTCTGGACCCACACTACTTTCTTCGAGGCATGAGGACTGGCTTAAGCAGGTTCATTCCGCCGTTCTTTCGAAATCTCATTCAGGAATAAATAAAGGAACGCAATTCACGGTGTAAAATTTTATTGACATTCCTATTTGGTAAAACAAGTTAATGCTAAATAACAATTATTGTATTGTACATTTTTCCGAATAAGCTGTATTCGATATTATTTTAATCTGGTGATACTATCTTAACGAACAAACATGTTAGGTTATGCAGCTGACCACGCTAAAACTTCCGTGTATCATTCTTCACTTGAGAGCGTTAGCTAGCTTTTGAAATTAATTATCTTCCTTGTGGATAAAGTACACGTACACTGACCTAGATTAGTAATTACATCATGTAGAGGTGTAACCTCCATTCGCACTTGCATGAAATACGTTTTTCTGCATGACAGAATATATTAGAACATCATAACATTGTACAAAGACACCCACTCAGCATACATATTATACAATTGTAAACTAATAATATTTTGTTACTTGTCGTCAGATGCTTTAAGTTAAAATCGGATGATTAGGCATATATTTGTTATTTTAAAAACACACTTAACTTTTGATATGGTTAATTAATGTACACTAATTTAAAATCTGTGTTTTGTATATGTTATATCTTCATGAAAGGATATTCTACAAACGGTTTCGATCGTGCTTTGGCCATTCGATGTAACAAAACACAGTTTTAGATTATCCTCCAAGCATCATGTCCTAATTGATCGTTTTATGGTACTTGAACCAAAAAGAGTCGTTTGAGACTGTGTTTGTTTTATGGTACTTGTATCCAAAAGTGTCGTTTGACATTGTGTTTTGTCGCCTTTACTTTCAAATGGCAAATGTATGTGCCTAGTGATATTGTTCAATTGTTAATATATGTTGTTAATACAACAAAACCTCAACCTTTTTCGTAAATGTCCTCAACTGAATTAACATTCACTCATTATCACCACAGATCTAAATACCAGATATCGTGGGTTTTATTTAATTGTGCTTGGCACTTATGTAGACTTAAGTTTATTAAAGACTAAACGTTGTAAAAGTAGAAAGTACGATCAGTCAGTTATTGACATAACTGTACCATTTACAACATTGTTATTCGATATATAGAGGATCTGATATAAGTGGTCATTAGGTACTGATAATATTAAACGAGTTGAATGAAACAATACGAAACGAGGCTTTGCCGAGTTTCGTATCGTTTCAGACAACGAGTTTAATATTTTCAGTACCTTATGACCCCGAATATTAGATTCTATTTATCACATAATCAAAACATGTCTTATTAAAGACTGAACGTTGTAAAAGTAGAAAGTACGACCAGTCAGTTATTGACATAACTGTACCATTTACAACATTGTTATTCGATATATAGAGGATCTGATATAAGTGGTCATTAGGTACTGATAATATTAAACGAGTTGAATGAAATAATACGAAACGAGGCTATGACCCCGAATATAAGATTCTATTTATCACATAATCAAAACATCAGCTGTCTTTTGTTTACAATGCGTCATCTTTTTATAGTATAAACAATCGGCCTTGACATATGTAATTCGGTTTGGGAGAATCCGCTTAAAAATAGTTCCACTCTTTACTCAACCATTTTCCATAAAAAGGGAACATATTCTTTTATAACATGACTAAAATGTTATTTTTTTTAATAATTAAAATTAAATTGTCCAACAAAATGCATAAAACGGCGACAAAAAAGTTATCAGGAAATGGAATATACACGGCACATACTTATTGACGTCACACTGCGATAATGACGTCACACTACGATAACTAACTGTTAGTGTTACCAAACATAACGCATGAGTGTTACCTTACGCTCGCGCGGTAGGTTATGTAATAAATTATATTTACAACAACAAATTAATTAAGGTACATAGAGGTGATTATGTTCATTCGTCCAGTTAACCAGAAAATGGTGCATATTAAATAAAATACAATGCATGACGTTTATAACATATTTACATGTTCTTATTTTTGTTGTGTACGCATGTTAGCTTTTAAAACGTTAAAACGAGACACAATGGCTATGCCAAATACAATTACTACGACTACTTCTACGACTAAGACCAGTACAGCAACAACAACAACTACTACTATTACAGCTACAACAACAACAACAACTACTACCATTACTTCTACAACTACTACTAGTACTACTACAACTACTACTACTACTACAACTACTACAACTACTACTACAACTTCTTTTACTACTAGTACAACAACAACAGCAACAACTACTACTACTACTTCTACTTCTACTACAACTTATACTGCTATAACTACTACTACTACAACAACAACTACTACTACAACTTCGATATGTCTGGTTGTACAATTGATGAGAAACTCTCTCTCTATGAACGAATGAAACAAGATACTCTAATGCAACTCCATTTACGTCATGACTGATTGCACAAACAAACAAGTCACACCCAGGTTGGTTCAATTTATTAACAATTACAGAGAACTATTAAAGTATAATATACTTTTTTCATTCGTAGTATTTGTGTAGTATTCAAAGATATAAATCTCACTAACAGAAGTAGAACTACGTTTTCTAGAACTGGAACAAAGAATGTATTAACAACATTAAGTTGTTGTTAAAAGCGACATGTTCATAGTTTTGACTGGCACGTGATCCCCACTAAATGTCGAGTAGTTTGTTTTAATTGACTTATACAATCTAATGCCCAATTCAAGGCTATATTATGTTGCTGAAATTCAAATGATACAAAAGTTGACAAAGTAAGATTTGTAGAAACTCTTTTGTTTCCCCTCATTTAAAAAAGAGAAAAAATAATGATGTATCTAAAAAACATACATCGGTTTCGTGTTTTTTTTTTGCTTTTGTTTTTTTGTTACATCGCTGCGACATAATTATTGCAATAATAGTGACGTTCAGCTAATTATTGGTGGAGGAATACCTCAGATTTGAGACAGCTTAGAACAACTGGCAAACCTCAGGTTAGCTGAATAAAACTCCCCACATTAAGGTTCCCGCCCCGTACTATAATAATGAGGGCTTTTGTTTTAATCAAGTATTGGCAGTCTTTTGAAACTCTTATAGTTAGCAGTATATAGAAATTTAAATTGAGATACTGATCTTATGCGTTGTTTTACACCACTGTATTGCTTCAACGTGGCCTGTTATGTCAATCTCCGAATTATGTTATAAAAAGTTGTCGTTCTTGCACATACTACACAATTAAACGGTAAGCAATACATAACGGTATTAATACTAGATTTGTTTCGAAAGGTTTTAATAAAATTAAGAAGACATTATGTATTCAAATCATAAATAACTCACGAAGAGTATGTCTGGCATTGTGATTAGGATGCACACAAACAAGACTCATGTTTCTTGCGGAACAACACAGTCTTGTGAAAGTAAGGAGTAGAGCCACGAAGGGTCGAATTTGGCCCCATCACAGATGATAACCAAACTTATATATTTTCAACCATGAACTATTGCTATGCATGAAAATACTATTTTCTATCACCACATGTCCGCTAAATAGTCATACTAGAGCTTTAACGAGGGTGACTGACTATACAAACGAAATAACGACGTTTTCTGGCATTTTGTATTGACGTCGTCGTCACGAAGTCAAAAACTTATTTGTTTATTGTATATAATAACGTTCATTTAAAAATTACTTTAAACTTAAAACTCATGATTAATAGATATTACCTTTACGTTACTCATGACAATTTGTAGACACAATTAAAATACTAGGCATGTGAAACAATATACAGACAGTATCATCCAGCATAAATACAGGCAACTAAATACCTTTAAAAATAATTGACTTTTCACCATCACCATCTATGCAAAATGATATAAAAATCACAAACTATATCGTAACATATAATAAAATACCACTACAATGCTAATTAAGACAACCTAGTTTATCATAAAACGTGGCAAGTACGGGAGGATGAATTAAACAACATCTAGGTCAAATAACTACCATGCTACCATCTTCCCGAATAGTAAGTAAAAGGACCACTTGACCAGATTGCATAAGCTCACTACATTTGAATCTTTTACACACATGTATACATACCAAAAACTTTTAAATGCTTGTTCATTACTTATACACAATATTAAAAGTCAAAACAGTTAAATTACTATTTTCAATTTTAGTGAATTAATATACGTCGGTCCCTTTATGATAGTTTTTGTGTTTTTTACGTATTTTGGATCATTGAATTGACCTCGCGAACTATGCTGGATATCGGCCACCCTATTGAATGCACATGATTTTGTTAATGCAATCAGGTACGTAGCTTTGCTTACATCACGGGCAGTACTATAAATCGTTTATATATATTTACTTCGACAACATTATTAAATAGTACTGGGCTTAAAATGTGTACTAATTACAGAAAAAATGTCAGAAATATTTGTTTATCGTCCTTCGCCAAAAGATGATTCGTACCAAATAGTGTCACATTTTTTAATAATGCAGATTAAAGAATAATATGAATGATGAAGTTTAAATTTTCCCAACAAACAGTAGTGATAAAAGAAATCATTAAAAGTAACAACGCATTTTCCTCGTGAAGGCTGAGAGTCATGTTAGTAATTTTCAATCTGAAGAGTCACTGTCAGTTCCAGATTCAGATTCATCAACAGGCTCAGGCAAACTACCGGCATCATGCAGATACTGACTCCAGTCCTGGGCTCCTTCAGCAGCAGGATCAACATATCGGTACCTGGCATAGCCAAGATACCAAACTACTGCTGCTATGTGAGCACAAACACCTACAACACGAGCACCTGCCCTACATTTGCAGTACCATGCAACTATATCAGTACTGTTGAATTCAATCCAGAGAAGGTACTGTTTGGATGTAGCGTGTCTACTCTGAATTTTGACGCGAAGTAGATTTTGATGCTCACAATGGACAAATATATCACATTCTCCAGACAAATGTTCCTGAATATAGAATGGACTCAACTTTAGTTGGTATACACCCAAAGTAAGTGCCCTCAGCTGTTCTTCTGTTAGTCTGGGAAATTCCTCCAGCTGTGCTACAGTGACTTTGGACCATGTTGCAGAGCGCTGCTCTAAGTGTGCATCTTCAACATATGCCTTTAATGCATTTACTTTGCTCATTTGTCTCACCATCGACTTGGCTATGTCATCATCATTTTGATGTGGACTAGAAAGAGGGGGCGAATACTTGTTTGCCACAGCACAAACTGTGCGAATCAGGTCACCGATATGTGGGACTTGGTTTGTCGGCAGAACCTTTTCAAGGTATCTCCACTGCTTGATACGTGCATTGGCACTCTCAACAACCCAGCGTATCTGCAGAAAATGGTATGTTAGTGTAAACATATGTGCCGTGTAAAGTTGGCAGATATCAGGATAATGTGACTGGGTGTGGTATCATGCCAGATGTTCACAGCATGTTGGACCAAGTGAAGGCAGCACTATATCTGCATCACCTTTAAGTTTACATGATCTGCAAGTAACTTAAACACTGTTGGTTGGAGAAAATTCTAATAATCAAACACAAAATTACAGGATGGATTTTCTTTTAGCTATACTTAGCGAAGAAGTCAAATTAATTTTTTTGTATTCATTCGGACATGATTTTAATAATCCGTTGCCATCTTATTTGCAACTTTCATAGAATAGAATATAGATGTTGCATGTCAGCATTATGATTCCATGTCCATAATTAGGCAAAAGATTAATGACTTTGTAGTATTATGCTTGTTTTGCTCATTGTTACAATAATGTTTAAAAATGTGTTTTAAGTTACAAGCTATGCTATTTATTTTGTTTGTTAAATAAAGAGATAATGCTCTGTCTGATTGTTGTATATTAAGTTAATCTGAATAAAAAAGATATATCTTATTATTAAAAAAATAATTTGTTATTTCTTTTTTTTTTTTGTTTCTTTGTAGATTTCAAAAGAATTAACAACTCTAGATACCTTGGTGACCATACGGCTAGCGTTTGCATCGTCTGTGTTAAGCTGGCGCAGTCCCTTCGCCATGAAGACCGGCATCTCAGCTTTGATGCCCATCTCTTCCAAGAGGTCCAATGAATCTCTAAACCCACGGTCAACCACAAACACATCATCTTTTTGAATAAAGTTCACAATGTCCTCAACATTGGACTGCATTATGTGCTTCATTATGGAAGCGTCACTGTTCTTACCATCTGCTAAGTATGGCCCAACAATTGTCACAAAGTAACATGTTGTTGTGACTATAATCATAGGTTTGACCAGGTTTCTACCTTTGTGAACACTGAAACTTCTTCTTTGGAATGCAAAATTATTTGACTTCTGTATATAAATATATGTACCATCTAAAACAAGTATCAGTTTTGGATTGTCACCATCCCCACTACTTCCAAACAGAGACTGGGCCAATGGGCGTGTGTGGTGATCAATGATGTTTTGGCGTGAAATAGGATTCAGTCCAAGATTCAGTGGTACGAACCATTGTATAAGCAGTTTTCGAACACTTGAAATTGCACGACGGACACTAGACACAGAAAGTGCAAACAATGTTGACATTATTTTATTGGAAATTCCAGATTTCAGTTTGAAGAAAAATATGCCAACAGTGGTTCTGACCGATCTGACTGGTGAATTTCTCATTTTTTGTGCCAAAAGCATGCATATCTCTTCAAAGTAAACTTTTTTCAACCCAGTCAATTTCTCGTGTTCTTCTCCTAAATTGTCGAAAGTGAACCCAGCTTGCGACTTGTTGCATTGCTGGCGCAACGACTCTAGCATTGTCAAAATGTCTGTACGATTGACATAAGTGCTGCATGCTGTGGTAACATTCAGTAAACTTCCAGGCCTAAAGCTGTTCCCTTCCATGTGTGAGGCACAACATCTTGAATCAGCATTTATAATAATATTATGTTCCAAAAATGTTGAAATCCTTACAGCAGATGGTATTACCACTAACTTGGGTCCAGGCTTTTTGCAAATAAAACACCTTGTATGTGACTTTGTAACAGATGGTAAACCTACACAAATAGATTTTGGTGATTTTAATGTTTGTTGAATTTTGTCTTGTGATTTATCTATTAAAGATGTAATGTCTGATTTTGTTGAAACACTGTTTGTGTTCTTTGCTTTGAGATATAAATTTAATCTACATTTCCCACATAAGACATCTTTCTCTGCTGTTGCTATAGAGAGTGTTTGTAAATATTTTAAAAGTTTGACTCCAATAGACCGTCTTTCTTTTTCTTTTGTTCGTCTGTGGCAGAGTATACAGTTAAACTCTCTTTTACCAGACCCAGGCATCCTGAAACAGTAATATATAGTCTAACTTCAAACTGTTTTTCTATTAATTGTTTTTACCAATAATTTTAAGATGATATTGCAGTTATTTGTTTTTATTGCAAGTCAATTGTTTTTTATTGCAAGTTCATAATTAAGTTCTTTTTACAGTTATAAATTGTCATTGCAAGATCTTAGTTAATACTAAAGGTTCTTTACCTTGTAAATAAAATATTAGTTCATTTTAATAATAATATAGCACTTCTACATTTGAAAAGTGCATTATGTTTCTACATTATTTTGTTAAATATATACAGTATTGCAATAAATGTTCAAAACATACACTGGTTTTTATTGTTGAAACCTGTCATTCGTTTGTATTGTAAGTAAAAATTAAAAAGAAAAATATGCTCAAAAACAACAACCAAAGTATTGTATCGGTAATTACTAATTACAATTATTTAAAAAAAAAAAATAAAGAGATCGCCCTGTCTATAAGGCGTCATCGTACCCACTGTACCACACACGACTGTTAACAGATATAGTCTTTTTTAACATATTATACTTTACCGATGAACGCTGAGCGTCGTCTGTTTAAACACCATTAGTTTTCTTTGGCAAATGTTTATGTCGAGCAAACAACTTAACATGGTTACTTTTCGGCATATAAGATTAAATTGTTTCCCGGCCTTTGTCGTACAATTTGTAGTGAAAACGCGAATCAATGATATTAACTGTTCATCAAAGCACTGTTGGTATCAGATTGCATGTATTTGGATTGCGTTAAAATACATATACTCATTTATGATTGAAGGTGAATACAAATTTTAAACTACAGTGGTAAAATAGAATATTTTACATACCTTGTATGACATTTTTTCTTCTTTCTTCTCGTTTTATAGTAATTGGGCAATAAAAACAAGACGCAGATGTTGTTAAGGACGCTAGCAGGCGATCGCGAACCTAAATGAATCAGGGGCGGATCCAGGATTTCAGAATAGGGGGGCCGAGGGAGTAACATTTTTGCAAAAAGACTAGAGCTATGTTCAAGAAAACATTTAACATGACAACAGAAGTAGGCTCGTCGCCGCAGAAATATGCGTGACAAAGCTCTAGTGGAAACGGGCGTAGCCCTTTGAAAACCTTCGCGTTAAAAAACTAAAAAAATAACACTTTCTTTTTTGTTGGTCGTCGAAAAATAGGGGGGCCGCGGCCCCTTCGGTCCCCCTCTGGATCCGCCACTGTGAATACCGGAATGGGACAAATTTAAGGAAATTCAAACTTTAATTTTGTTTTGTTTTGTTCAGTAGTATGCAAAATACTGGATAAATACCCTTATTTTTGTACGCAGAAGTTATGTTGAATGCTTTGTTGCATTTTAATCCTCTTGAAGTTTGATTTTGTGAACAATATGAAATGGATGCCGACTTGTAACATCAGCTAGCAGGTCAGTTCATTTAATTTTTTAAACAGTGTCCGCATTTCGTTAGCATATTTATTTTATCCTTAAAGATTAAGTTTTATATCTATGAATATACACAAGAAAAATGGTGAAGGTAAGATGTTGCGGACATTGTTATTTTCTAATTTAAACAACAAAATAATTACCTTTTTTTTACTATTTTGTGAAACCTGCCTACATTTCAACAATAAATTGGGCATATTTCAAAGGAATTTGTCCAGTTAAATATGTATTTGCTAAGGGATTAGACATCATACATTCATAAAATACCACATTTGGTGCAGTATTTTGAAAAATAACTTTTATAAAAATTTGAGGCCAAATTCGACCCTTCGTGGCTCTACTCCTTTATAATTATTGACAATTGCAATACGGCGGGTTCTTCAAACGAAACATCCTGTTGCCAATCTGACCATAACTGTTAATTAAAGGAAATAAATTAACTTGACACTTTTAAAAATAAAATCAAACGGAAGACAACTCATAATGATTGAGCGGAATTTGACATTAGAAATCTACAAACAGTACAACATCACTCTACAATAGTTAAAGAATGTATCTACATTGTTAATACAGTTTTATTCTCTCTAAATATATGCCATGTCTGTTTAGCAAAAAGCAATGTATATCCTGTAAATACATGGGAACAAGAATACATTAATTTAACAGAAGACAATATTGCTATATAACAACACAAAACAGCAACAAAAACAGCAACAACAAAACGCACATAGCATATATATATAAACGCTCAATAGGAATATCTTCAGTTTACAATCTCTATCGTATAAGAATGAGTCAGCCTATACAGGATGGTTTATGTCATCGCGTGTAATCTTTACTTTTACTTCCTGGTCAATAACAGCCTTAAATACTATGCGTATGCCGATAAAGGCTGGTGTTAATATTCCTCATTAATATTAAATGTATATCCATGATTGCTTAAATAATCTGCTGTGTCATATACGTTTCATTTTTATACACTTTGTCAATATCACATTTTCTATCGCATTATTAAAAGTTTTAGAAAGAAATATATTGGTTTGAAACTTTTTCGTTATTAAAAAAGTGTTGTTTGCAGCAACAGTATGATGTTTTCATGTCCGTGACCTGAGATAGTTTATCCCAAATAATGAAGCTAAAGTACTATACATAGTATAACAGGGGTTGCAGATTTTTTACGCTTGTCGTCAAACTAGATACGCATTGTTTTGACGCATTGTTTTTATCCAATGAGAAGTATTTCAAACATTCCAGTTTCGATTACTCCTATACAAAACTGCATTAAAGTTAATGTAGATGTGTCAAACACTCTGAGAGAAAACAATGCGCATGAAAATCATCAGTTACTTTTTTTGAAATGGCATGCCGGCAAAAGAAAGACATGCCATGTTAGAAAAGAATGAATAGGGCAATTTTTCTGCAATGATTATCTTCGTCTCTAATAGAAGATTTTATGGTTTTGCATTCAATGTGCTTTTGAATGAATATACAAAAATTTCCATATATACAACGAGGCAACCTTTTAAATTAACGATATTGGTAGCCTTTACATACAAAGCCTTCTCTAATCTTCTATGTGTAATGTATTTACAGACACGCGTAGGTCACATCCTTTATATTATAACTAGATGTTTATATTCCCTTTCATGGCATTCTGGCTTGTTTCACAGCACTAGCTCTGTAATACTATTAAAGAATATACAATTTCCAAAACATGTATAAAATAAGGTGACAAATGTATACAAAATACCAACAAGTAATAGTATACATAATTTAACTAGTTTAATAAATTTTACCTATTAATGACAAAAACAACTGTTAGAAACTGCTTACTTCAGGCACGGCCAACCTGACCCTACCGACATCCGTCAACTGTGAAGACCAGGCTGTGTTGACATGTACATCGACTGAGTGTAATGTCGGAGGTTATAGATTCATCAGAGATGGTGACACTATTTATAACAATGGTGGACCACAGCCTGGAGCTGACCCAGTCAGGTATTCTGCTACTGTAACATCCACCACTGAGGTGCTGCTCACCATCAGCAACATACAACTCTCAGATGATGGGGCGTACCAGTGTTCCTGTGGATTTGATATATATTCAGCTACACAAACATTTCAATATGAATGTAAGTCGATACTTTGACTTTTATACTTGACTAATACGTATATCCTCCCCCGTTTGGAATCTTTCATTGTTAATTCTTTTAGTTAACCATAATGTTGATTCAACATAAACACATCACACAAATGATCACAAGGACAGTTGTTTTATTGATGTTAATATCATAAAAGCAAACCTCGCACTTTGATTTAGTATCTAATCTGTTTTAATATAATGTTTGTTCTGCATATCTGTGATACTGAGATAAACAGGTCAATATTTACCTGCGGTAAATCAAGATGTGAAATTGAGTTTTTAAAACGATTTCCAATGAGTTTTGCAGTGGTAAAATTTGACCTTGTATTTATAAAAATACTAAGTGAATCAATTGATTACCATCATCATTGGAGACTTTACACAAATAAACAAACGATGGTTAATACATTTATTTTCTTTACATATTCAGAACACAAGACTCTTATAACAATGGATTAGACCACGTTTTACCCACATTGTATATAACTACTAAATAAACATTCAAACATATTTATATAAACATGGCGACCCCGCAGCGCAGTCCATATAAATTACACCTATTGAGGTACTGGCAATATACGATATTTAGATTGTTATTTTTATTCGAAATCGTGTTTCGGAAACTACTGCTGCTTCAATCGCCGTGAATTTTGACCGAAAAAGATCATAGGAGGAATAACTTCGTAAAACCCTGTTGACCTAGGAAATGTGGACGCGATGGCAACAGCAATGAGTCATTGGTTACATGAAGAAATAAAGGGTGAATATGCAGTAAACAGAAGTTGATAGTCACAGGAACAAGTAACTGGTTTGTCGGCAGAACATTGAAGTTGTTGATCACAGTAAGTAAAAAAAACGGGTTTATCCGTAGCAAAGAGGAGTTATTGGTCATGGGAAATGGAAATGGGTTTCTTTCGGTAGCAAAGAGAAAGTGTTAGTCACAGAAACTAGTAATGAGTTTGTCGGCAGAAAATAGAGGTTGTTGTTGTCAGGAAGTAGTAATTAATTTGTCGGAAGCAATGAGAGGTTGTTGGTAACAACTATGTGTTGTTGTAACAGGAACTGGTAACGGGTTTGTCGGCAACAAATATATGTTATTGCTGAAAGGAACTGGTAACGGGTTTATTGGCGGCAATGGGGAAGCTGTTGGCCACAGAAACCGTTAACGTGTGTGTGTCGGCAGCATCGAGAAGCTGTTAGTCACAGTGACTGGTAACGGCCTTGTCGGCAAAAATATTCGTTGTTTCTAAAAGGAACTCGTAGCTGGTTTGGTGGCAGCAATGATAAGTTGTTGGACACAGAAACTGGTAACGCGTGTTTCGGCAGCAATTAGCAGCTGTCAGTGACAGGGACTGATAACGGTTTGTCCTCAGCAAATATAGGTTTTACGGTCAGAGAAACCGATAACTGGTTTGTCGGCAGCAAATATAATTTGATGGTTACATGAAAGCTATAAATGCCAGATCAATTTCATTACATGCATGGCAAAACTCTATCCATTCGTCCAGACAATTTACGGCCTAACACAATCGCACGTCGTCTAATTTAAATATTGTTCTGACGTTCTGTTCTTTCTTTGTGAAAGCATCTGTATCGGAATCTTGGTATTTTATATGTTGCCTGATTAACAACCGATTGTTAAGAGAGACTAGTAATAAGAGAAATTACTAGCAGTAGAGAAATACTTTTTGATCTTGAAAAAAAATCAGTAACAATTAATATGTTACATGGATGAACAGACAACGAGACTAATAGCTTTGTCACAATTTAGCATATGGACATAAAACCAAACAACCGGCGATCATTGGAAGATTCAAGCCTGAAAGGACAACGATGCCACACTGGTATTGCAGAAGGAATATCTCTGCACCCATGTCGCGTCCCTGAACAGACAGCGCATATTTGTAAAGGCAAATTAATAATATATTGAATAATCAATTATTTACATCTTTATATATCTGCAACACTACACAACTTCACCGGACCTGGTAGCGTAATCGGTAGAGCGTCGGCTGTAGGTACGGGAGGCCCCGTACTCCCGAGCCGCGACATAGCAAAGTCGTCAAAATGGTCCATGCATAGCTCCCTTGCTAACGCTCAAGCAAAAGTAAGGGCAGTTCCACGACTGGTTGGCCCGGTGTCAGGATAATGTGACTGAGTGTGGTATCATGCCAAGTATTCACGGCATTCTATACACATTGAAGGCAAGACTATATCTGCTTCAAGTGGATACCGTCTCCAGATAACTGAAATACTGTTGGCGGGACGATAAGCTCAACAAACCCAACTAACAATATAACTTTCAAATCATTTTAGTAATGGCATCTTATGGGCATGGTTCCCAAATGTGCTAAGCCACTGTAAGAGCAGGTACACAGGACAAATAGTCGTTAATGGTGACTGCCATCCGTAATATAGACCAGAAAAATCCATTGTATTCCCAACTAGGCTGAAACTGTACGCTTCACTATGCCCCAAAAGGCTGAAAAAGCATGCCCAACTAGGCTAAAACTGTATGTCCAACAACTAGGCTGAAACTATATGCCCAAATAGTCTAAAACGGCCTGCCCAACTAGGCTTAGACCGTATGTTCAAATAGTCTGCAAATGCATGCCCAACTAAGCTAAGACCGTATGTTAAAAAAGTATGCAAATACATCGCCAACTAGGCTAAGACTGTATGCTCAATTAGTCTGAAATGTTATGCCCAAATTGGCTGAAGCTGTATGCTCAAATGGTCTGAAACTGTATACACCAATTGGCTGAAATATACATATATATTCCTCATAAGGCTAAAAAAAATCCCATAGGGTGTCAGCGGAAGAATATAAAAGGCTTTCCATTTATAAAATATTATGCAAATTTCAATTGGAATTCTGCCACCTGCAGCCATGGCTGATCAAGGGAAACATAAATCGTGCGAGTTTGCACAATGTCGAAATCCAAGGTTGGTCCGATGTACAAATACTGACATACTAAATGCCTGTTTTTTACCTGGTTATTAACTAAATTGATAATATTAACTTTTCTTTCCGGACAGTGCTTTCTGCTGCTCAGCTGATTCTTGGAATCAGTAATCCTGCCGAGTTGCAAACATTGGTCATACCCGTTTTAAAGATAATAATTAACTTGATAAAATTACGTCGTCTCATAATCATGTTTATATTGTGTTGCCCTCTGTCCGCCGCACATGCTATTCCTTATTGCAAGTTAAACCGGGTGCCATACCATTCCATACTCCATCTCAGTCCACCAATGTCCTGGTCGGAATAACCCGTTATAATTTAATATCATCTCTGTCCACCGATGGTCCTGACCGTAACAACCCGTTGTTATTTACTGAAACAAGAAAACAAAAATCGACCAAGCGCATTCAGCAACAATTCGACCTCCAATAACTTTGGTTCGCTTTTACGTTAACCGCTATTGTTGTTGTACGAACTGTTGAGACATAAGCGTTCTCCTTATAGCTTCCTATACGCATTGTGCATGTTTCCGCATACCTAGTGAGACAAAATGCTAAAGAGTTTTAACATTCAGAAAGGTAAATATAGTAGAAACTCAAATCAACGCTTCTAATTCCTAAAAAAAAAAAACTAAAAAAAAAAAAAAATACAAATTAGTGAAGGACAATTCACATATTTGTTCGTTGATAGGGGAAATAATTAATCTAGTATTTATTATGAATCTACAAATGATTACTTTTTAACCAATTTCTACAAGACGCAAGTTTAACCAACCACAATCATATCCTTTTTTATGTTCGTATCTTTAGAGTATAACATTATCAATATATAATATAGTGCTGTGCAACGAGCGGCAATTTTAAGAATGAAAAAGTCTGAAAAAGTAGGATCAATATATGTAGTTCAAATCATGTAAAGTTTTAAGTGTCCAATAACAAAACCGCACGCTGCTCTTTGAAGCTACCTGATTAAAGGAGTGACTGAAATTAAATGATATCGAAAGCGAACAAAGGAATCTTGCGCCACCAAATACTAACATAGCAGACGTCGTTATGATCTTACCAACATACGTGACCACGCTATGATCTTACCAACATACGTGACTACGCTATGATCTTACCAAAATACTTGACCTCTCTATGATCTTACCAGCATACGTGACCTCGCCATGATCTTACCAACATTCGTAACCACGCTATGATCTTACCAACATACGTGACCTCGCTATGATCTTACCAACGTACGTGACCAAGCTATGATCTTACCAACATACGTAACCACGCTATGATCTTAACATCATACATGACCACGCTATGATCTTACAAACATACGTGACCCGCTATGATCTTACCAACATACGTCATCTCTATATGATCTTACCAACATACGTGACCTCGCTATGATCTTACCAACATACGTGACCTCTCTATGATCTTAACAACATACGTGACCCCGCTATGATCTTACCAACATACGTGACCTGTCTATGATCTTACCAACATACGTGACCTCTCTATGATCTTACCAACATACGTGACAACGCTATGATCTTACCAACAGATGTGACCACGCTTTGATCTTACCAACATTTGTATCCACACTATTTTCTTACCAGCATATGTGACCTCGCTATGATCTTACCAACATATGTGACCCCGCTATGACGCTATGATCTTACCAACATACGTGACCTCGCTATGATTTTATCAACATATGTGACCCCGCTATGATCTTACCAACATACGTGACCTCGCTATGATCTTACCAACGTACGTGACCCCGCAATGATCTTAGGACTTTACTTGACCACGCTATGACCTTAACAACATACGTGACCCCGCTATGATCTTACCATTATACGTGACCTCTCTATGATCTTACAAACATACGTGACCCCGCTATGGTCTTATCAACATACGGGACCTCCCTATGATCTTACCATCATACGGGACCAGGCTATGATCTTACCAACATACGTAACCACACTATGATCTACGTGACCTTTCTATCATCTTAGCAACATACATGACCTCGCTATGATCTTACCAACATATTTGACCACGCTATAATCTACCAACATACGTCACCCCCCTATGATTTTATCTACATACGTGACCACGCTATGATCTTACCAACATACTTGACCTCGCTATGATCTTACCAACATACGTAACCCCCCCCCCCATTGATCTTACCAAAATACGTGACTACGCTATGATCTTACCAACATACTTGACCTCTCTATGATTTTACCAGCAAATGTGACCTCGCCATGATCTTACCAACATACGTGACCTCTCTATGAACTTACCAACATATGTGACCCCGCTATGATCTTACCAACATACGTGACCTCTCTATGATCTTACGAACATACGTGACCACGCTAGTGTATTACCAACATACGTGACCTCGCTATGATCTTACCAACATACGTGACCACATACGTGACCTCTTTATGATCTTACCAACATACTTGACCTCGCTATTATCTTACCAACATATTTGACCACGCTATAATCAACCAACATACGTCACCTCGCTATGATCTTACCAACATACGTGACCACGCTATGATCTTACCAACATATATGACCTTGCTATGATCTTACCAACATACGTGACTACGCTCTGATCTTACCAACTAACTTGACCTTTCTATGATCTTACCAACCTACGTGACCTCGCCATGATCTTACCAACATTCGTAACCAGGCTATGATGTTACAAACATACGTGACCTCCCTATGATCTTACCAATCTACGTGATCTCTCTATGATCTTAGCAACATACGTGACCTCGCTATGATCTTACCAACATATTTGACCACGCTATAATCTACCAACATACGTGAAAACGCTATGATCTTACCAACATACGTGACCACAAACGTGACCACGCTATGATCTTACCAATATACGTGACCAGTTATGATCTTAACAATATACGTGACCACGCTATTATCTTACCAACCTACCTGACCTCTCTATGATCTTACCAACATAAGTGACCTCGCTATGATTTTACCAACATATTTGACTACGCTATAATCTACCAACATACGTCACCTCGCTATGATCTTATCTACATACGTGACCACGCTATGATCTTACCAACATACTTGACCTCGCTATGATCTTACCAACATACGTGACTACGCCATGATCTTACCAACTTACCTGACCTCTCTATGATCTTCTCAACATAAGTGACCTCGCTATGATCTTACCTACATATTTGACTACGCTATAATCTACCAACATACGTCACCTTGCTATTATCTTATCTACATACGTGACACGCTATGATCTTGCCAACATACTTGACCTATTTATGATCTTACCAACATACGTGACCGCACCATAATCTTACCAACATTCGTAACCACGCTATAATATTACCAGCATACGTGACCTCGCCATAATCTTACCAACATTCGTAACCACGCTATTATCTTACCAGCATATGTGACCTCGCTATGATCTTACCTACCTATGTGACCCCGCTATGACGCTATGATCCTACCAACATACGTGACCTCGCTATGATCTTACAAATGTACGTGACCCCGCTATGATCTTACCATCATACGTGATCACGCTATGATCTTACCAACATACGTGACCCCGCTATGATCTTACCATTATACGTGAGCTCCCTATGATCTTAACAACATACGTCACCAGGCTATGATCTTACCAACATACGTGACCGCACCATAATCTTACCAACATTCGTAACCACGCTATGATATTACCAGCATAAGTGACCTCGCCATAATCTTACCAACATTCGTAACCACGCTATTATCTTACCAGCATATGTGACCTCGCTATGATCTTACCTACCTATGTGACCCCGCTATGACGCTATGATCTTACCAACATACGTGACCTCGCTATGATCTTACCAACATACGTGACCACGCTATGATCTTACCATCATGCGTGACCACGCTATGGTCTTATTAACATACGTTACCTCGCTATGATTTTACCAACATACGTCAACTCGCTATGATATTATCACCATACGTCACCTCGCTATGATCTTATCAACATACGTCACCACGCTATGATCTTACCAACATACGTCACCACACTATGATCTTATCAACATACGTCACCACGCTATGATCTTACCAACATACGTCACCTCGCTATGATCTTATCAACATACGTCACCACGCTATGATCTTATCAACATACGTCACCACAATATGATCTTACCAATCTACGTGACCACGTTATGATCTTACCAGCATATTTGACCACGCTATAATCTACCAACATACGTCACCACGCTATGATCTTACCAACATACTTGACCTCGCTATGATCTTATCAACATACGTGACTACGCTATGATCTTACCAACATACGTGACACGCTATGATCTTACCAACATACTTGACCATTCTCTATGATCTTACCAGCATACGTGATCTCGCCATGATCTTACCAACATTAGTAACCACGCTATGATATTACCAAAATACGTCACCTCGCTATGATCTTATCAACATACGTCACCACGCTATGATCTTATTAACATACATCAACTCGCTATGATCTTATCACCATACGTCACCTCGCTATGATCTTACCAACGTACGTGACCTCGCTTTGATCTTGCCAACATACGTGACCACGCTATAATCTTCCCAACATACGTCACCTCGCTATGATCTTATCACCATACGTCACCTCGCTATGATCTTATCAACATACGTCACCACGCTATGATCTTACCAACATACGTGACCACGCTATGATCTCACCAACATATTTGACCTCGCTATAATCTACCAACATACGTCACCTAGCTATGATCTTATCAACATACGTGACCCCGCTATGATCTAAGCAACATACGTGATCTCTCTATGATCTTACCAACATGCGGGTCACGCTATGATCTTACCAACATACGTGGCAACGCTATGATCTTACCAACATACGTCACCACAAACGTGACCACGCTATGATCTTACCAACATATTTGACCACGCAATAATCTACCAACATACGTCACCTAGCTATGATCTTATCTACATACGTGACTACGCTTTGATCTTACCAACATACTTGACCTCTCGATGATCTTACCAGCATACGTGACCTCGTCATGATCTTACCAACATTCGTAACCACGCTATGATCTTGCCAATATACGTAACCTCGTTATGATCTTACCAACGTACGTGACCACGCTATGATCTTACCATCATACTTGACCAAGCTATGATCTAAGTAACATACGTCACCTCGCTATGATTTTACCAACATACGTCACCTCGCTATGATCTTATCACCATACGTCACCTCGCTATGATCTTATCAACATATTTGACCACGCTATAATCTACCAACATACGTCACCTACCTATGATTTTATCTACGTACGTGACCACTCTTTGATCTTACCAACATACGTGACCACATACGGGACCACGCTATGATCTTACCAACATATTTGACCACGCTATAATCTACCAACATACGTCACCTAGCTATGATGTTATCTACAGACGTGACCACGCTATGATCTTACCAACATACTTGACCTCGCTATGATCTTACCAACATACGTGACAACGCTATGATCTTACCAACATACGTCACCACAAACGTGACCACGCTATGATCTTACCAACATATTTGACCACGCAATAATCTACCAACATACGTCACCTAGCTATGATCTTATCTACATACGTGACTACGCTTTGATCTTACCAACATACTTGACCTCTCGATGATCTTACCAGCATACGTGACCTCGTCATGATCTTACCAACATTCGTAACCACGCTATGATCTTGCCAACATACGTAACCTCGTTATGATCTTACCAACGTACGTGACCACGCTATGATCTTACCATCATACTTGACCACGCTATGATCTAAGTAACATACGTCACCTCGCTATGATTTTACCAACATACGTCACCTCGCTATGATCTTATCACCATACGTCACCTCGCTATGATCTTATCAACATATTTGACCACGCTATAATCTACCAACATACGTCACCTACCTATGATTTTATCTACGTACGTGACCACTCTTTGATCTTACCAACATACGTGACCACATACGGGACCACGCTATGATCTTACCAACATATTTGACCACGCTATAATCAACCAACATACGTCACCTAGCTATGATGTTATCTACAGACGTGACCACGCTATGATCTTACCAACATACTTGACCTCGCTATGATCTTACCAACATACGTGACTACGCTATTGTCTTACCAACATACATGACCTCTCTATGATCTTACCAGCATACGTGACCTCGCCATGATCTTACCAACATTGGTAACCACGCTATTATCTTACCAACATACGTGACCTCGCTATGATCTTGCCATCATACGTGACCACACTATGATCTTATTAACATACGTCACCTCGCTATGATCTTACCAACATACGTCACCTCGCTATGATCTTATCACCAAACGTCAGCTCGCTATGATCTTATCAACATACGTCACCACGCTATGATCTTACCAACATACGTGACCACACTCTGATCTTATCAACGTACGTGACCACGCTATAATCTTACCCACATACGTGACCACATACGTGACCACGCTATGATCTTACCAATATACGTGACTACGCTATGATCTTACCAATATACGTGACCACCCTATGGTCTTACCAACATACGTCTCCTCGCTATGATCTTATCAACATACGTCACCTCGCTATGATCTTATTAACATACGTCACCTCGCTATGTTCTTACCAACATACGTCACCTCGTTATGATCTTATCAGCATACGTCACCTCGCTATGATCTTATCAACATACGTCACCACGCTATGATTTTAACAACATACGTCACCTCGCTATGATCTTATCAACATACGTCACCTCGCTATGATCTTATCAACATACGTCACCACGCTATGATCTTACCAACATACGTCACCTCGCTATGAGTTTACGATAAGAAGACTATTCTTACCCTTGCCTGTCCAGGGAGTAAAGAAGTATCAGTCCTTAGTTAGAAAAACACTATGAACCTTCTCAGCCGATTCACCACGTCGGGTGGGTAGAAGGATATACTTAGTCGTTAAGCCAACTATATGAATTATTATGGAATGAATAACACAGTATGTTTTGAATATATGCACATGTATTTGTCTAGTTGTAATAAACATTTATATATATTTATAATAGTGTCATTTTTATAGATGGAAACGTATATATTTTAAAGCGTATACTAGTTCTGTAATACTTTTAAGATAATGTTAACATTGTGCGTATTTTGTTGTATCCCTTTATTTTCTATTGAAGATGTTAAGTACATAAACGCATGCCTGTAAAGATGAACACAAAACTGTTCATTAGTTTTAACTTACTTTTTTATGTTGTATGTTCATTTAAACTAAATGTGGCAACGATTACATTTCTAAACTATTCACAAACCAGCAACTTAAACTTTAAAGATAAAACTTTATTCACGTAAAAGTAAATATACTGAAAACAGAATTTTAGACAGTAAGTCTGTGTCTATCCAAATTTTCACGCGGCTTTCTCGTAAGCTTAAATTAAAGAGAGCACTTGTCGGGTGTGTATCTAACGAGCTGTGCAATGATATTATGCTGAGTTTTATTGCTGGTGTCACAAAATACAAGTCCAGCTTGGGGCATGTATGTGCACAAAGGACAGGAGCGTCATTTTGTCTAGAATCGAAATCTTATAGTAATGAGATATCGAGATCATATCGTGGCCTATCATTCTGCCATACATCAGACATGGCAATGTTGTCCTGGTGTAGCCGGACAACCCCAAAGCCCACACTATCAGACTTACACTTGAATTTACTGACCATATCAATATTAATATATACGTGTTGGCCTGGAAATCCAGATTGATCAACTGTATCACCTATCGAACACATTTGAGACTACCTAGCATGTAGGTTATGTCAATTTTTAACAATATGGAAGAGCAATCCTTGTATCGAGAATGAAAGGACATTCTATTGCGCGTCATCCGTAAACTAACAAACAGCATGAGAAGGCGACGTTTTGCTGTTTTAGCGAGTTACGGAGGACTCGAAACTTAATGAGCTGTTCCAGTTTTTGATAAGTGACCCTTTTATGAGACGTCAGGCAATGGGCATTAACAGGTTTTGTAGTGCATTAATTTTTTATTGGGTCCATGTATATAAGTCAGTAAATTATAGGACTTGTACTTATTTTAGTTCTACGTCCTTTTGTTAAAGCACAAATCCACTCTAAACATGAGTGACTAAACCTTTCGTTTTCAGTATATATACCCTACATACACAGTAATTGTTCATTACGACTTTAAAGTTTGTACGTTTGTTTTATTTAATTATTGATATTTTCTTTATTGGTTAATGGCTTTTATAAATACCTTAATTTATTTTTAAGGCATTAAGGCTGTCTCATCAACAGCAGCGATCACTTCAAACAAGAATCTCAGAATAACAATTGACAGGCTCTACCCACAACCGTCTACTATGTTTACATCACTTGTAGGTGTTTGATATAGCATGTTTTATTATTGTCAGTAATATTCACCTTACCTAATAACATATAACATCTTGTAATGTATTACCTGCCGTCATGTATCTATAATGTAAATGTCAAACCATAAAAAAGACACGTGTTTAACCTATGAACCTTATCAATAACAAAAACAATGCAGAAGATGAATGGTAAGAGATGTTATACAAGCCTATTTGCAACTTTTAAAACATAAGCAGATAGGCCTAAATACTTGTTTACACCTGTATATAGATAAATTCAATGATTGTTATTTCAATGTATTGACATTGATACATTTTACATAAAAATAGGTTTTACATAGCTTGTTTTGTTTTATATAACTATTATTCTTAAAGATCAATCCACTCAGCCAGTTACCAGGCACGTACACATGTGGGCCCAGTCCTACACTCGCCTCCCTCTTCAGATGTACTTGGAATTCGGCAATATCTCTACCTGACGGTAACCATGGTTACACCATAACAGTCACCACGGGAACTCAGGCGTCTTCAGTATCTGGATCCAGCTTGAATAAGAAATCATCGCTACAAGCTCTAGTCCGCTCCTACCCCCACCCCGCAAAAAGTGCTTAGAAACAGTATTTGATTATGTCATAATTTTACAAAATGTAAGGCGTGTTAAGAAGAAAAAGATAAGCGACATTGTTCCGTCTATCCGGAATGCTCAGTTAGTCTTCATCCAGATTACACAATATATACAGCGCATATTAAACGAAGTATGTAATTAAAATATGCAACAGATATATGATGTCCTAATATACTTAGGTAAAGGAAGATCATAAGTATCACATGTGCTGAAGTATGATTTTGTTTTGTACCAATTCGCTTCTCAGAACGCTCCTACCTTCTTTTTCTTTATTTTTATATCTCCATCTGTTTCATGTGGTAAATTATTTAGAAACAAATAAGGCACCAGTACTTTCTTCAGTCTTCTGCATTGTCCTGAAAAATAGAAATTATATGAGTAGTAAATATTTTAAATATAATAACACAGACAGAATGTAGGCTACAAATTAGTGAAAAGTGGCTTTGAAAATACCACAAATTTTCATAATGCATCATGCTCAATTGTATCAATCTTTAGATTGTGTGGCTGCTGCTTGCTCGCAAGTAAGCTTTTAGTCTTGGTGAGTATGGCAATACCACTAAAGTATATGCATACTATAACAAGAAATGATAAATAGATCGATTGTGCTTGGTACTTGACAATCCATTAGTTGTTGTAGTTGAGTGAACTAACCCACCTAGATCTGGGCCTGAAATGTTTGACTTTCTTTAGGATAAGAATTTGTTTTAATGAAGTACATGCATTTCTCTTTAAAAAGTTTAAATAAATACGCTTTTTCTATTTCATTGTATTTACGCAGATATAGGTCTGCATATCGTAACCGAATATAAGTACCGGTCGAATAATGTTTTCATTTCATTTTGATCGGATCCCCTTTAGTAGAATCAAGTTTTAATAAGTTGCTGGCTCTTTACATTTTTGACATGTAATCGTTAACATATATGGTATATGTGAATATTTAAACCTGATGCAGTGGTTTTATAGTCGCCTGGTAGAAAGTGATTATGACAAACTACGTCGAGTTTTGACGGTCCCCACAGTTTATTATTCCGGCTAGGAACTGCTTTTTAATGTCAATTCTCCATTTCTCGCGTAGTTTTAAGTCGTCTGGAAAATAAATGCCGACGTAGCCTTTGCTTCGTGGCACAAGAAAAAACGAAATTAAAAAAAAAAAAAAACGTTGTCAATATTAAAAGCTTTCGAACGTGTTTACCCTCTAAAACCACAACGCAACTTTGGGAGATAACTCTGCGTGCTTAACTGAGTTTGCCTTCACTATAACAGGACCTTATTCTTAATTTCCTACTCTACCACTGTACAAGAATTTAACTATGGGTTTATTTCATTGGAGATGGCAAGGCATGTCTAGATATGCTTAGCTCCAGAGGTAGGAGTTTTGTAAAAATACAACTCACAATGATCCGCCTGCCTTAGTACATAATAATGCGGTCGTTGATAAAGTAAATGCATAAAAATGAACACTACAAACAATGCCTCTATAAAAAAAAGAAAATGTGGTAATTATGTAACATCGTATCATCAAAATGTAAAGCCTGGTTTCATAGACTGGTGATCTGTACCTTCTGCGTTCATAAAAAAGCATAACTATCCAACAGAAATGCATAGCTGTCTCTAAATACCTTCAATCTTATAAGCGACCAATAAGAACGAAGAAATGGGTACGTTTGGTCGAGTTGTTTTAGACAACAATTGCTTCAAAATATAATACCAATTATTGCCTGACGCTCACTTGGGACAACTCACGTTGTTTAAATACATAAACGACCTTTCTATTGGTACAGTGACCCCCACGTCTCCCACGATCTCCAACCTGGTGACAATCGATAACAGCCGCCGAGTCCTTCGAGGTGTACAAGACACCCCTCTGACCATTCAGTGTGTGTCCAGGGGAGGGATACCCGCCCCTATACTAGCCTGGTACAGAGGCAACACGAGTACCTCTCCACTGGTACAGTCAACTACGTCAGATATTGTACAAGAGTCGGATGGTACACACACGGTGACCTTGACCTACATGTTCACGCCACGTAGAACCGATTACATGACGGCATGTTTGTGTCGGGTATTTTATCCTGGAGCTACAACTGAAGCTTCGCCAGACCCCAATCTAACATCCGCCTTCCTGTACCTAGACAGTAAGTTATTAGATTATGTGAATAATAATTGTAACCACACTGGTAGCAAACGCCTACACTTATGTATGTATATAGTTCTGTAGTCGTTGTTGGAAACAATATTATTTTATTATTCCTTCCAGTTTCCGCAGTTATCATACCTTTCGCAAACATAACAGCCGTAGAGGGTCAACTTAACTTTGCACTGACCTGTTCAGCTTCCAGTAAACCACCTGCCGTTTTTACTTGGTTTAAAGGAAGCACTGTACTATCCAGTGGAACGGGGACACTTAAAGACAACAGCTTTAGTTATGTGGTGCCTCGAGTGGACAGGGCTGATGCTGGGAGCTACAGATGTCAGGCTAGTAACAACATTGGTGTCCAAGACTCAGATGTTGTATATCTTAGAATCAAATGTAAGAGTTAATAGCATTACTAATTACTTTATCCTATAATTTAATATTAAAACATTTTTCCGATGCATTAAAGTATAACATAAATCATGTACAATAAATACTTAAAGGCTTCGCATCTTTCCAGTTCGTGAAAGTAGTTGCTATTGTAAATGTTTAAGAAACAAGCCAAAAGCAGTCGGTTTGAAATAAAAATGAAAAAAAAAAAAAAAATAGAAATAATTTTAAACAAAGTGGTTATTTTTTCGGTTTTGTCTAAATCAACAGGTAAATAAGAAGAGGCCCTATCAAATAACCATATATTTTTAAATCTTACTTCCCTTAGACCAATGCAAACAGGGTAAATGTAAATGTGACAAAACACGAAGACGAGACCTAACTCACAAAAGTAAAAAAGAAAACAAACCCCCCCCCCCCCCCAAAACAGCTATTAGCGCCATGGAACGGTCAGTCGGCCAAAAGGTCGCTCAGACCTGGTTTATTGAGAGCTCCAACCTCGCACATCCTGAACGTTTTTTTTTTTTTCTGTCAAACACACATCGTAAATAAAAATACCCCTTCAAAGTGAAACAACTTACAATAAGCACCGCCATCGGGAGTTAAAACACATTGAATGAACTTATATACATACAAAATATCTAGTTATAAAATAACTCTTAAAATATGTACATATTGTACAGTAGATAAATACCTCGGCAGCCTAATAATTCCAAATTAATAGTTGAAAAAACAACAGCCCAAGCAAAGACGTACAATAAAAACAATTTAATGACGCCGTACAATGCCATGACGTCATATGCTAAAAGTGTCAAACGTGAAATGTAAAATGAAAACAAAAGAAAGTAATTAATGA
This sequence comes from Sinonovacula constricta, assembly GCA_007844125.1. Taxonomy (NCBI): domain Eukaryota; kingdom Metazoa; phylum Mollusca; class Bivalvia; order Cardiida; family Solecurtidae; genus Sinonovacula; species Sinonovacula constricta. The sequence goes on along the minus strand of CM017560.1, from coordinate 60,498,143 downwards.
ATTTTAGAAAACAACCCAACCAAAAAAACAAAATACAGAATTGTGAGATGTTAACGGGTAACCAACATAGGTACAGTAGGTACTGTAGGTACAGCATGTATTGTAGATAAAAGCCTCGGCAGCCTAACAATTCCAAATGAAAAATTAGTTTGAAATAAAGCAGTCCATGCGCTGACGTATAATAAGAACAATTAAATTAAGTCATATGCCAAAAGTGTCAAAAATAAAATGTAAAAATACGAAAGAAATCACCGAATTCTAGAAAACAACCCAAACCAATAAAATAAAATGCAGTATTGTAAGAATTAAATAGGTAATAAGTTTTAAAATAACACATAAAAAGCCTAGGATTCATCCGCAGTAGGCATATTATATAAAAAAAGATACACAAAATCCCGATGTGACACCTACTGTGAAATCTCACGTAAAGGGAATGGAGACTGCTCAAGTTGTCTCACCTATATAGGGCACGACTGGAGAGATGAAGAGACAAGAAATCCATCAGTGAGTGTCCAATTATGGCTTTAAGTTCTTGATTGTAAACGAGTCAGTTGCAAGCAATGCAGTACAACGAAGGATTCCCGCGTTGTAAAAGTCAACAATACATTTCCTGATAAGTTTTGTAAATTGGTCAGCTTAGTTATTGGGACCCTTGATTTTCTTTAACTTCTATAAAACATTTCCATAAAATAAATAATGGCTTATGCCTTTCTGCATAAGTGTTTTCATACTGCTATTATACTTAGAAGCAATAAAACCATTGCGGTGAAAGAATTTGAAAACGCCTTTATTAATTTGTGAAATTGAATGTCTTGCTTTTAAAAAGAAATAAACCGGTTTCTTGTACTAAAATCTTCTACTTTAGTACACACTCGTGCAAACCTTGTAAGTTGGGATATGTAAATACCATATTAATAGGTATGTTCTTCAATTTTAATTGAGGTCTTGTCTTTAAGAGGTTGCAAAAGTTATATTGAATGTTACTGCCTTTAAAGCGACTCAACATGTGCTGCAGTGGTAAGTTTTCGTTTTTTAGGACAAAGAAAGAAAACATGGAACTTATCCTCAATCTTTATGATATGTCAAAGTTTAAAACAATATAAACAAATGAGTTCATTCCTAGGGACATTTTGATGCATTCCTACTTCTGTGACCAATTTATGAACTGAACACCTAAATCGTGCTAAGAACTTCCTTAAAATGAAAGAAAAATCTAGAACTAAATATCATTCTGGTTCTAGAAGAGATTTAGTCTGTGTGTATGTGTCAAAGCGACTGGATTCATTTACACTTGATAACCAATTTTGTTTCATGCAATCAGCTAGCCGAGCTTTAAATTGATAGATAAAGTTACTAGTATTTTCTCTTTCCTGATACACCCATGCAAAACCAAATCTAAATCAAAATAATAACTTTTCAATAGCACTCACCCAATTTCGTCTACCAATGTCACCCAGCGTTTATAACTATTTCTCAGATATCTATTTTCTTGCATTAACAATTTACACCAATATGTTATGCCTTTAATATGATTACACTGAGTGGTAGTGTACCAAACTCTCCTAATACCATACAATGATTAACTGTAGGTGTTTCTTAAATCCTAAAAAATATTTACAAAAATGTATCTGGATTTGTTTAATTTCATCAGCAACCTCAGTGCCCTATATCTCTGCTCCGTAAATTAGAATAAGCTTGACCATTTAATCAAAACTCTCAAATTTACCAAAGTTACGTCCAAAAGCCTTAATAGCGTTAATGTATTCCTGCGCTGGAGTAACAAGCTTTTTATAAGCTTTATTCCAGAATAATGTAGAAGAAAAAATGAAATGAAACCAATGTATTTATAATTAGATGTGACATTAACTCTTTCTCCCATATACGTCCATTTTTCTTTCTTAATACACTACTTTCGGTTTGGAGTAATTAATATTTATTCCTAAAAAGTGACGAAAATCTGCCAAAGTATATATTTGTCGTTGTAGTTCAATGGCTGTATCAGCACAACTCACAACATCATCTGCATATAGTATACGTGTAAATTCTGGAATATTCTCTATTACAAAGATCCATGACCCCTATTATAAGCAATGCATACTTCATTAATATAACGATTGAAAATTATTGTACCGCTCAGGTCCCCTGCTTCATCCCGATTTTATAGTTAAATGCACTAGAGGCTTGGGAGCTTGAAATACGCACCGACTCTGTAAATTAGAGTACATAGCTGCGAGAAAATTATACAGTCTTCCCCTTATACCTATGTCATATAATGTTTGGAATAGTTTATGGTGCTGTAACCCATCGTAAGCCATTCTAAAATCAACATATAGTACGAAAATCTACCATCAGACCTGGTATTATATTTTTGTATCATACTTTGCAAGTTAAAATATTATCTGTTGTAGAATAACGCCTCCTAAACCCCGCTTGCGCTTCTGCAATTTTTTTAACTGAATAGCCTAAGTGTTAATTCTTGTAAAAGGAATGCTTGAAAATATCTTATAAATTATGTTAAGAAGGGATATTCCTCTATAATTTACTGTATTGTCTGTAGAACCAGACTAATGTACAGTTACTATTATGCTTTCGCTCCAGTTACAAGGGAAATAGGCAGACAGAAATATTTTATGAAACAAAATGGGGAAAATCGGACTTATGTAAGAACCCGTGTTTTTGTAAAATTCTGTACCTATTCATCTATTCCTTGTGCTTTACCACTTTTAAGCTCGTTAATACTATTTATTACTTCTGCCTCGGTAATATCACAATGCAATATAACATCATACTCAGTATTAATCCCTCTCTTATTGTTTAGTAAAAGTAGGTAAGATATCATAATATAAAAATATTCTTAGAGTAATCAACCGAATGTAAGACTGGTACTTGGCAGATAGGTGATTAACACACGGACTGCTGCTGTTTTACTAACTTAAAAAAAATACTACATTCAGATTATTTCGAGCAGATTCCGATTTTGCTTTCATTTTTAATTGATACACATGGTTTTTGTCGGCACAGTCTCTAAAAGCTAATTTTGCTATTAATGTACACTTGCAGATCGTCGGGCGAGTTACTCAAGCGAATGCGCATTGACGTGAAATATTTATCATGTTTAGCGTCCTCACATTCATGGTCCCACCAGGGTTCATTGGTAGATTTTTTTTTACCAAACAAGACCTAATACGTAAAGCTCATCTATGTCTATATATCGAAAGAATAAACTCAACAGCATCATTTACATTAGAGGCAATCATTCGTATTATATCTTCCTAAGACTGATTGAACTTTGATATAAACAATATCATAATGTCTAAACTGAATTCTTCATTACATTTATAAATTTGTAAATCAGCAAAAGAACAATTATCGTTTAGTTTATGTTAACACTACGATTAGAACAGCTATTTGACTTTGACTTTCTTTAATGTTGAAAAGTTAGACAGAACAAACAGGAAAGTGATCCGATTCATTTCGAAGATCAATATAAAACCTTGATATGTAAGGAAACAAATCTGCTGATTCAATATTATAATCAACCACACTCGCATCACTGTTAGTAATACATGTAAAATCTCCCTCTGTGTCATGATGCAGGCGCCAATTTACGATGTGAACGTCATGTAAGCGACAAAGCTCTACTGTTGATTTACCAAAATAATTGGATTTGTCATCTTTGTTACATCTTGTCATGTCGAAATTGCCTGATATATTATAAATATAAATTTAGATTGAAAACATAATCCAAATTATCATTATCGTCTAGTATAAAGTCTAACAATTTTTTCGTGCGAGCATTAAATTCGTCAGTTAAATTAAACAATAAGAATATACGACAAAGTCCATGAGCTGTACATTCCATATTGTTTGCATACTGTACACCGTTTGTTTACTCTCTATCACTGTAAATTAAAGATCCTTCTGGAGAGACATAAATAAACACTATTATGACATCAGGCATATTCGAAAACATGCTACACTTCAGATGCAATTCAATGCAATGCAATCAAATAGTTCTGGGAAAATACGCATTACTAATTTGTTTAGAACAAATTTACTTGTAAAAAACTGCTAATCCTCCGCTATTTCGCAATGAATATAACTTTTTGCCTCATATTTTCAAAACAAGTATAACTATCGACGAACGACGCAAACTGGTATAATGGTCTCCCCATGTCTCTTCTAAGCCTATAATGACACAATTTTGCAAATACTGTGAACAAGACAAGTCGTTGTTATATTGCTTAAGCCCACATACATTCCACGACCCAATGTTTAAAGTGATGAATGAACCTTGACATGCCACTAGTTGCCTCGTTGCCCTATTCAACGTCGCTCTCTTTTTGGCTGTCGTTACGTAGCTTGAGGCCGCTTGTTGTTGTCCCGTTTGTCCACGCGTGGAACTGTCACTGCGGCGTACTCTAGCTGAACCGATAAGCACTATTATGTCAGACGATTTGTCGTATCTATAAACACCGTCTTGCAGCGCTAACTTGTTGAACCGGAGGGAAGCATACTGGCCAGTACGCCTCACTTCCACCATTTTTTTGCCGTGGTCTCGCCTTTATGTTTGTACCCGATAAGTGTAGGCCTCGCGTTATGAGTACTATGACTGCGGGTCTAAGGTCCTGCGTGCTTTCTGAAGGATCATGTCTCTATCCTTGTACCGTGCAAACTTGGTCAGGATCGTGTAACTACCGGACTGACCCCACCAACTCTGTGCGCTCTATCATTTTTTTCATCTTGTAGCTAGGGTAGATCTAGGCTCTTCGAAATAAAATGCCTCACCTTAGCTTCACTTTCATCCCACTTCCCAACTTGCATATCTACTACCTCTTATGCCGTTAAATCTTAAATTATTCCTAGAAGATAGACCTTCCAATTTGTTTATCTTGTCATTTCACGATTTTCAGCCTTTAAAGAGTCATTTGCCCCTTTAGGATGTTAATTAATTCATTCATGATGTCTACAATCCCATTGCCTTTGGTTCTACTTGCCCTAGTTCTAATCTCCTGGCATTTGTTGATTGAAACTGGTATTGGCATCGCTAGAAGGACTTGTCTCACCAATCATTGATGATTCACGGGATTCCGTTCCTTCAGTTGCACCAGGAAAACTGTCCCTTTCTTTGCTGATGTGGAGGCCCAGGGTTACGCTCAACGTCTCCACCTACTAACATTAGCACAGAGAGAAACACGCCCAGCCTAAGGGCTATTTTCATGGACTGACAAACGTCTAACTTGCCTTTACCTTTCAATGGCATGCTAAATACGCATATCCTATATCTGTATGATGAAATATCGACACCCATACCGTGAGAAATTAAGAAAATTGTTGACATCAATTACACGTGCAATCATTTACAGCGAACACAAATCAACTCCTCAAGCAACGCTTGCAATTGACTCTTTTACAGTCAAGAACTTGTATTGCTTTTAAATTACATGACGACTGGAAATGTCGTTGAGACTATATGAAACATTGACTTAAAGCCATAATTGGACAGTCACTGTTGGATTTCTTGTCTCTTCATCTCTCCAGTCGTGCCCTATATATGTGAGACAACTTGAGCAGTTTCCATGCCCTTTACGTGATATTGCACAGTCGGTATAACATCAGGATTGTTTGTATTTTCCTTATAAAACATACCAATTGCGGATAAGTCCTCAGCTTTTTATGGCTTATCATTTTAATTACTTATTACCCGCTAACATCTCACAATACTGCATTTTGTTTTGTTGGTTAGGTTGTTTTCTAAAATTCATTGATTTCTTTCGTGTGTTTTCTTTTTTCATTTCACGTTTGACACTTTTAGCATATGACATGATGGCATTGAAAGGCGTCATTAAATTGTTCTTATTATACGTCTTTGCTTGGGCTGTTTTTTTCCAACTATACATTTGGAATTATTAGGCTGCCGAGGTGTTTATCTACTGTACATATTGTACATGTTAAAAGAGTTTGTTTTATTACTAGTTATTTTGTCTATATATTAGTTAATTTGATCTGTTATAAATCGCGATGGCGGTGCTTACTTTTGTGGTCTCGTTTTGACGGGATATTTTTATTTAAACTGTTTGTTTGATATAAAAACCTTCAGAAAGAGCGAGGTTGGAGCGCTCCACAAACCAGGTTTAATCACCCCAGTCGGTCTTTTTGCCAACTGACCGTTCCAAGGCGTTAACTGCTGGTTTGTTTTTGTGTTGTGTCTCGTCTCTGTGTTTTTGTCACATTTACATTAACCCTCTTTGAATTGGTATAGAGGTAAATATATGTGGTTATTTTGATAGGACTTTTTCTCATTTACTTCGACCATGTATGTAAATGTATGTGCAAACAGAAATCAGGCTGATGATCGAATCTGTATGACTAGAATGTAGGTCCTTGTAAGGCTGTAAATGGTTAATGAAATTAATAAATTGTCTTAGATCAAACAGCTAGAAAGCTACAGAAACAAGTCGACCAGTAGACGAAACAATGGAAAAGTTTCCTGGGACAGGTGAAGCTGAAACCAAGTCGTCTGTGAAAGCGAGAATAATTCCTTTTGTAAAGAAACGATAATCAGGTTGATGTGAAATATGTTTGAGGAGAAAGGAGTATTGAACGTCATTGCCCCCGAATAAATTGGCGCACCTGTTTACAACATACCTAAAACAAATAGGGTGTGGGTGCGCATATGCGGCGATTCCCTGTGACAATAATTCCTTGGTGGAATTCGACTAGAATTCATTACCAAACATTGAACAGATGGTATACGACCGCGTTATCCGCGTACTTGACTAACTTGAGCAAAGTGTCACTCGTTCGTTCATTCCTTTATACCCAACAATGTTGGTTGTACTCGTTACAAACAAATTTTATTAAAGTCAAGATATGTCAGGAACGAGGCAACCAGTTTTAACTTTTGAGCAAACTATGCTACAGCTAACAAACTAAGATTATGGTTTAATATGGTTAGAAATTCCAAAATGACTTACAAGAAGTATATTGCAAAATGATTTTAATTGTTTTAGTAATTAACGTGTGCATGATTTATGGTTAAAAAAATACACAATAAAAATGTGAACATGGTTTCTTACACGTGTCAGTCATTTATATTGTGTTAATCAGGTAACCTGTTGTCTTATATGAACGATAGCGAGGCCAGACTGTTAGAATAAATATATTCTAAACGTGGCCAGCTTCATTAAACAAAACTGAAAGCGACACCTTTAATCCCGGCAAATAAAATTTAAACTTGGTAATCGAGAGTGCACCTAATACATTATATTTGTTGTAGTTAAAAGTGTTTACATTGCATTGTGAATTGTGTAATGACATAACAAACATGTGAACTCCCCATTTTGAGCTACTCGCGAATCGTATAGCGAATCTTACAGCAACATACTGCTAATGGTTGACTTTACTGAACATCTGGCTGTTTTTATTGTGGCAAAATGTTAAGGAAAGTACATTGCGGATAGTCAGATGCTGCACACAATAAGTACCAGGTCACTTGCACGTCCGCTAGCCATAAACCTTAAGATATTTCCACCTTGTCACAGCTAACACAGCGAGAGTTTTTTCTATTAACTAAACAAAGGAGATGTACCTCAGATTCCATGAGTAAATACCGCAACAAGAACAAGATAATCATGACTTTAAGAGAGGTCTACTATCCATCACTTGTATATAAGACGATATAACCAAACATATAAGAAACTAACTAGCAACGCATGTTTTGTTTCCAAAGAAGACGGTAAACAATTGTTGATTAGAATACGTTTCAAAATTACAAAAAAAATAACAGGAAGTAGATCTAGCAGTAACGACCTTTTCGTTGGACGCGAAGAAATACAAACAGAGCAGAATATAACTTTATTAAGGCATGTTGCAGTGTAACCATCTCAAATATATACATATGGCACCTATACTATGTCAAGTCACAAATGGAGGTGTAATTACATTTAAAGTTAAATAAAACCTCTAATTTAATGTCCCAAATTTCAAGCATAAAATATCCGCACTTAAGTCGTTGATAGTGCGCCATGGCACCATCCATTATCAATGAACAATTACAAAAAGGTTACAAAATAACAAAACAAAACAGACGTATGGATGCAAAGCATCAAAGTGCGTCCGATTTCTGTTTTAAACAATGAAATCAGTTATCTGATGCATTACAAGGACATTCCAATACACACTTGGTGTGAGCTTAAAGTAAGTTGAAAAACTTGCCTTCACATGTTTGACATATGCTGAACCATTTCTATTGTATACTGTCTATATATCGTAAAGCCCATTTAATAATGCTGCTCTGCTTCAATCATTTAAGGAATAAGGTGTAAAAATCTTATTAAAGCTCTACTTACAGGTGAGAATCAAACCTACTTAAGCTGCAATAAACCGTACTTTAATTACGTGGTAGGAATTTGTATTTGTACTATCTAAAACACCGATTGACCATTTGCATCAACTAGTTCATTTATGAAAAATATACTTGTCCGAATCCCACTAAGTCCCTTTAATGAACTGATTTCCACACTCAGAGCCCAATGACGCTTTTCTAATTCAGTCAATAAAGGGCGACGTTAAATGTGCAAGATAAAACGAGTACTTCAACATGAGTGTAATGGAGACGTGTAAATAGTTCAGATGGTATACCAGTAGTGTTTAATCATTGTCACAATACCATGAACAGGTATGTCGTACCGTCTTCCAAAATACGAGTCAATCGGATCATCTCGACGGTGTTATTTTTAGAAATGCTTGTGTACCGAAATTGCCGAAGTTGATGCGAATGTTGTACGAGTATACATTTATATAAATCAAGACAAATATCTGCGTATAAGCAGCAATCTTTAGAAAGTGTAGAGAATGTGGATTCAGATCAGAGCGTAACATTTTGCTTATTAAATTAGATACACTTTATAATAAAGCCATTACACGTATAACATAGTATGCGTCCTTAAATTTGCTTAGTGATGCTCACTGAGGCAATCATACGAATCACGAGATATTTCTAAGAAAAGTATTATTTACTTGTTCTATTTCAGAAACTATCCGTTGTTCACTGTTAGGCGAAAAGAATAGATGTTTAAAATGCGTTTTCTAAGTTTACTATGTGGACTTGCACGGATGTTTGCACGGATGTTTGTGAAGCTCTACGTTTTTTATTAGTCAATATTTACATAAAATGCTGTGACACTTTATTTAGACAAGTAATTGGTATCCCTATGGGAACCAACTGTGCACCATTAATTGCAGATTTGTTTTTATACTGCTTTGAACGTGATTTCATGTTAACTTTATCCCCTTCAAACCAAAGCCACATTATAGAGGCTTTCAATTCAATGTCACGCTATCTTGACAATATTATAACTATAGATAATCCTTTTTTTTTCTGAAATGATCAATCTGATTTACCATCCAGAAATTACCCTTTATAAAGCAAATAACTAACATTTCAATGCAGCATTTCTAGACATTGAGATCCAAATTTCCAATGACAACGCCTCTACTAAAATCTATGTCAAGAGAGATGAATTCAACTTTAGTATTGTGAATTATCCATACCTTGATGGTGATTAATCTCGTGCTACCTCCTATGGTATTTACATATCACAACCTACAAGGTTGGCACACTTTTGCAAGTAGAAGATTCCAATGCAAGAAACCGGTTCATTTCTTCTAAACTGTTACAGCAAGGCTTTCGTTTTCATAAATTAAGAAAGGCGTTTTCAAAATTATTTCACCGCAGTGGATGTATTGCTTCTAAGTATAATAGCAGTATGAAAACGCTTACGCAGAAAGGCATAAGCCATCTTGCATTTTATGGAAATGTTTTATACAAGTTAAAGAAGATTAAGGGTCTCAATAACTTTTCTGATCACTTTAAAAAACTTATCAGAAATCCTTCGATGTACTGCATTGCTTGCAATTGACCCTTATACTGTCACGAACTTGCATTGCTCTTAAATTACACGTTAACCGGACAGGTCGTTGAGACTGTATGAAAACAGTGACTTAAAGCCATAATTAGACAGTCACTGTTGGTTTTCTTGTCTCTTCATCTCTCCAGTCGTGCCCTATATAGGTGGGACAACTTGAGCAGTCTCCATACCTTTTACGTGAGATTGCACAGTAGGTATAACATCGGGATTTGTTGTACCTTTACCATATATAATATGTCAACTGCGGATAAATCCTCTGCTTTTATGATATGTTTATAAACGTATTAACTCTAAACAATACTACGTTTTATTTTGTTGATTTGGGTTGTTTCCTAAAATTCTATGATTTCTTTCGTATTTTTTACGTTTCACTTTTGACACTTTTGGCATATGGCGTCAAGGCATTTATGACGTCATTGTATTGTTCTTATAATATATTAGCGCTTGAACTGCTTTCTTTTATTTGAAACTACTCTCTCATTTGGATTTTTTGGTTGCCGAGGCTTTTATCTACTGTACATACTATACATATGTTGTTAGTTAACTTTATTAATAGTTATTTTGTATGTACATAAGTTCATTATATCTGTTTTAACTTCAGATGAAGATGCTAACTGTTAGTTGTTTCACTTTGACGGGATATTTCTATTTACACTGTTTGTTTGATAAAAAAACCTTCAGGAAGTGCGAGGTTGGAGCGCTCCACAAACCAGGTTTAAGAACCCCAGTTGGCTCTTTTGCCGACTGACGGTAAATGATAGTTTTTCTTTTTGTGTGTTATGTCTCTGTGTTTTTGTCACATTTACATTTACCTTGTTTGCCTTTGTCAAAAGGTACATAAAATTTAAATATCTGTGGAAATTGTTTGATAGGACCTTTTCTTATTTACATATTCTAATAAAGAACTAAATTACTTGATCAGTCTTGTTTTCGATCGCATACAATTCTCAATATATGTGTTCAAAAACATGTTTATCAAACATTAGAGTCAGGGTCAATGATACTGTTATTTATAAACAGAATTAACATTAAATTTGTTTGGACAAAAGGACTATATATTAACATAATGGTTAAACTCAAACGTATGAGTAATAGCTAGTTTACAAGAACATTATATTAACATACTTTGACCGCCGAAAATATACGTCCATATGACAGGACGTTTTTAATATTGAAATAATCACTAAGTAATTCCTTAAATGGTAAACATATACTGGTATTATTTAATATATCATTTATAGCATATATATTGTATGACATGTTCTTCTAATATATTGCTTTAACTCCGACCGCTATATTTTTATTGCCGTAAAAGAAAACACATTTTGCTTCGTTCTGACTTTTTCGTATATGTGCTCCCAAGAAATTAATATAAGCCAAATATACATCCCTCCAAAATGGATGAAAATAAGTTTTATATTGCTTTGTATGTATTCTGCACCTTGAATAACATATCGTTTATATCTGGTCTTTTACTAATTATTATTTGTTAATATTTTCTGCCATTAATAATTGTGCTTATAATCCATGAGGTTTTAGGGCATTGCTAAACGCTTCTATACTAACATTTCTTAATTTTGGCTGGTTTTCCATTCCATATAAAATAGAACATCGTACTTTATAGATCATTCATAAGTTCTTTTGTGGGATTTCGTGGAGATAATATGAGATTGTTCATCTGGGAAAAGGGCAATGGTTTGAATGGACGTAATGTTTCCTAATGATGTTTTTGACCATTGTTTTAATATTGTTTATATTGGTTGTATTAAAATGTAAAATGTAAAAATGATATTCCAAGCAATAATACGTTTTATATTTTCCATTGTACCTATAAGAGAAGTCATTACCTCTGCAAAAAGATAAATATAATGCGATATTAGGTCGCCTTGGCGGCAACCTCTTTACAAATAGACCCATTCCGAGCAGAAATGCCCATTCATATTGCAATATGATTCCGTACTATTGTTAAATGTATCAATCCAATTCTTACAGATACGATCAGGAGAAGAAATCCTGGTATTGCTTTGTTCTGTGAAACTCATTATTTCATAACGTAATCTGCTACTTTCTCCAACATCTCTAATGTTAATCACATTTGGCGGTGTCAAAGTATTCTGACTAATGTACTACTGCATTTCAAGAAATACACTGACTAAGACATTTCGTTTAATTTAAAAATGTCACCTTGATAAACCATGTTGTTGGATCACGCAGTATGCATGCTTATTAATAAATATTTGCGGTCAAGTGTCTCAGTCCATAGACAAGAGAGATGTATGCAAATCCCTTTAAACAGTTCACCAGTAGATTCTAGTAAAATCGTTCATGTCTCCAGAATTTCTTAAAAAAACAGTACTAAGAAGAATTACAATAACGTATATTAATTTTGTTAATAAAAAATAAGATCCCTGGTAAGATAATAAACAAATGGTCACGTCTCAACAAATTAGTAATTCATGTTGTCTACATCACAAATAATTATAAGTAGTACTGACATCATCGTCAAGAAGATGATGATGACGATGATGATGATGATGATGATGATAATCAGCATTGTTATCATCCTCTTCATCCTCATCGTCGTCATCATCATCACCATCAAACTTATCTTTATCACCATCACAATCATCATTATCATTATCAAAAACAACATTATCATCATTATCACCATTATCATTATCACCACAAACACAATCGCTACTGTCATAATCATCAGCAGCAGCAGCATTATCATCATCATCATTATCAAAATCATCAACATCAACATCGTCATCTCCAGCAACATCATCACCCAGGTCGTCCATCTCTTACATAACCTTATTATATTTAAGATTGGTGTTAAATTGTCCTAAAAGTAAATGCTGCAAAACACCAGCAAGCACTTGCATCTCGAGATGAAACTGATCAAAATAATAATTCATACAAACCAAAACAGTCTAATTAGAATAAAGCATCAATATATGTACGGAAGATAATTGCCTCGGCAGGCTAAAACAATCAAACGTCGTATCGTATGTAAACAGAGGTGACAGAGCTCGCATTACCTATGATGCGCGACGTGTATGGTGTTTAGTGAAGATTAGAAATGCAGTAGAGGGAAGGAAGGTGTTCTAGTTTTTATTCGACATTGATATTAAACTTTTCCAAATTATGCCTGTGTGTGTGTAAATCAGTGTACGAATGTCATCGATGGTGCTAACAACTGTTGTTGAAGTCTTTCAGATCATTTGTGTAGTATATTTGTCACACAATCTTGATGACTAATTAATTTAACGTATTGCAATCGATAATGTTTAAATACCAAGTAATGATATGACCAGAAGGTAAATCCGAAAATGATAAAGTCGAACGGCTAGAACATTCTTGTGATCATTTAGCTTGTGTTCTTATTTTAGGTTGTAATTTAACATAAGACCTCCAACGTATTTTTTAAATGCCACTAACTAATGAATTTTCGCTGACATTAAAATGATTATTGTGGGCATTTGTTTTTGTTTATTTATTACGTAGGACACTAAGTCGTTCAAATTAGTACCTTGATAATCATATATTTATATATATATAAAATGACGGGTGTCTTGGTCAGTAAACTTTAAAATAATGCAAGTCACATTTTAAAAAGATAAATATGTAAATATATTTAATCCGACTCATTGTTGTCCAAAATAGTGATCTCGAATGTAGATTTGGGACTGCACAAAGTAAGACATGAATAAAGATCGACTTTTCCCGTGAGATCAGCGTTTGTGTTCAGATAGAATTCTAAAGCTCGGGACCCTGCCTGATAAATATTGCCAATGAGACGGAGTGGAAATGAAGTCTGAAGTTAAAATGTGTGAAGAGTCAACGTTTTCTATAGCAGTTTAACGATAGGGTCACCTGACTTTTACGACATATTCATGACATCATTGTATTATGCTTTGATAACTTTATAGGCATTTCACGTACCGAAATTGGCATAAGCCAGTACCAACAAGTACTCGTACTCGTATCGTACTATGCATGCGTTATGTGGTGTGAATAATAATTATGTGTGAATACATCTTAACCATGCGTTTTATGTTGATTTCGCTTTTTATTGAATTATTTGTTAGAAATAACACACGACATTGGCAACACTTTCCTGGGCATCTTTTTTTTGTATACCAAAAAAATGTTTATAGATTTTCCACAAATATGCAGATATACGAAACTATATTCCTGTATTCGATTTTAAACTGTCATACTGCTAGTTTATGATGATGTCAGATAAATGTTAATCTTATTTTGACTATGTTCTTATCTTTTCAGAGATAATTTTGAAATGGATATCAGAAAGAAAGACGAAAGGCATGTTTCTCATTTGATAATTGATCTTTTTCATATGTACCTATTATTTGTTTTAACTGAATTTAAGACAATGCATAAACCACATATAATCGAACGAAAAAATAAAGCTGTGAATGTATGTTCCAAATGCCGTGTGATAATCTGTTTTTATCTGGTTTTAAGCTGTACTCATACGGACAGTGCTTTGCTAACTAAATCAAGCATATTTTTATCTGCCTCGGTAGTAGGTCAGCAATGAGTGCTGGATACAGCCAGTGAGGTGTTTGTTGGGCTTCACCAAAGAGTTATCAAACAAACACAACCGTTTCACGCAAAACACAACGGGTGGAGAATCAGTAATATCCCATCACTCATTCAGATTCGCGTACACATTTTCTGGAAGGAAAATACGGACAAAATTATTAAGATCACTTAAAATAAAATTTAAAAAATATGTTAATATGTCGGCCAATAGACCAACTGGGATGCTAGAATCTAGTTTGCACTTCCTAAAAGGGGTTTTCTAACAAACACACACTGTTAACATATATTATCAAGTTAGACAAATAACAACAAGCAACTACATCGGGTGTTAAACGAGAGAATCTTTTGAACAAAACAGTCCAAGCGATGACGTATTGTAATGTAATATTACCATATTAATTAGTTTTTAATTATATAATACTAAGATGGATAATTGTTTAGTTGAAGAAAAATAATAACAATGCTAAGAATACTTTAAATAATACTACGATTGTATGAAAGACTATTGTGCCGTTTACTTACACGCAATACAAAGATTAGCCTTCGGTATGGAAATACTGGCATGAATAATAACCCAAACAATACAATGTACATGTTTTGCACCAAATACTACTAAAATGGCAATTGTAATGTAATATAATCATATTAATTAGTGTTCAAGTAAATAATAAATGTGTTTTCAGTTATCTAATAATTGGTTAGTTAAATAATAATTGGTTAGTTCAAAAAAGGGCGGGAATCGTTAGACGGACACCGTATAAATGACACGATTGTCACAAAAAATATGCGAGCTCAGTGCGGATGCGCAATTAGTTGAGACTGTATATTAGGGGTGCCGGGCGAGAGTAGGGAGAACGAAAATAAACGAGCTAGAGAAATGTACTTATGCTACACTGTTGTTAGATTGTAAAATGTAAATTTCACTTATTTAATTGTCATCGAATCGTGGGTTGTTGTTGCGTTCTACTGTTGGGCCCCTATACGTCACACGTATCATGAGAACAGTATAATGACGTGATACGATAGAAAAAAAAGGCCGTGACGTCAGCGTTTAACTGACAAAGGAAACCATCATTTGTTTAGAAAACTAATAAAACAGTTGTAGTATTGTAATGTAAAAATGTATAATGGAGGAGTCTTTTAAAGAAGTTATTGAAGTTATGAAACCATCGACTGTGTTTATCTTATATAAAACACTTCCAAAAATGAAGTGTGTTCCTACTGTTATTATATTTTGAATCGTGACTTGTATAGTGTTTTATGAATTTTAAGAATCCATTAAACCGAAGGAGTGCTCTGATTTGATCTTAATATTGACATTTTGCAATGCCTGTTTATACTTTTTCATGACTTATGGATGTCAACGCTAGTGCTAATGTATGATGGTGGATAACTAAGCACTCAGTACCTTTTTGTAGTATATTCGTCAGACTAAAGATATGTTGTTAGAAGCGTTATCTGCAAGAACAATCACGCATTAATAAAGTATATTCCAAAAGGATTGTTTAGTTGTTTCAGAGAATAATTAACTTCGTAATAAAGTAGATGGGTGGGAGCGGCACAATTTGACTATTAAGTGCTACCTTTTCCGTGTTTTTCTTTTTTTTACACCAGCGTTCGACACACATACTAATTGCATCAACGAAGGTCAAAGTTATTTTCATCCTGCAGGCGAATATTCGGATCTCTAAATAGTAAATTTGGTTACGTATTGATATCGATAATGTCTAAATCCTCGGTAATGACATAACCAGGTGGTTAAAACATAAATTTAAAGTTGAAAAGTTAAGCGAATCCCTGCACGAATAATGTTAGTTAAGGTCTGCTACAATTTAGATGTAAGTGAAAATAACACATATGATGGCTTTTTTTACTCATAACAAATCATTCGATTTCTTTTGTTTTTCAAAGTAATTGGAGATTTTATTACGAAAGATAAATAAAGTAAATAAAACCCATCCCTTTATAAAGTACTTTATTAGCTTATTATGACGTTTGTGTTAGAACTGTTAATATGCGTGCTTTTAAAGCATGGGTTTTGTACTTGGAATAATGGAGGCCGCAGTATATACATATAAAGGATGAGATCTACACATTATTGGATTTATACTGAACGTCACCATTATGACCTTAATGTTAACGCCGACATTTTTGCTATCAAATATCAACAGAAAAACAAGAACAGCGTACCCTTTCGGGCAGGAGACACGACAGTGTAGACGTGCTCCGGCGAAACAAATGTTGTGGTACTTTCATAATGACCAGTGCTGTGTAACCTAAAATAAAAATATGTCAAAACTTATCCCAAATGAACTGATCAACGTGTTTTGCGTAAAGATGTACTCACACTCGCCATCACAGATGTATTAAACGCATATAACACATTGCCGAATATTAATTATGACATGATTATATAAAACATTCTCGTTCCAAATATGTTTATAGTTTTCAAATGATAAACTTGGCTACGCTGATTGAAAAGACACACTTTATCAGATTACTGTATTGTTATTATATATAAAATGTATGCATACCTAATCTGAGAACCTGGTATAACCACTGAAATTACGAAACAACATTTATCAAGTTGTTTTAAGAAAAATGTAATTACAATTATTACAGATAATGTAAAGTATGTGAGCAGATTATTGTAATCATTTAGTCCATGTCGAAGCCGTATATCGCCTTCAACATTAGCTTGAGCTGTTACTAAAATCTCGCCCATACAATGTGTGCAGTTAGGAATACAACGCTAGCAATTAAACTTAGTCCCACAAAACTTTGCTTCAACATTTAACATTCTATCAGTCTTTACAATGTTTGGTTGAATTATATTCAAAAATATACTTAATAACCTGGTCTGTCAAGCTGTGAGTAGACATGTGATAAGTCTATGGCTGCCACAGCCGATTCATAGATGTTCCCGCTGGGGAAAAAATAATGATTTAGTAGTGTTTTGCTAAAACTACGATAAAATGCGTTCTTCTTTGGGAAATTTCAACACACACACATTGTGTAATCGATGGTTACCGGGGCTTTGCTTAACAGGGACTTTACAAATATTTAAGAGAAAAGAAGAAAACGTTAAGTTATTAACTGTATTATACTTAATGTTCAATACAAACAGATTACAATAGTATGTTGACTAGCAGGGTAGGAGTACATAGCTTCGATTGCATGTTCAGAAATGTAGAATGCTGTAGTTACAATAGAGCATGCCATCTAAACCGGTACGTTACAAGCGCACATAAATTATATGCATTACCTGTCTGTCATTGGTACTGTATCACCTGCAAAATGTAAAACAGTGTCAACACAAATCAGTTTGTCAATATATTTTAAGAAAACTATTAATACACTACAAAGGTAGCAAGAAACACGTTCGTAAAAATACACCCTTATAATATGACAGACAGGAAAATAATACAAGATTCTAACTAAAAAACTTTTAACGTAATAATGTTGTGTTGATTTTTCTCTCTTTATACATGAATTGTACACTGCTATAAGGAGATTTAGACCAATACAAGATAAACCTGTTTAAAAATATGTTTACTTGTCTATTTTACATTTCACAGACATTGACTCAGCAGTAAAAACTATCATTAATATAACTTCACATGTAAAAGAAATCCATAGTAACGTACTAAATTTAGGTTGTTTCAGCTTCACGTGAAGTGAGCATTCATATTTTCTGGATACGAATATCCCTAGTCCAAACACAGCCAGGACAACAGTAACACCGACCACTGATCCAACCACAGTGGCAGTATTAGATGATGATATGGGGATATCTGAAACAAAAAATGTGCGCTTTATATAGCACGTTTGTTTTCATTCTTCTTTAAATATTTGTCTTAATATAATGAAGAATTATTTAAGTCAATATTGTATATTTATAATGGGTGCTCATAACCCGGCGTCATACGACCAAAATTTAGTTGTTTTTGTATTGACTGTCGAAATGTTTTTTATTGATTCATTTTATGTTGCAAGCAAACACGCGTACGAGGTGTAAAGTGCTTTATTGTAGGTTGATCAAATGAGCCTGTCTATTTATATAGGTTAATAAATTGTAGTATTTTTTATCATTGGGCTATTTCCGCTTAACACAATGTTTACACTTGGATCAAATATGAAATTACAAATAGGAACCTTCCGGAATTGACGAAGTGGTAAAGTTAAGGATTTCTGAAGAACTGTTACTTCTTCCCGCACTGTTATAGGAAAACATTTGCACATAATGCAACGCGTTTCCTTTTAAGTTGTTCAGTTGAACTTCAGTAACTTGAGTATCCAGACCGATATAGAGGGACGTGTTGTTAATCCACGTTACGAGGTCGGTACTGATCTGGACCACCAGAGTTTGGTTGTAGCCTCCGTGGAATCCAGGTAACACTCTTAGTATCACCTGGCCTGGTGTGACTGCTATGGTGTCTGTAACTGAGGGGGAGGCAGGTGGTCCTACGAAAAAATATGTGCATTTTCAGCATAGACTTTCATAAAGTGAAAGAAGTTGATTTGCATTTTAAGTGCAATAGTTCCTGTATAAATTTCATATGCACGGACAATTCAGAATGTCATGGTCTACACTGTGTAAGTAATAAGTAACTGCGTGTATTGTTCATGCATTTAGTAAGCGACCTAAAGTAAGTAAGCAATATTTATCTCAAATATAGAATATTAGAAATATAACTTTTATCACACCCTCGTATTGCTTAACAACTATTTGTCAGCATGTCATGTTTTTATTTCAGGTATTCAAAGCAAATCTAACCTTCAGGAACAATGGTGATGCCTAGTACCGATTTCCCAATACGGTTTGTAACAACAATATCATAGTCAGTCAAATTTTCTAGACTTATGATTGGTATCTTGATTGTTGCCAATGTTCCCGTCTCAGGAATCATATGATTAAATACCGGAAGTGCAACCTCTGTCTCCGTCATCATCACACTGCAGACAGAGGAAGACGATTGAGTGTCTTCCTCAATCTTGAAACATCTCACAACACTATCATTAACGTTGGACCAGTACTTGATCTTAATGCCAGCAACCTGGCCAAGTCTCCCAGCGACACGGAATTTTGCCACGTCAGGCTTTGGGTCCATCAAAACAGGTGGTGCTATTTTGTAAATATAGGTAAGACACCTAGCATAAAATGAAAATACCGTCTAAATATACAAGTAATGACAATGTAAGCCCAATACAAAGATTATTTAAAAATAGTTAATTGAAAAATGCCCAACTGCAATATAAACTATTTGATTTGTCTGAGAGATGTTTATTCCTACATCCTTTATTAGTCATTTGTATGGTCATAAGAACTGGCTGAATTGATATGTGCGTTATATGATTAATATTCAATCAATCTGCATGCATTTGAAAGGTTCAATAGTTATGTGTGCAAAATGAAGAAAAGAACCGTAAAGTGTGCGTGTCTGTTATAAAAACAGTATAGTGGTAGATGTACGATGGATTTGAAAAAAAGTATGTAATAGAAGCTGAGCGATGTGTGCGCGCTATAATTTTGTGTACTGGAGCGTGTGTGTTCCATATATGAAATGGTATGAGCAGTAGATGTGCATGCTTAAGATCACAGAGTGTGTACATGTAGATGTTTGTGCTTCATATACACAAGGATGAACTGGTAGATTTGAGTGCTTAATATGAACAGGTTTGCGCTGCTTGGTGTGTGCTTAACATAAACAAGTGTTTATTGCCAGATGCGTGCTTAATAAAAAATGTGTCCTTGCAGATGTGTCCTTAATATGAACAGGTATGTACTATTAATAAGAAAAATGTGCTTAATAAGCCAGAAGCTTGCACTTGTACATTTGAGCTTAACATGACAAGTTCTGCACTGATAAATGTGTACTCACTAGGAAAATAGGTTGCACTGTTAGATATGTGAGTTAAATATGAAAATGGTTGCAGTGGAAGATGTGGGTCTTAAATATAGAAATATGCACATTTGTTGATGTGCGCTTAATATGAAAAGGTATACTCTTGATGATGTGAGCGTCAAATGTAAAAAGATGTGAACTGTTATAATGTTGCGCGTTAGCTAAAACTTGTGTTCACCTTTCGATGTGTATTTTAAATATGAAAATGTTTGCATTGGTAGATATGCGTTAAACCTTAAAATATGTGCACTGGTAGGTGTGCGTTTAATATACAAATGTTTGCACTGGTATAGGTATGCTTAAATAAAAAGTGTGTATTGGAATATATGTGCGCTAAATATGAAAATGCTCGTATATTGATCGATGTGTTAAACATATAGAATTAGGTACTGGAATATATATATGTGGGCTTAATATTGCAATTGTATGCACTTGTAGATTTGTACACAATATTAAAAGGCTATATTTAAAGGTGTATGTGCGTGTATCTGTGTGCGTGCGGTATGAAAGAGCGAGTATTGCTAGATGTGAGTTTTAAACGATGTTTTTCCTATTTGTCTAGTATTTGTCTTACATTTCAATAATAGGCGAGCATGGCATCTAAAACTACACTTGTTTATTGATATAAAAAAGGTAAAAAAAGAAAAGGAAACCAATTATACAACCTGGGATAATAACTGTTACATTTCCGTACATGTACACTTGGTCAGTGCCGTACACAGCAACCCCATTACTGACCCCACACACATATACGCCTGATCCCTCATACGTGTCATTCGCCAAGGTCAATGGGGTCTGATTAAACGGTATTGTAGCAACGGGACCATATCCAGGCCAGATCTGGGCCCATTTTTGATACTCGTAAATGTCCGGGTAACCGTGTGCTGTACATGTGACGGCGTATGGTGGAGATGTAGTGGCTGACACAGCCACACTTGGGGGATCTGATAAAAAAGTCAAATCATGAAGAAAAATAACGTTCATCGTTCATATCCGCCATTACTCTGTTTGAATCAGAATCCGGGTAAAGTTTCTTAATTAAAGCCAAAGTCGGTTCTTTTTAATATTTTTTTAATAACAACGCACGTCTTGGAAAGATGACGTATGCCATTTATGTTCTGTGTATCAATTCAGAAGTATCATTTAAATATCAATGTAGATCGTTCATCAGCAGCGTTTGATCATTTTTTGCCTATCGCCGACACGATATTGCTGTTATGGAAAGAGACATCTATAAAAAATTGAAAAACAATACATTTTTCTTTTCTTGGAAGAACCACTGACCATTCACATATCATCTTCTCACAGCACGTTTGCACATATAGTTTATAGCCCATTGCTTTCAGGCTATTGAGTGTGTGGCTATCTGCTTGGTCATACCCTCCCACACCCCAGAACAGGATTGCCACGTTGCAGATGCTGATGCATGCAGTGGCCATCACAAAGATATCGGGGCATTATACAAATAGGTTGGAAATACAACTGCATTGTCTACGAATAAAAAAAAAAAAAACATTCATAAGCCATGTTGCTTATCAGATCTATGTATAAAATGTAATGTTTATTTATCTTTAGTTTTATGTTTCATTATTTATGTTCTATTTTCTCTTCAAAGTATCTAACATTTTACGATAAGGTAGGCATCCTTCGAGTCCGGACTCCCAACGTTGTTACCAGCGTGGCATTTGTAACTCCCAGCATAAGTTCTGTCCACATGAGTTATCACATAACTGAATGTGTTGCTTGCAAGCGACCCAATGCCACTGGCTAGAACCATGCTTCCTTTATACCATGTGAAGTTGGCAGGTGGTTTACTGGAGGCTGAACATGTCAGTATGACGTCTGGTTCTCCTTCAATGGCTGTGACATTTGGTAACGTTTGTATCAAACAAGTGTCTGCAAAGAGAATGGCATTTCATATGTCTTTGAAATAAATTACATAAATTCAGCATTCTTGGCTTGGTATGACTTGTATTTAATTGTTTTATACCTATTACGATGAGTCAGTAATTTCTTGGGCTCATCAAAATAAACGTTTTAGGGAGCATGTCAAACCCGGAAATGTTCTGCTCAATAATGTCTATCTATGTAAAAAGCGACATCAGAATAGTAAAATATGTAAAAATAAAAAAAATGAAACATGAAGCAGATTATCCATATAAAGCATTACTTACAGAGAACATCCAGATCCACAGATTTGCTGTCAGAACCATAACCGTTGTCAGATCTACAAGTGACCCGATCTCCGTCCATATACCTGGTCGGTGTAATGGTCAGGATGTTTGATGAAATCACTCCATTGTTGTTCCCTGGCCATCTTGTGTAACCCTCTTTATTCGGAATGACGTCTGATCCGTTATACCACGTGATATTGGAGGCGGGGTTTGAGGAACCGGAAGTACAGTTTAGCCGTGTCTGATTGGTTCCTGTAGCTGGTGTTGGCTTAGTTCCTGATATGGCCATGGTGCCCGGCGGGGGACCGACTGAATACGATATCAAAATGATAACTGCACTGTTTCTAATTGGATGATTTACGAATGCATAAGGTGTTCTCCAAGAATCAAACATCCATTGCATACACTGTGATTGATAAATAGTGTGTTAATAATAAATGCATATGACAAAATATTACGAACATTCCAACATATACCACATTTTGAAAAGGTGTTTACATGTAAGCCAAATGTAAGACGAAGTAAGACGATATTTTATGGTCCTATGCGTCACAGTTTTCAGATATTATACATAATAAACATGTTCGCGTTGTATTAAACTGAGGCATGTATTCATTTTATGGTTTAACAAGGAGTCTCTGATGTAAAACACAAATTCACCAAATCCATTTGAAAATGTGTTATTATTTTCATATTTATCTCTTAATCCAGATAAATTGTGTTCGTCCCTCGTATAGCTCACACACTGAGTGAATGTTTAAGACAATTTGCAATTAGACTAGAGCTTCTGCTATTTGCCATACATGTTGGCATCATCTTTGCTCTTTACTTTAACTCATCTAATTTCTACCACTAAAACAAATACTTCTACTACTACTACTACTACTACCACTACTACTACCACTACTACTACTACTACTACTACTACTACTACTACTGCTACTACTACTACTACTACTACTACTACTACTACTACTGCTATTACTACTACTACTTCTATTACTACTACTGTTACTACTATACTACTATTTAGACAGCTGAGACTATTTATAGTAAACCACACAACAAAGATACTACACAATGGGAGCATTAATAACAATTACATGTATACATCTTTGTAACAATTCGGTGTGTTATTATATATTTTTCAGTCAATTCCTCAAGACGCGATGATAGATAATTGATCTCACAAAGCATACATCATTCAAACGCTGATTGTAACAAACACTTATTTGTGTTATTCTTGCATGCTTTTTTAATAAAGTCGTGACTTATAACAGAAAAAAGATTAATTTGAATGTCAAAAATATGGACGGTTAAGAATTATAAGCAAAAAGGTTACAAATCCGTTATAGTGTCATCATTGTGCATTATGTTTCTATTTCGAAATAAATTACCATGTATAAAAACAGATTCTCGTTATAAAGTCTAGATTAAAATGCCTTTTGCATTAGACCTCATATAGTACATATATTAGAGCATATGTATGTATTTACGTAGAAACAGAATACCAACATGATAAAGCTTGTAAAGTCATTAACGAAACATGGGAGATAGTTTTCTTACATTTGACATCCACATTGATGGTCGCATTGAGGGGTACTGAAAGGGTTGTATGTGACACCACACATGTGACTGTATGTCCGTTATCCGTATCATTGACTGGTCTCTCTAACACGGACATCACGGTATATGTCTCCGACTTTGGATCATAGCTCAAGTTAGTGGTAGGGGTGAAAGGCTGGCCCTGGTAGAACCAAGTGACGCTGGGAGCAGGTCTGCCATTATTTGATGTACATCGGAGGGTCATACTTCCTCCAGATGTTGCCTCGCCCGTCTGTGATACTGTCGGCTTATCTGGTTTTACTGTATCCAATGATAACAACAAAAACTTTAAAATGTTTCTACATGGAAATGAAATGCAATGGATTTAGTTGGTCAAAATGCAGATAACAACATTTCCGAGAAATAAGAGAATGATAGAAAGCACGCGGATTTATATGTTTAAACCATCTTTATTAATGAAAAAGTGAAGTCTTTGAGCATTTACCAGTATTTAATATATTGCTACCGATGCTACAAAACATTACTTTAGTGTAACTTAAATCTTATCTGTCCGCAGATATATCAGACAACTTACCGATCTGGTATCACGTTTATAAAGGAGCACATGGAGCATTAAAGCTAATGTAAACTTAATAAGAAACATTTATAGAAGTAGCATTTGTAATATTTAAGCTGATAAAGGCCATTGAAATGGGTTTGCAACCTACAGCCGAGGTACAAGATGGCAGATGCAGAATTCGGATCAGGTGAAGCACCAGTTGTAGCTCCAGCATAAAACACTCGACACAGAAATGGCGTCATGTCATCCCTTCGAACGGGTGTAAACTTGTGGATTAATGTCACCGTGTATGTACCATCTGACTGAGGTACAGGATCTGCTGTAGTTGACTGTACCAGTGGAGATGTATTCGTGTTGCTTCTGTACCAGGCTAGTGTAGGGGCGGGTATCCCTCCACTGGACACACACTGGATGGTCAGCGGAGTGTCTTGTACACCACGGACGACTTGACGGTTATTGGGAATAGTCGACAGATTGGAGATAGTTGGAGACGTTGGTGTAACTGCAACATAAATAATGTTATAAAAATACATTTAAAACAGTAATAGACAGACAATGACCAAAATATATTTGAATAAATCTTGTAATACCGATACATTGCTGTAAAATTGGTTTTATATTTTTATTAGGTATCAAGGTATCAAAACCTTTCGAAAAATTAATTAAGGAAACTTGTTTATTTGCATTTAAAACACTGCGTACATAGTCAAATATAGATTATCGCGTATTATTCTACAGTCTATAATGATTCCCTCCAGAAATCTTATAGATCTTTCGTTTTTACGTATATGGTTAATTTCGAGGTATGGCATTTTAAATGCATTACCATTGTCAGAAAGGGTCAGAAATGGAAATATGTGCATTTCACACATGCTTTATTTGGGTGAGACGTAATTGAAATAGTTGAACTTTTTATACATTTATAATATCCCTGTATATCTGGTAAATTTTACATGCCATACTACAGCCGAGGAATAAAATCGGCAAAATTAATTTTCCAAATGGTAATATTGCGTTTCTTTGCTAATCAAAGTAGACGTATCACTAGAATGACAGAAATTCGCCAAGTAATAACAATTGTCGTCGTTATATATTTCTAGAAAATTCTACACCAAAAGAACACACGAAGACAAAATACTGAAGTAGTAGCGTGTGTATAGAAAATTGTCATGGAAAGCGCACTTTTCTACTAATTTAGAGTTGTGAACACGCTAGCAAGTAATAAGAGAAAGCGCAAATTTTTAATAGGAAATAGAATGGTGACATCAGATAAAGTTTTGCCTTGATGCAAGTGTTATAGATTTAAGAAAGTTGATGTTAGGTATCGAAGTTGGAAAAATTGGATTTGTTTTTGCAACGTTGATGCTGGGCCGGCCTAGATACAGTTATGCATGGTGTGACTTCAATCCAGTGTGCCTGTAGAGATTGGGATAGACACAGTTCGAAACGGATTATTAGCCGATAATTGCCGGAATGCCTCATGTTAAGAGTGATAGACATCCGGATGATAACAGATATACCTGGTGAAAGGCGGCAGCTGCCGGATGACCCCGGTCTCTCTCATCGGTAAAAGACTGGTTAGCAATTGTGAATAATGTATAATTCATTCATAGCTCAACGTTAAATCGGTGACCTCACCGAAACCAATAAAAGCAATGGCATGAGTAAATTTATTAAAGAAATATATGAGATAGGAAGAAAGGAAAAAAATCAGTATCTGTGTTGTATGGACGCAAAGATAACTTCTACTGGTTTGTTCCGCATTGAACGTCATATTTAAAATCCCCTCCACACGAACATCTCAACCACAATCGTTAGCAATCGCTCACGTAGACATGTAAATTTTCAAACAAATGTATTTGCAGTGTGACACATCCTCACAAGACTTTGACCAGACAAATATTGAATAGTGTCATCAGTTATATTGCCACTTATGTTAGACGGCATGTAGATAAATAGACAGTCGGTGAGCACTGTTTACTTAACGCGCATTATCCAGTCACACACAAGGATGTGTTTTAAACATAAAAATAGGAGGAGGAGGAGTAACGTTGAAATCGCATAATAGTCCATTAGATTACCCTGGTTCAGGAAATTATTTCTATACTTGTGATATTGTAAAAAATCAATCACAGCACCCAAAGCTTAATCGAAAATCGTCAATTGTATTGAAGTTTCGCTCTGGCTCGAAAATTATGGCTAGAGCATTTAATTTGTATCTAGGCCAAAATTACTTGTCTTTGTCATTTTACATGTCCACGGCCATAATTTAAAACCGCACATAAGTGCATATGTGGGATTTGTGGGATTTGCCGGCATTTTTGCCGATACTGTGCAGCGACACTTCTATCATTATAGCACAGGTGCACTTATGTGGTGCCCAGGACTGAACCCGGCCGGTCCATTATACTGACACCGACGAGTCAGGTGAAATGCTTTCCCCTTAGCCACGAGCGTTAGGAGCGAAGTCACTACTACCAACTTTGAAATCTTTGGTTTGACCCGGCCTGGGTTAAAACCCTCGACCTCCCAATCCGCAAGCCGACGCTCTACAGACTTGAGCTATTGCAGCCGGTCTAAGTGCGTTGTGTACATTGTCACAGTAACACCTTAAAGAAAGAAAATGTCACATTTCTGATAGATTTTTACAACAAAGGCTTCATAATCAAAAACATTGTATGCTGTAAATGTGTGTTGTACGATTCAATACACTATGCAGACGATGATCTGAACGGCGATGATTTTATAACCACTGCTAGCCACTGACAACAAACAAGGTTATATGTACCTATCATGAAAGATCCAGACACCGGAGACGCCTCTGTCAATGTAATGACTGTTATGGTGTAACTATGGTTACCGTCAGGTAGTGATGCTGTCGAGTTCCATGTACATGTATAGTGGGAGGCGAGTGTAGAACTGGACCAACACGTGTACGTGCCTGGCAACTGGTTGGTAGGATTGATCTTAAAAGATAAAAGCGTTTTAATTTAATACGTGTTAATGGTATTGAGATGTAAAGTTTTTACTTTGAAAAAAAAAAACTATTTGGAATATACATGATACAGTAAAAAAAGACAATTTAGGTCTAACAATTGATATCTTAAAATTGCAAATACACATAAACATCTTTTATTATGCTTATTCTAGTTTGTTTAGATTCTTGTTTAAATTTGTATATTGCACACAAGTCAATCTTCTTTCTATGAGAAAAGATATATTTGACTTTTGACATTAAGCTTGCATATAAGTAAAGAAAGTAATCTACAATTTTACATACTAACAGTTACAGGCGACAGACATTATATATATCAAAAAACCTACCAGTGATGTAACGATACTAGACGGGCGTGGGTAGAGCCTGTCCATGGCTATTTTGAGCTTCTTGTCTGAAGTTACCGCTGCAGTTGATAAGACAGCCTTGCCTTAAATATAATTAAGGTATTTTTGATAGACATTACCCAACCCTGTAAATATACAATACAAATTAAGGGCTTTTGATACACAATATCAATAAAGATTATGTCTAATTTAGAAAGGTGCTACAAATGGTGTTATTGAACAAATACTGTGTAGGTAAAATAGCTATATATTTATTCTTAACGTTAATAAAGTTTAATTTTAATTTACTTATTATTGTGATTAGTTTAGAAGTTCATCGCAGCTTCACTGTTATGGTCACTACAGCGACATCCAATTGTTGGGGTAAATGAAGAGAAGGTTTACAGATAAAATACTGTTTTAAAATGCTTTAAAGTACTTTTCATTTATTTCAATTAAATTTGGTTTATATAATCAACTGTAATGATGAAGATTTAACATTGCAGATTTCACGAGCTGACAAAAGTCATGTTTTCAATAGACTGACAAGGGTAATAATTGTCTTCGTCTCTTATCATGATCATGACGTGGTAATATATTTGCCATGTTCTTGTGGTTGGTAATGTTTGTTTCTTCGCTTTTGATATCGTTTTATTAAGTCAATCATTTAATAAGGGAGCTTTATAGAGCAGAGTGTTGTTTTCTTTTTGGACACGTTAAAGGTGACATGACTTAGATTACCTATAAACAGTTTGTCCGACACTTTCAGAATTATGTATTCTCTCAACAGAAAACCAACTATTTAATTTAATACATTTAATTGCCTGGGCATTGCAGCTCGTCGCACACCGATATATACTGCACTTTTCCTGTACATTTTCATCATAAACATAGTTTCAGATTCTACTATATGTAGGTTTCTGAACGTAAAATAACTATATTTTTTACTACTTATGCCGATATCTAGACATTCGTGTAAACAACTACCAAGCTGCCATTAATGAAGAGTTTTATATGTAAATGAGCATTCGGTTCTTTCAAATTCAAACCTTTTGTACTCGGTGCAATTTTCTTTTTCCGACTTACCGTTACAAAAGCGGTCACTTTAGATTTTTGTGTGCATGTGTGTTATGTGTCGTCTCTGTGTTTTGTCACTTTTACATTTGTCCAAAATTCATTTGTCAGGAGATTTCCCAGATTTAAATATATGTGATAATTCGTATAGGACCTTTTCTTATTTTTCTATTTATATATTGACGATGGAATGAATGGCCGTTTTGAAATTGTTGAGGCTGTCCATTGATTGTCGGAAAGTTTCACCGCCATGTCCTCTTGCTGACAAAGATTTGTACTATAAGATATTACGTACAAGAGCTGTGTTTAACTGGAGTGAAATGTCTTAATCCATATTACTTAGCATTTCGAACGTTGTGCTTGTTCCGATGCTCCGTAATTTATGAAACCGCTATATTTTCTAATAATGTGGATACGACTGCTGTGAGACTAGCTCGCAATGGTTAGATTATTTGCCACTGAAACATTTTAAACATTGAAACTATGCTGGCGTTTTCCAGTCAGAACGGTATTTTTTAAATGTCTATGGGATGTTTATTATAACATATAGATCTACTCGTTCTTTTCTCTATTCACTGTAATTTTTCTACACCGTTCGTCTTACTCTGTAGATCTCACATCTCTTTAATATCACCAAGTTCAATTATGGACCAGAGTCTCCATTAAGAAAAATGACTATAACTTTGAGGACAGTGACTTTTTCTCTGGTCATTTATCATTTATTCAAGATTTAATTTATTTACTATCAACACATCTGTGTAATTCTTCTAATGGATTTACTTCCCTGTCTGCTAGATACCACGTGGACATTACTTTTAACTTATCTCACGAACAGCGTCATAACTTCTATAAGATCATAATGTCTATGAGAAAACGTCAGCGCTGGAACAGTGTTTTATTAAAAGAATAATGACATTCTTTTCATTACTAGCATGTGGGATACCTATCAGGAAGGGCAGAACAATCCTTGAAGAGTGGTGCCACATGAAAAATGATTCGCATAATGAATGTAAGTGTGGTAGCAAAATATGTAGGCTGTGTAATGTAAAAATCACGAAATATCAACATGCACTTGGAAATAACTGTGTGACGAATATTAATCTATTTTTTATGTTTTTTCTTCATTAGTCGCCATAGAGGATAGAACTAATACAATCTGTAGATTGATTAAACCTGGACTTGCTCCGTTTGTGTCTACTAGAATAATTTTCTTCGTGTTAAACAATTTTCGATTGTTTAAAATGACGTCACAACCAATTAAATTATATAAAAATATATTATATTTATTATATTATATTATATCATATAATATTATATTCATGTTTGTACTGTTTATTTTGTAGAAATCCATTCAACATTAAAACTGATTTTATTTATAAAGTGTTTTGTTTGTCACTGTAACATTATCTTGTTTATGAGTTGAAAGTGCAGGATCCGGTCTAAAACATATATACCGTCAATCCCATACGACCATTTCATATTTACATATTTAATGTGATAGGTATATCTTAAACTAGATGTTAACGCATTTACTGTGTGACTGGAATTGTGACCATCTGGACTTAAATCCCTTATAAAATATGTATTTAAATGTAATTAGGATAAAGATGTTGACTAAACTGTATTGAACTATCGCTGAACTGCAAAGCAATTAAGATAATTAAAGACTGGTCCCAAAATGAATATGCAAGCTGGTAAGAATAGAATTATTATTTTAAGTAAATGTTGTCTGTAAATAAACAACAATTATGGACACTGAGTTTAAAGACATTTCGATAAAAATATTAGCGAATAGGTCAAGCAAAAACTTACATTCATACTGAAGATTCTGGTTTGCTGAGTTTGTATCAAATCCACACGTACACCCATAACTCCCAGCATCTGAGAGTTGTATGTAAGTGATGGTAAGCTGTACCTGTTGGTCAGATTGTAGAGTAGCAGAGTACCTGGCTGAGTCAGTACCGGGCAATGGTCCACCAAAGTTATATATAGTTAAACCACCTCTGGTGAATATATAACCATTGTTACATCCAGTCGATATACATATCAACTTAGCCTGGTCTCCACAGTTGACCGATGTTGGTAAGTTCAGGGTAGCCGTGTCTGTAGTTACTATTAGACATACACTGTTAATATCTTTTTTGTATAAAATGCTGGAACCATTTGCTTTATGTTTAAAAAAAGTAATTACACACATCAATTATTTCTCGATTGTGTTTCACTTGGAGTGTATTATAGTTGCCGTATCTAAGTACATTGCTCATACATATCAACAGTTTTGCTATCAAATGCAACAACATTAACAGCAACAACTGATTTGCAAACTGGCACCGATGGTTTATTGTGATTTTGTTAAAAAATAATAATCAAACATGTTAAGTTGATGGCTTACCCACAAGCACCCAGGAGAAGCTCCATATTCTGAAAACTGCCGCCCTCATCTGCATATTAATCAAAGCCTGTGGACAAGAAAATTCAAAATATTGCAACTGAACAGCGTGCAATAAAAGGAAACTATTTTTATTTAATGACATTTTCATGAAATATAATTGGCTATATCGTCATCATCAGTTTTGCACACAACACGGGGTTGTTACAGAAACGCATACACTTTACCCCCTATACATCTTAACTAATAATTGTTTTTATTAATATTAGTTTAAACCTTAATATTAGGCTATTTTGGACTAAAGTTCGATGTTCCTCGCACTTGTGCTACGTTTCACTACATATATGATTGTGGAAATTGTCTTTGCACACCTTAAGATATAATATATTTTCTATAATTACAGGAACGCCCACATGTCAAAAGATGTGCTGCTACGTGCTACCATGTAGCCAGTTTTTTTGTCAAAATCCTTGTTTATTTATATAACGACTTATACTAGGGATCTTGCTGTGTTGATTTATTTTATCCTTTCTTGAGCAACTAAGTATGTTAGTTTAAGCTCCAGTTAAGTACTGGTTTGTACATGTTCAACAATTAGATCATAATTCTATACAATGAATGATTATTATGAATGTAGCAAGCTTGGATTGTCCATGTGCGTTATGTGGCATAAACATCCGTAAAACTCACAGGTAAAAAAGCGTAAACAGTGACTGTTTACATGGCAGTACATAAAACTATCATTCTCTTTAATAACTCGATTCACTGGATAATTAAATTAAATTCTGTCACAAGATGCAATTGGATATGATTCAACAGACACCACATCATAAAAGGATTTAAATCTAAGCCAATTATCGTATATGACTCAATTACGAGCAACAAGACAGACTGAGATTCGTGTAACTTATACATGTGTCTGATCAGGAATATCGTCCAAAAACAATATGTATATTGGATCGGCAATTAGATTTACTATTGCTGAACAATCTTGACAGCTAATGGATTTATCATGCTAAGAGAATTACTCATTGCAATAAAGTTACAACACACTTGACAAGAAAGACAATGTATTAGAATATTTGCGAAGAACATATGCATTATAAAATAGCACCTGTTGCTGGCTTAAACAGGCTGGACATACTTGTGTAACTATTATATAAATCTTTGATACTTTTATACTTGTGTACAGGCTGGAGCAAGGGACAGTTTCAATTGCGAGGAACATTGCTATTTTCCATCTGTGGCTTTAAAACATGTTTCATGTTGTAATCTCAATAACACAGGCTAATATGCAGAATACAGTGATGTATTTGTAGTTACATAAATATGCAACAACGGGACAGCAGCGACGACCTAACTGCAAACTGACAGGCTTTAAAAGTGATGACATGTATATAAAAAAATCTCGAATCTCAACACTGATTTCTTGAAAACAATAATATACCTCTTTTCAGGCAATGGAAACCTGAGTGCCACTGGCACTTTGATTTATTTTTAAACTGTTTGTTTTAACTTTTTAAAAGAATAAAATGTATAGATCTCCATAGGCATATTTAAACATGTGGACATACAATATCCGGGAGCAGGTCTACACGTATCCAAACAAGGAAAGTACCCAAAAATGTATTATTTTGTTTCTACATGCACATTCACAAACTATCTTTATCTAAATAAGTAACCGTACTTTTTGGACCAAGTGATTTAACGTTCTTATACTAGCTAACTATCTAACTTCTAGAATCACAGCAATACATTAGTTATCTTATTATAAGTTACGTTACAATTCAAAGCTGCATGTCTTTAAACTGGTGTAGCTTTTTTAGGTTTATAACATTAATATTTGGGCGGTGTCGCTTTTAACCCATCCAGAGTTATGAGAAAGCTGGATTTCGGAAGCACACAGGATTGACCCTGCAGGACCTTGAATACATGCAGTCAGTGATTCATGCCTGGGAAGAAGTAGAGCATGTACCGAAACAGAAGATGTCTAAGGAGGCTATACGCGTGAATTACGTGTGGGTATGCTTCAAATGTTAACATGAATGTTTGTATCTGTTTAAACTGTAAGTTCATTACATTGGGTACTTCAGATATACATGAAATGTATATTTATGAATGTGCAAAAGCGCATACGAATATCACTCATTGATTGGAGATGATGGTCGAAATGTGGAGCGAACTGCTATTAGAAAGAGTTTCCACTGTCTACGCCTTATCTACAATGCCGATATATTTGCGATATTCCGCGCAGAGACTCATTGACTTCTGTGGCTCTGCGCCAGGGAAATGTCAAGGATGTCGCACTCGGGAATTTTATAGTATTTGGTCGAATCCGGTAATATGTGTGAACATTTCTTTCAGACCTAACTTAAGTTAAAATGCAAAATAATATTGAATATATTAAATGTTTAATAAAATGGTTTCTATTATCGGATGTTTGTTACTCTGATGTTACTTTTGTCCCAATGTATAATATTTATAAATAAGAGGCTTTTATTTGCAGCTGAATGCTTGCCTGCTTTCTACAGATACATGCGTTGTACATTTTATTTACTACGGAATACTTTTGACCATTGTTTGCACACATGTTACCGCGTACGGGGTTAAACTAATACCTTTCAAACAGCGCTTCAGTGGTTCTCAAGGTAAAATTCAGTTTTAAAGCATATCCTACAATTATCAAATACATTTAGTGTTTGTGTATAGTTGAAAAAACATACATGAACTCATGGTAAAAAGAAATATGTGAAGTTAATATAAGAGGTATTCGCAATTTCTCCAACAGCATAAGCAGATTGGAAATACATTTGCTAACACACAAAACTGGCGATTAATTTGCTACTTAATAAGTATGAAATTGAGGCTGTAATGTAAAGCACATATAGGTTTATAAATGCTATATTGCGGACATTGGATTGAACATGCAATTTTTAGCATATATAAACTTGCACAATGTCTGGACAATGTCTGTTACATGCATGACTCGGCACGAAAGAACATATCACTTGTACAACCATGGGATTGACCATGCTTTTGACCACCAATGAAAATGAACGTTCACTAGTATAAACATGTAAATG
The DNA here is from genome assembly GCA_007844125.1 of Sinonovacula constricta. Lineage (NCBI taxonomy): Eukaryota > Metazoa > Mollusca > Bivalvia > Cardiida > Solecurtidae > Sinonovacula > Sinonovacula constricta. The sequence continues at coordinate 60,463,567 of CM017560.1, read as the reverse complement.
AACTTGCTATTGAACACTTACAATTGATTTTGCTATTTTGAATTAAAATTGCCATTGGACAGGCACTAGATAGAACTTGACATCGCTATTTACAATGACAACGTCTCTACTAATATCTATGAAAAGAGAGATGATTTCAACTTTAGTATTGTGAATTATCTATACCTTGACGGTGATTCACCTCGTGCTACCTCTTATGGTATTTACATATCACAATTTACAAGGTTTGCACGAGTTTGTACTAAAATAGAAGATTTTAATGCTAGAAACCTGTTTATTTCTTCTAAACTGTTACAGCAAGGCTTTCGTTTTCAAAGAAAAGGCGTTTTCAAAATTCTTTCACCGCAATGGCTTTATTGCTTCTAAGTTTAATAGCAGTATGAAAACACTGATGCAGAAAGGCATAAGCCATCCTGCATTTTATGGAAATGTTTTATACAAGTTAAAGCAAAATTAAGGGTCTCAATAACTTTTCTGACCACTTTGCAAAACTTATCAGAAAATGTTTTGCAGACGGTTACAACCCGGGAATACTTCGATGTACTGCATTGCTTGCAATTGACCCTTTTACAGTCAGGAACTTGCATTGCTTTTAAATTACACGATGACCGGACAGGTCGTTGAGACTATATGGAAACAGCGACTTAAAGCCATAATTGGACAGTTACTGTTGGAATTCTTGTCTCTTCATCTCTCCAGTCGTGCCCTATATAGGTGAGACAACTTGAGCAGTCTCCATACCCTTTACGTGAGATTGCACAGTAGGTATAACATCGGGATTTTTAGTACCTTTCTTACATATAATATGCCAACTGCGGATAAATCCTCGGCTTTTCATGAACTGTTTTTAGCTCTTAACAATACAACATTTTATTTTGTTGGTTAGGTTGTTTTCTAAATTTCATTGTTTTCTTTCGTATTTTTTACATTTCACTTTTGACACTTTTAGAACATGATGTCATGGTATTATATGCCATATTTAAATTGATCTTGTAATATATCAGCGCTTGGACTGTTTTATTTATTATTATAATATATCAGCGCTTGGGCTGTTTTATTTGTATTTATAACATCTTTTAATATATCAGCGCTTGGGCTGTTTATAATTTATTTTGTTGCTAGTTGTAATGTTTGTATATAAGTTTATTGTATTTGTTTTAACTCCCGATGGTGGTGCTTACTGTTAGTTGTTTCACTTTGACGGGATGTTGTTATTTACACTGTTTGTTTGCTAAAAAAACCTTCAGGAAGTGCGAGGTTGGAGCGCTCCACAAACCAGGTTTAAGCACCCCAGTTGGCCCTTTTGCCGACTGACCGTTCCAAGGCGGTAACTGATGTTTTTTCTTTATGTGTGTTATGTCTCGTCTCTGTGTTGTTGTTTTTTTTACATTTGCATTTACCTTGTTTACCTTTGTTTACTGGTTAATAAAATTAAAAAATCTGTTAGAGTTTTGTTAGGACCTTTTCTTATTTACCTATTGTACATATACAGAATTTACATTGCTGGTGAACAGGCATGGAATTGAACTTGTAATTGAGCTCGCACGGTATTGAACATAAAGCTGAGTTATCCACCACCAGTTCGTAAACTAGCACCAACCTTGACTTTCAGACAGTCATTGACAAACATAAACAGCTATTGCATAATTTCAATATCAAAGCTAGCTCTAGCACACCACTCACATTTTTAAACTACTTACTTCTTGCCTTACAGTCGTTCGTAATTAAGTTATCAAACATTGTATAAAAGTGTATGAAAATTCAGGAATTATTTTTTTCCGGTTTATTAAAGATTCTTTAGAAGTCTTAGACAAGTTTCGTACATTAAACATTCATTGCTCTGCAGTGAATACTTACGATTTCTCTACGCTGTAAACTTCTTTACCCAATTATTTAATTAAGACCCAACTGATTGCTCTTATTGAGAAAACATATGCTTGAGAGCAACGTCTATACATTGCATGTCATGAAAGTAATATTTTTTTTACCAACTCTGTCTTAGAAAAGTTTACTATGTGGACTTGCGCGGATGTTTTTGAAGCTTTATGTTTCCTATTTTGCTGCTGCTAAGTATAGTAGCAGTACAAAAAACTTATGCAAAAAGGCATATGCCATCCTGCATTTTATGGAAATGTTCTATTCAAGTTAAACAAAATCAAGGGTCTCAATAACTGTTTTGATGACTTTACTTATCAGAAAAGGTATTGCTGACCAACCCAGAAATCCTTCGTTGTACTGCATTGCTTGCAAATGACCCTTTTACAGACCAGAACTTGCATTTCTTTAAAATCACACGATGACCGGACAGTTCTTTGAGACTATTTGAAAACAGTGACTTAAAGCATCAATTGGAAAGTCACTGATGGATTTATTGTCTCTTCATCACTCCAGTCGTGCCCTATATAGGTGAGACATCTTGAGCATTCTCCACGCCCTTTACGTCAAATTGCACAGTAGGTATAACATCGGAATTTTTTGTACCTTTATTATAAAATATGCCAACAGCGGATAATTCCTCGGCTTTTTATGATATGTCATTTTTAAACTTATTACCTATTAACTTCTAACAATGCTATATTTTATTTTTGCTGGTTTAGATTGTTTTCTAAAATTGGATGATTTCTTTCGTATTTCTAACATTTCGCTTTTGACACTTTTGGCATATGATGTCATGACATTTTATAAGGTAATTAAAATTGTTCTTATTATACGTCAGCGCTTGGGCTGTTTTATTTCAAACTACTCTCTTATTTGGAATTTTTAGGTTGCCCGGGCTCTTATCTACTGTACATACTGTACATATGATGATAGTTTGTTTTATTACTAGTTATTATGTATGTACATAAGTTCATTGCATCTGTTTTATCTCCCGATGCAGGTCCTTACTGTTAGCTGTTGCACTTTGACGGGATTTTTTTATTTACACTGCGTGTTTGATAGAAAAACCTTCAGGAAGTGCAAGGTTGAAGCGCTCAACAAACCAGGTTTAAGCACCCCGGTCGGTCCTTTTTTCGACTGACCGTTCCAAGGAGGTAATTGATGTTTTTTTCTTTTGTCTGTTATGTCTCGTCTCTGTGATATTTGTCACATGTACATTTACCCTCTTTGCCTTTGTCTATTTAACTGACACATAATTGGACTTGCTGTTTACACACACTCACTTAAGCTTGTTATTGAACAGGCACGGAATTCGTATTGTTGTTGTACGTACAAGGAACTGCACTTGCACACATACAGAATTGAACATGCTGTAAAAACTTGTCTGGGGCCGATTGACTTAGAATCCCATGAAATTTGCATTATTCATTCATTCATTCTGAAAAAAAAATTATAATGCAACCAAGGTTTATCAGATAGAGATGTTGAATTTATTGAGTCATACAATCTACCGAAATAGTTTGATATATCAACAGAAGATTGTTCAGCGCTTCGATTCTAATTTATTTTCCAATTATTATAAATGAATGTGAGACATCAAAGGCGCCGAAGACAGCACGTGCTTTAAATAAGAAGATATCATTATTGGTACTAATCACTCTCTAACACTGTCGATTCAAGGCACACAATGTGACAGTAACAAATCGTATCTCTGATGGCAACTAGACTATCTGCTAGTTTGTCGTTCTTCATAAGAAATGAAATGCTTTTTGTTTCACATTTAAGACTAGTTATTACCAGAATTACCCTCTCGAATTGACAGAAAAAAACAACAACAAGCGGATGGTTGGGATGTGCTGGGAATTATACCATGCTGCAGCATATGACGTGTAAATATATATGTAAAAGCCCGCACTTAAATGTTTGTAAACACGTTAATGCAGACTTTGTTTTATTTCTTCATGTTGCGTAATATCAGCTTCATTGTTTGCAAATGTATAAAGTTGTCGGTTCAGTAGATGGCGTTAGCTTATCATTGACACCTGATCGGGTATTTGTACCAAAGTGTTCAGTAGATGACGTTAGGTTATCATTGACACCTGGTCGGGAATTTGTACTAAAGTGTTCAGTAGATCACGTTAGATTATCATTGACACCTGGTCGGGTATTTGTACCAAAGTGTTCAGTAGATCACGTTAAGTTATCATTGACACCTGGTCGAGTATTTGTACCAAAGTGTTCAGTAGATCACGTTAGGTTATCATTGACACCTGGTCGGGTATTTGTACCAAAGTGTTCAGCAGATTCGTACTGTCACAAGTGGCAGTCATTTTGTGTTAAAAATATGACATTCCATTATTCGTCGAAGAATCATACCTGACATTTTTGATGTTATGTCAGTTATGGTAAAATAAAATATTTAACAATTGTATGTACTTACAGCATATTTAAAGAACACGCGTAGTGGTAATATGTGTACGGCTGTATTACGAATGACTGCTCTAGTTAGAGTGTGACAATTTTAGACACATATTACAAGTACCCCAATAGTTTCAAGCAAACATAAACTTCAAGAGCTGATCAATAAAGTTTTAAACATATCTTAAATGATGTTGCATCAACGTATAGTTTGTTTGTACATATTTAAGTAGGTATATTTTATATCATAACACAATATGCTACCTTTCAGCATTACGCAAACATTGTTCATAACAACAAATTTACATTAATATACAAATTCAACTTTTAAAAGTAGAGTTTAAAGTACTCACATTCATATTCTCCCTTTTGTTATCTATAACATTTCACATCCTCAAACAAGTCTTGTACATATTAACTACCTCGTCCGTTTGCTTCTAAAATGTGTCATTTAATAAATAAATTCCTTCTTGTCATTCTATCTAACACAAATGGTCGTAGTTGTAACACATATAAATCATGCCATAGATCCCGGACATACAAGTCAGAAGTTTACCTCAGTTTTCGAACGTATGAACAACGGATGAGGTTTATACAATGTACATATTTACATACATAACTTTTGAAGTGCACTCTTTAGACACAAACAAATTATTAAATGTATTAACCTTGTGCAATTTATGGCAATAATGTGGTTCTCTTCTACGATAAATAAATCTTCCCGATATGCGGCAAACATGTTCTATTTGAAATTTTAAATTTAATCATATTAAGAATACAAGATAAAGGTTTTCGATTTATGTGATAATTCTTAAAGGACCTTTTTTTATGTACCTATTCATTATCACAACAGTGTTGCCTGTGCAGTAACTTGTGTTTCTAGTGTCGTAAAAATGTTGCAATCTAATTCATCCTATCATGATTGCTACTCATATTTTCTTTTGATATGTGTAGTAATTCTGACAGGACCTTTTCTTATTTACCCATTAGAATGCATTTCTGGATAAAATAGTTTAACACGATGATACCTTGTCGAATTTAAGGCAACAACAATTAAATTACAGTTCGTGTTATATTATTCAGTCGCATTAAGTACAAATTCCATATGTATGGACCTTTTAAAATGTATTTGAGCTTTAGACCTATTTCGTTAACGCGTTTATGTTAATTCACTTTATGACAATTTACAAAAAATATAACGGTGTTCAGGTCTTTTTTTTATCATACAACATTTACTACGATCTGAACAAAATCACAAGTAACATAGCTTTTCCACTTGAAAATAATAGTGACAAAACACTTTAGCATGAAGCCACTATTTATATAGGCACTTTAAAACAATTCACAGAACGTAATGTTTGATAGATAATATAATAATCATTTGTAGTGTTACATCGAATTGCCAAAAAACAGGACTTAAATGTGTCTGTAAGACGTGATGTCAAGAAGATATAAGCTATACCCAACACAGACCGTAAATCAGTGGACATGTATAAACAATATAAGTTTAGTATGTATTATTTTCTCTTTAATATACTTCTGAAGTCGATGTTTTAAATATGTCCATTGTATGCATAATTATTCCACTTAAAACATTTGATAACAAGAAATAAAATGTAATTAGTTTTCAAATGCATAACTGACATGCTGAGTGCTTGTCCATGTACACTGGTATTCTATTCTAATAAAATCCGACATGCAGACACACATATTTAACAGAGGGAGGGGTGTTACATATGTACATATGACTGATGTAATTGCTAATCTAGGTCAGAGTATATTTATAAGCGTAATTTACCCATAAGGAAGATAATTTCTAAAGATATTTAAAGCCCTCGAGCGAAGAAGATACACACAAGTTTTAGCGTGGTTCGATGAATAACTCAACAGACATGTGGGTTTATCTATACTCTCACCGGATTAAAGTTTTATCAAAGTAAGCTTATAAAGGGAAAATGTATAAGACAATAATCGTTTGTTATGAGAGTTAAATTGTTTGACCGATTGGGTTTTTAATAAGATTTCAGTGCATGAATAACATTCCATTTATCTAACTGCGATTGCGATTTCAGAAGCACGGTTGGTCTTACCTTGCACTGAATGAAAGTAATGGGGGGCAAAAAACAAACATTTATGTCCGAGAATATTAGATACGTTAATAATTCTGCTCAGGCATACTTAAAATGTTGACATTTATAGTATACTCGACTTAGACATTGAGGTAATTATATATGCAATGCAGCTAATTTACACGTAATGCATTTGTGGGAATGAACACCTCCGCGCAGGGATATCAAGCAGTTAATAGAATAAAGTGACAAAAGGAGGTACAAACATGTTACAAGAAAGAATGTTTGAGAGACAATACATTGTTAATAATGCCGAGGCCTTTCTGATTTCACGCGAAGGACCCCACTGACTATTTTTTACTCTATACCATGTCTGCAATCTGAATTTAGAAAAATAAAGAAATATTAAAGAAAGAAATAACCGGAAGTTAATGTTGAGTAGAGTGTATATGTTGGTCCGATGATAGTGACTGCGTTATCAATGAACGATCTGTTTTAAAAAAAAGGTGGTTGTTTGTCAGCATTAGACTCGTCTTCTGTTCAATGTGTTGTACAAATGTTTTACTACTGAATAACTTCTGACGTATATATGCAATATAAGGGTTATGAAATATTCAAACTGGTTTAGTGCCAGCAATACATTCCCAACTTCAAACTGTGTTGTTTTGAATTTAAAATTTATATTATTTTTATTTGTTTTTGAAATGCTAATAATTTGGTTTAATCTGTCAGACAGTGTTTTATTTCCAATATTTTAATAATTTAAATGTACGGGATTTCAACATAATGGAAATTCGTGGAACTATTTCTTGTCCACAATGCTTAAAATAACGAAGCAAATAACAGAACATAAGATAATAAAAAATAAGTAAAGTCTAAATTTATAAGGCAATACACATATAAGCATACACCCACCAACAGTAAATAATATCAAAATCAGCAGTTATCAGGTATGTGACCATTTAAATATAGTAATGCTAAAATAGGGATATTGAGGACAATGCTGTGATACCATTGAGGACAATGCTGTGATACCATTAACATATATTAAACGTACAATTCATCCCGTTACCATTCGATATCATCGTATAATACACTGTAGACATTTAAATGCTGTGATCCCGGCAAGTAAATTGATTTAAAAACATTTATACATCGTGAAATGTAAGATTTACTCTAATGACGTACGCTATTATAACAATACAATATTTTTCGAACAAAAAATATAATGATAAAAATAAACACAGTAAATACATCAACATTATCCATCGAGAATGCAGTTTTAAACAACTCATTTCCTCTCTCTACGAGATGAAACCACGGACCGTGAAGGATTCAAATAATCTGGTAAAGAAGTGCCAAACCTTTTATTTTACATGGGATCAGAATACCAGATCAACTTCAGTGACACAGGAAGACAAACTAGTGTAACTAAACTTGCATCAGTTATGTTTATACCAGACAAAGTCATGTCTAAGTGTTTTGTAGCTCCGATTTTGCGCGTGTATGCCTTTTCTATATCTACCTTGCCATAAGTTTGAAATCCTAAGTAAATAGTATTCCTATAGGGAATTTACTCAATAATACAGTCTCTTTAAAATCTTCATTTAAAGGATATCTTGCTTAATCACTTTGTAAATATTGAGATAAATCGTAATTGTATTTATTTATCATTATGTGATTATAGTTTTCTTCTGCAGTAAAAAGATGAAGACCTATTTGGATTCGGTAAATAATCGACAAACAAGCACAATACGTATTTGCTTATTTGAATGATAATTTGTCCCACTACTTCGTATAATACATCAGTGGGTGTATACGACATTTATGTATGCATATTTGCTACACGTTTGTACACGTAAGTCGATGGTTGCCACAGTGATAATATGCAATCGGCATGTGCAGTGTTTGAGGAGACAGATCGTTTTCGGAAGAAATTTTAAAATGTCCAAGATCATGTTGACTTATTTCAAAGCTGTCAATGGTTACGCCACGCAGATATTAATGGTAAACGTGTACTCAAGCAACCATGTAGACCTAACGGTATGCAAGACAGGATACACCTGCATTTGCCTGTTAATTGGCTAGTGCAGATGGGCTGCAGGGTGAATGGTGTTCTTCAAATTACTGAACAACATATTAAATAGAGCTGTTTGTTAATAAGAATATAAGAAAGAAGTAGGAAATACACCGATACTCTTGGTGTATTTGATACCGCGTTATAGCTGCCTTTGACAGTTTAGCCTCTCAGCGGCGCGTGGTCCTGTTCCTCTCTGAAAACTACTGTTTTCGTTATTTTTCGAAACTAAACAGATATTAACTTTGATTCATTGTATAGTTTACATGATATGCATTGCATTAATATATCGTTCTGATGATATGTCTCCTGTTGCCTTTGCATGTTCTTTTTGTGAAATTTCCATAATTGTATTATGTAATACCAATACAAGGATTATATCACAAGCCTTGTTTTTTATAATATTTTTATAAAATTTTACTAATTTTTATACTTTTTTTTATTAATGTGCATCCTCTTATACGGCTCTGTAAAACCGATTTAAGCACCCCAGTCGCCCACTTTTGCCTACTGACCGTTTCAAGGCGGTAACTGCTGGGGTTGCTCTATTTATTTAATGGCTCATCGCGGATTTGTTTTAACGTTACAATTTGCTTTTCTGTCAATTTCGCCTGTTCCATTTCATATTTTGGTATATGTTGCAATGTCCATAGGCCTTTTTCATATATCCTTATTCAAGATACAGAAAATATGAGAGTTATCTTTTAGGGCCGCCCGACAAATCTTTGCAAAATTCTGTTATTTTTTTCCTGCTGTTGTCAACTCACGAAGCCTACGTTAGTGTAATAATAAATGTTGTGTATTTTCTATTTTATCGTATTAGAAATCTTTATTTCGAATATTCTAAACATTGTTCTTATTTTTTATTCTTAGCTATTTTACTAAAATTTAAAATCAATACATCGAACAGTTTACATGTTTTATTTATATCTCTGATTAAAATATATAACAATATAAACAAGTTTCTTAAGAGTTCTCATAAATCAATAAACCATATTTTTAAAATTTAAATATATATACTATAATAACATAACATACCTTCCAAATGTCTTCATAACTATTTTCCGAAAGTCTATGTAATAATAACATATGAATTTGTTGAAATACTTCTGGTATTGAAATAAAAGCACTGCAAGCAGTGAGGTATTTCTCCTCTTTGAAAAAGTAGTTCCATTTTTGACACTGTTTAAATTAAATTAGATTTTGTGTTGGATAAACACCTCCTTCGTAAATTTTACAACTCCTCGTCCAGTGTAATGGGCATAAGATAAGCCGAGGGTTAAGGGCCGAGGTCCAAGACCGGGGAAGGTGATCTGAATCACCTTGTGCTAATCATATTACATGTACCATATTATGAATATTTGATAATTGTGTACTGATACGGGATTTCAATATGATGGAAATTCGCGGAACTATTTCTTGTCGCGCTTTAAATAATTTAACTCTGTTAGGTCAGCTGCTTTTTCCTGATCAGAAATAATAGATTTACTCTGCTAATTCACTGTGAACGCATTGAATAAAAAAAAAACAACTAAATAGAAATCTCATACTTCCAAACATGATTCAAACTATGTAATTTGTCAATAAATATTTACCGAATAAAATAACTCTTCACAAACACAGCAATGAATAAAAAACTTCATTAAAGACAAATTATACAAACGGTAACTGAAAACTACTTAACTTAAGTTTTCTTTAACTTCACTTACACCCTTTCGCTTTTCCTGATACTTTATAGTGTCTGCGTTTCCGTGTATAATATAATATCATTTTCCCTCCGTTGCAGATGATTATAGTCTACATACATTGTCATACATTATAGGGAACATACAACAATAACGCAGAACAGAACAACAACGTTACTATAATGTTATGTACATTTCGTTGAATAGTAAAAGCTAAATATTTTTGGTTATATGTACAAAAACTAGTCAGATTTACTTAAAGGAAATAGCATTGATCTGAGTCATCATCTTCATCATCATCATCATCATCATCATCATCATCATCATCATCATCATCATCATCATCATCAACAACAACCTCAGCATCATCGACATCATCGACATCATCGCCATCACAATCATCACACCCTTTATCTCCACTTCATCACAAGCACAATTATTATCACATTGTCTATACTGTTAACATCATCTACTTCATTAAAATCATCATAATCTTCATTATCATCAGCATCATCAATAATAATGATAATAATAATAATAATAATAATAATAATAATCATCATCCTTATCATCATCATCATCATCATCATCATCATCATCATCATCATCATCATCATCATCATCATCATCATCATCATCGTCATAACCCACAGTTAGGGCGTCAACACCATCGACACCACCATCATTCTCGTCATCATCATTATCATTGACACAATAACATCAACACAACATCCTCTTCGTCATTGCATTTCTTAATACCAACAGTACAATCTGCGTATGTGTTAAATTGTCATAAATAAAAATACATAAAAGACCAGTACGAGTATTCATGCACAAGTAAACATTTGATAAATCATAGGGTCTATATATGAAACAATTTGACTTTATTGTTCTTGCATGGCATCGACCCTTTAGTTATATAGTGTACATATGGAAAAGCTGTTAACATGGATAGCGTAAGCTACCTCACCATAGCTGTGATTACTTTACATGTCGCAATATCTAGGTAAATATTGATATTTTCTTTCTGAATTGCGCTCAGCAAAAGTTCACACAGACTATTGGCCTACTTTTCATTATTGGTAGAAATTTGGTCGTGTCCAAACCTGTCAATAATCAGGTCCCATAAATAAGAATGCTTAACTTTCACCCGTTTTCAGAAGTATAGTCAGAGCGCTATGTTTTGTCTATAAGGGCATCCACAAAGGTCGCAGCACTGCACGTAGTCACCTGGTGGGATGAGACTTCCATAAGCAGTCAGTTTTGTTTTACATTGCACTGTTAATGCTGGGACAACTCTCGTTAGTGACCATATGTCCGAGGGACGCGGCACCTGACACACACGTTTGATAAAAATGATTTGTGAAACAATGTCGCATCAATAACTGAACTGTTGTCTCTGAGCGGGCAAGGTTACATACTGTTTCAAGACAGTTTTTCAACATGATTTTGATGGACATTTCCCGGACATAAGGTAAGTGTAGAAAATATCTTCCAGATTGTATTTAATTAAAAGCCTAAATATGTCCGGGATTAACCCTTGTGTCTGCCTATCATAGTTCAAATAAGACATAATCATATAGATGAAAATCTGCTTTGCCAAAAAGCTGGTTGAGAGTCTGCATAATTGACCCCATACCTATTGTTTCTTATAGTCAAGTTTCCTAAAGACACTAGACCAAAGACACTGGGGGGGAAAATAACTTCTCATATTCCTGGCGAAGGTTTGCGAACACTTCACGCAGAAACGGTGCGAACGTTCAAATGTTTACACTTCTGATGGCGAGAAACAGGACCACAGTTCGCAATCGTACATACTTTTAGGGATTACAGTCGAGTTGTATATTGTCCTCAGAGTTAGAGGGTTATGTGATTCTGGTGTTATATCGGGACTTCTCAGACAGAAGAATTCCTCTTTTTATAAACGCATTGGAGACACTTTCTTCGTTTTACATGTTTTTATCACACGTAAGTCCCAGATGAGTATATTGGCTTGACTCTTTGAATACATTATCTCCTAGCCGAAACACTCTGTTTTGTATATTTTTGATGGATTCATTGAAGACCAAAACTGAACGTTTCGCCGAGTTATATTTATATCTCCAAAGGTTAGAGTATTTGTAGCAAATGACGAGCATAGCGTTCGTACCAGCTACTGAGGCCGACACAAGAACCATATCATCAGCTACTGTCGGAGAGAACACAATTTTGTCAGAAACATAGAATCCATAGCCACTTTCACAGATGGCTTTGATCAAAGAGTTTTTACATATATAGGAGATACAAAATGGCCGAGCATAAGCCACCCTGACGTGTCCCTTGCTGCACACAGAACTGGCGTGAATTATGGTCTTGGAACCTTACACGGCTCGCCATGTTGGTGTACATTGCTCTGTATGCTAGAAGACTAGTGTGGTTCAGGTTGCATTCATGGGCAAGTTTATATAGTAAACCAAATCATGCCATACAACATCAAACGCTTTTCTGCTATCCAAGAATGCTACTAACAATTTGGATTTATTTTCGCGTGCATATTGCACAGTTTCACGTAATACAAACGATGTCATTAAATACCCTAGACCGTCCTGGAAACCCCCTTGTCGCGGATCAAATGTTTACATTATTGATTCTTTTGAGCGCTGCAAAACGATGTCTTCAACACTTTAAATATAATCGATGTAAGGGTTATAGCTCTATAGTTATTTAGTTCATCCTTGCTTTTGTTGCCACCTTTGTGTAACGTCACTATTGTAAGCTCGGTTTCGCGTATTTTATCCCCATTGAAATTAATTCCTGAACCAAGAACATACGGTTTCCGCGATCTTTTCTGATGTATTTTTTTTTCAGAACTGAAATGAATTCGCAGCATCTAAATTTTCGAAATCACCTTCAGCCTTCGCCATATATTCTCTTACGTAATTCCTGTGAAAGTGACGAAATTCCCCTTTATGCCTATTTACACTAGTTGTACGTTTCACCTTCTCGTGATCATCCTCCGCTACCCACTTTTAACGTTTTGTGCGCTTATACTTTTGACCGTTTTTAATTCATCATTCCAATATGGTTTCAAGAACTTTGCACACTTTTAAAAGGGAATGGCGAATAATTAGTTAACTTCTGTGCTATAACACTATACACATACTCAATATCCTCACATCTCAGCTCTTGTTGTGAAAGTAAAGCTGATGTACTATCCGATTCGACACTGTGAGCTTTTAGTGAGCGTTTGCAATGGAGCTATAGCAAAACCATTTTTGGTGACTTTGGCATGTCGCGTTTTGAACCCGGGGCTTCTCGTACCTCTTATCCGATACTCTACAGAACACATTTTATGATGAATTAAACTATATGCCGAACGTACTCAAGATTTTTATGTATCTTACTGCTAAAGTGATAAACCTACGTTTGCAGACATAACAAGATTTAGTATGTTATTTTAAACAATGCTGTCATAAAATGGCGAACAGTTTTTCAATGCATAAATACCCCCGCCCCCTCCGTCCCCGACTCCTTGCGACAGGACTAAACTTAAACTTCGTTATCTTTCTTTGAAACCTTTTCAAGTATGAAAGCTGTCCATTTTCTCTATATAAATTTTATCACAATATTCGCGGAAAGTTTGATAAATGTGTTTCGGTGTATATTCGACATGTACTTAATTGGTGTTGACTCAATAAGCGAATATTTTTCTCACAAACGGCAAGCCTCAAACGTCGTCGGTTCCCGTTGGGGCGAAGGACTTAATATGGGAAAGTCAGTTACATGACTGCGGTGCGCCGGTAGTTCTACCTAGACATTTGTCTACCGTCCTCCTCCATGAATAACATTACAATAATGATCATTAATGGTCACTGGACGAATTCCATTAACAACAAACATAAAATTGTGGATGAACCCAACTACCAGGGAAATAAGCATTTGTTTTGGTGAGACAATGTGAACACAGAAAACACAGTCAGAGGACATGACAGAGGACATTACTGACAGACAGACAGACAGACAGACAGACAGACAGACAGACAGACAGACAGACAGACAGACAGACAGACAGACAGACAGACAGACAGACAGGACAGGACAGGACAGGACTGACAGGACAGGACAGGACAGACTGAAGGACGGACGGACGGACGGACGTACGGACAGACAGACGGACGGACCGACAGAAAAGACAGAAAAGACAGAAAAAGACAGATATGAATGAGAGCCATACATGAAAGACAGACAGACAAACATACATACATGCATACATGCATGCATACATAAAACATACATACGCACGCACGCACACACGCACATACATACATACATGCATTCATACATACACATACAAACAGATATACGGACATGCAGACAGACATACAGACAGATAGGCAAGCAGACAGACGGACAGACAGAGAGACAAGCATTCAGGCTGGCAGACAGACATACAGATAAACAGACAGACAGGCAGACAGACGGACTGACGGACAGAAAAGACAGAAAAGAAAGAGAGGCATACATGAAAAACAGACAGACAGACACACAAACATACAGACATGCATGCATGCATACATACATACATACATACATACATACATACATACATACATACATACATACATACATACATACATACATACATACATACATACATACTCACATACATACATACACACATACATACATACATACATACATACATACATACATACATACATACATACATACATACATACATACATACACACACACACACATACATACATACATACATACATACATACATACATACATACATACATACACACACACACACACACACACACACACACATACACACATACACAGACAGACGGACGGACGGACCGACAGAAAAGACAGAAAAGACAGAAAAGACAGATATGAATGAGAGCCATACATGAAAGACAGACAGACAAACATACATACATGCATACATACATACATACATGCATGCATACATAAAAAATACATACGCACGCACGCACACACGCACATACATACATACATACATACATACAGTCATACAGTCATACAGTCATACAAGTATACGGACAGACAGACATATATTTAGAGAAAGGCAGACAGACAGACATACATACACACTGGCAGGCAGGCAGGCAGGCAGACAGAAAAAAACAGGCAGACAGAAAAAACAGGCAGACAGGCAGGCAGGCATATAGAAAAGCTGACAGATAGACATACATACATACAGGCAGACAGGCAGGCAAGCAGGCAGACAGACATACAGAAAGAAAGAAAGAATGAAAGACAGACAGATAGAAAGACAGACAGGCATACAAACAGACAGACAGATAGACAGACAGATATTCAGACAGAAATACAGATAGACAGACATACAGACAGACTGGCTGGCAGGCAGGAAGGTAGGCAAGCAGAAATACAGACATATAGGAAAGATTGGGCGGATATATTATGCAGACAGATAGGTCCCACATGGCATACCGGCAAATAGGACAGACAAGAAGGATACATATACAGCCAGATATGACAGAGAGATCAGGATTACAGACATTTAAATTAGACATGACAAACACGTAAACACACAGGACATATAGTCAGGACAGACAGACAATACAGAGAGATAGTCAAAAAAGCAGACAGACAGGACAGACAGACAGACGGGCAGGCATACACACAGACCGACCGACATACAGACGGACGGACGGACGAACCGACAGGCAGTCAGGCAGACATACAGGCAGGTAGACTGATATGCAGGCAAGCAGACAGATATAAAGAGAAGACAGGCAGGACAGGACAGATCAGGCATAGACTGGTCAGACATGGCAGACAGACAAATAGGACAGACAAGTAGGACAGATAAACGTACAGATAGGATAGACAAGCAGGATAGATAGACAGACAGATAGGACAGACAGATAGAAAGTACAGACAATTATAATTATATGATATATACATATTCCTTAAGACATAAAAATATGTACCAAACTTCAAGCAGTTTTAAGAAAGATACGCTTTAAAAAAGTATAATCAAACAAACACACGTTTAACATGGTAATGCATTTACTACATCTGTTTGTTTGAAATACATATGCATTGTTCATTGTTCGAAACCATCGATATTTACTGAAATTTACAAAGAAATTTACAAGAAGTAAAGGGAGAGAGAGAGAGAGAAATCTGCAATGTTTCTAGTCAGAGGAAGTGATGGAGAAATAGAGAAGGAGAGTAATTAGAGGGAAGATGGGCGAGAAAAAGAGCTAGAGAGAGAGGGAGGGAGAGAAAGAGAGAGAAGCAGACGGATAGAGGGAGACAGAGACAGAGAGAAAGAGTGTTAGATTTTGTTCTGGTGATATCTCATTGCGTTGTAAACATAACAATCAGGTTATGTAAATCTACTGCTGTTTGATAGAATTGCAGTTTGTGACACCGGTGATATAGCGTCTGTGTCAAAAAAAAAAAGAGTAGAAATACGACGAGATCAGTTCAGATTGACAATTGTATACGTATATATAATGGGAAGTCTAGTGCAACTATCAGTTTGAACATTTTAAGAAGATACTGTTAAAAATTCCGGCAGCACGCTATGGCCATTTTAAGATTCTTCGCGTATGTGTATGTTATTTGTGCAGGCGGACTGGAAGGCGAAGCGAGACAGGTAAATTTTTTCGTGACCGCGCTCCTCGACTTCCTTTCCAGGCGCAGTCGTTAAGCCACGACAATCATTTTGCGATCGCGACAAATGAAAGCGCTTAATATCGCTTTTAAAATGTCAGGAAGACGCGCTACTTTGTCGCGGCTGCACGTTCGCTTGCTTGAGAAAAGAAAATGACGCGACCAAAGTGTTTATTATATTGACGGCGCGCGTACTGTCGCGCTATTGCATGCTCAACATCGACAAGTATGCGAAATGGCAGAAATCAGCCACCATAGTTTGTTTTACCCGATGCAACAAGGAAGTATTTACACAAGTTAGAGGGTTTTAGATGTGTACATGGCTATAATAGATTGGCGATTTAAAACAGAACGCGGTTTTCAAAATTTGACGTTTTCCTTTTTCGGCGGTGTACTTCGTGAGTTTTAATATGTTTCGTGATTAAAACGTCGTATTTAGATAACCCAAGGATTAAAGCGTGTCAGACTGGTTATAAAAAGGGACAGACAAAGGGTTTGCTTTTATTAAAAGGTAAGTCGAGGCATTTGTCTACTATGCCTTAGTTCAAGGGTGAACCGTAAGCTTGATTACTGTATAACGTTCAACATGAGCCAAATATACCTCTCACAATGCACTAAAATGTTTTACACCAACCACTGATACACTTTATGAACAGGTGGTAATTTTAGAGAGCTGGAGATTTTGTTAAGTGACAAATTCATTTCGGTAAACTTTATTGTTGAAATGGTGCAAAGGTTCCTCTAAAATGGTTAAGAGATTATCATTCTTTAAGATGGTAATCCTAATATGTCCAAAGACTCGTCTTTTGCTCGTCGTTTACAGAAAATTGACGATTGAAATTACAGACTCAAGGACTATAGGTAAACTTAAATCTTCATAGAAGGGCGGTTGTGTTATAATCAATTGTACATACTGCAACACCTTCTTAGAGCACCATTAGAGAATTCAGCATAATATTAAATGAATATTCATAATTTTTGAAATTGAAATCATGAAGTACATCCAAACTATGTGTTTTGTAGGACTTTTAAAAGCCCATTTTTACATTCCTAAAGATAAAACTCTATTTAATGCATACTGGACAAAAGTTAAACAATTATGTATTTTTTAACGTAGCAAGGCCCTGACAATTATTGCAATCAATTAATTGCTGCATAAATCTATACTTTATTTTAGTGGTGTTATCCGCTAGTTTGGATCAAATATTGGTTTCTCAAATTATCAAATAAGCCGTTGTTACATGAAAAAGGTCTTGCAGAATGTTGTTCATTGAAACATCCCCAATAGTCATTGCAAACAGCTGTTTCCTATCGGAACCACGCTACAGAGATAGGTTTTTTTAATCTAAGAAAACTACGTGTCAACTTAGTTTTGAGATAGCGTTATATCGACGTCCGAGTTGATCGCGCTGACTTCGGTATCTATTTTTAGAATAGATTGCTATCGTGCTTATTGATAGATTTGGAAAGAAAGAACGCGAAGAGTGATTTATTAGCAATTTGTACTGCCTTACAATATAGGTGTTCAAAATCGTCTTTACTGAGACTAAAGTATGAAATTATGCAGAAAATGTTCATAAATTCCCAGAAACCGTGGAATAATATTGTTACATGCATTTGATTGAGGTAAATTGTCGAATACCACCTTTAAGTAAAGGCTATCTAAAAATTTCATATTCATTTTTTTACAAATCCTTAAATATATCGATGTAAATGTCCTTTATTTCCAAATCTATAAATATATGGACTTAAGCTAAAAATAGATAGCTGAAAGCCCGGATGATAATGTAACGTAAGCTCAAACGTAACTAGTTTAAAAACAGCCGACTGTGCAGCGTGGCTTAGATGGTAAATGCATTTTTGTAATAACAATTTAGGTGTTGTACCTTTTGTTCACATGGAAGTAGTCACCAATAAAACATTTCTCGGTATCTTTCTAGCAATAATGTATGTGGTTGCATGAGAGAAAATAATTGGTCCGAACTGTCGGATAGCACATTTAAGCTGTATTGACTGGGAAACCGTCGGTTAAAACCCTTAGGCGGTCAATACTGTCCAGCCCTGACCTTTATACAAACAAAATCTGAATTTAATTGGTTAATAAAAACACACTAAAACTTTGTAAGTAATTATTTGTGTTTGCTTGTCCACAGCTATTATCAACAACTTCAATGTAACTCTTCAGTTAAATTTTAATATGAAATATTTTGCAAATTAAGCTTAAAGCTAATAAAACCAGCTTGAAATTAAGTTCAACAAGAAATTATAATATAACACAATTATAAATACATTATAATCAAAGGCGTTTTCATCCTATATCTTCGATACCATTCGGAGTGTATTTTTACGACTTATTTATACTATATGTTAATAAATGATTTGATATTGACCCTGTTATTTGTCCGAGGGCATTCGTATTGGCCTAAGGCCGAAGGCCGAGGGCCAATACGACTGACCCGAGGACAAATAACAGGGCCAATATCAAATCACATATTTATTGACAATTTTATTAAATAACTTCTTGTACTTTAACATTGCACATTTAATAGTTAGTTTTTGCATTAATTCAAGTCTAATCTACACGTTTTAAATTTATAACACATTCGGTCGAACACTACCAATTTATGCCGTGAATCGTGAATATTTGAAAACTGAGAATGTTTTGTTTAATAAATATTGAGACCGAATTCAAACAAAATGAATGCCTTTTCTCAGAGCTTTTTGCTGAAATCTATATCATTTTTGACCCTGCCTTATTAGCCAATCAAATTACTTTAAATTCGGGCTTTATACCAATATCACTTATCGGCCCTGGGCCGAAAAAGTGATATTGATATTGGCACTGTTTTAAATCAGTCTGTAAATCTGTCGTGTTATTGAACGTGGCAGGTTCTGTTTTAGTCAAGAGTTCCATTCGTTATTCTTCATGTTTCATACGAGTTCCCTCATTAATTACATTTTTTTGCGAATTCAAAA
The DNA here is from genome assembly GCA_007844125.1 of Sinonovacula constricta. Classification (NCBI taxonomy): domain Eukaryota; kingdom Metazoa; phylum Mollusca; class Bivalvia; order Cardiida; family Solecurtidae; genus Sinonovacula; species Sinonovacula constricta. The sequence continues at coordinate 60,443,804 of CM017560.1, read as the reverse complement.
CAGTTAACTATTAATAGTATTTTCTGTGCTTTATTTCAGGAGGAAAACATGAATTTTTATATTACTGGTATTCTTCTAGTTTTAACAAGGGTGCAGTTGGTTGCAAGTAAGTGTTATTGCTAGACTGTCAGAGAATATGTTTATATGTGGCATGCTTGAATCTGTATTACTGTTGTGAGCATACAAAAAGGTATGTGATTAACATGTTTTTGTTTATGCTGTTAAATGTACACGTTTAAATAATTTCTGAACATCAAATATCCTATTTATGTTTATTTATTTATCATGCATGTTTCCCCAGTATGCTCATCAAATCTTGGAAATACTTATTTGTTTATTCTTCACTTTCACATCAGGCGCTGCAATCCTGACCCTACCAACATCAGCCAATTGTGGGGACCCGGCCGTGTTGACCTGTACATCATCTGGCTGTACCTCTGGCTATAGATTTTTAAGGAATGGTGTACTTATATATGATAAGTCGGGGCCACAAGCTGGCATATCTGATCCAGACAGGTATTCCGCCACTGTAAGATCCGACAGCCAAGTGCAGCTCACAATCACCAACATACAATACTCTGATGGTGCGCAATATGCTTGTAACTGTGGATTTAATACAATCACAACTGGACAGACACTTGTGTATCAATGTAAGTGTTATGTCAAACAAAGCTTTCTGTAGACATAACAACTGTACAGTTTGTAAACAAATGGTATTGCCATATATCGAAATAAGTTAAGTCAATATTACGTTTTAACATTTAACTTTTACCAAAAATAATTGTGTCAGTTATACACACAAAACAAATAAATAGTAAATTCTAGTTGGTGCGCATCATATTTTCTATAGTACAACTTTAAAAGTGATCTACATGGTAATATCTTTGTTATCCCAACATATGTCTACATATTTTATTATATTCCGTATGGAACGTATTTCAGATAGGTTCTCTGAGAACTGAACAATTTATTAATTGATTTTTGATTTTGTCGAACAGCATGGTTATTCTTATAGAAAAGACGCCTTTTTATGATTATGAAGGTCTACACTCAGAAAGTAACTTACAACTTACGATGACAGATGTGAACAGAGATATTGGGGATGAGGGCTTGAATCCCACGAAAGGAATATTTTTAGCTTACTTGCTTAGTTCCTCAGGATGAACCATCCGGTGTCTTTTGTCCGGCTTCACGCGTCCATCAACATCTTTTAAACAACATCTCCTCTGAAGCCACCTGCCCAAAATAACCAAACTTCATCAAAAGCTTCAACAGGCAAGGGGAACGAAACGTTGTTCAAAACATTTAATTCGTCAAAAAAAACTGGCCGCCAGGGGTTTGGCGATTTTATATATCTTTCTATATATAAGAAAACTAGGAAAATCTTCTTGTCAGAAACTTCAAGAGCCAGAACCTTGATATTTGATAAACATGTTTCTTGGGTGGGATTGTATCAAGATTTTAAACAGAATTTGGTACATACAAACATGGCTGCTATGGGCATGGCCACTCTCCATATATGTCGGAAAGCTTTGAAAACCTTTGAAAATGCCTTATGTTGAAAGATCGCAAACATCCTTATGGAGTGTTAAAAGTAAAGTTTTAAGCATTCATGCATGTGTGCATTTTTTACTTGTGGAAATAATACCTTTATACCTGAAAAATGTGACCACCCTTGGTGTGTTTTAAAGGCAAGGGATCCATTTCAAGTGCATCGGCAACATCAGACAAGAAGCTCTCCATTACAATGGACAGGCTCTACCCAGAGCCATCTAGCATTGTGACAGTAAGTATCAAATTTTGTAATTTATCAGTTTCTCATTATTGCGATTCTCCATTGAGTTCTCTTTTACGTTTAGTGGATAGTAAAAGTAAGTAAATTCCATACATAGCACTTTTCATACGACTGTTAAGGTCAGAAGTGTAATGACTAAATCGCACAAATTTAGGAGCAAATAACTTTGAAAATTTATTCTACATATTCTAGAAAAAGCTTCGTCCGGTGCTGAAGAAAAGCTGCAAAGGACTGATTCAAACTTAGGGTTTGAGGTACATTAGATAAACGGATGGCCAACGTACGATTTCCAATATGTTTATTTAACAACACTACTCGGCAGATGTTTGCACAAATAGGAGAGTGTGTTCATCGTAACCTGCTGTGAATGAACGCTGAAGAAACTAAGTTATGGCCTAGTATTTATACTAAAGGACAGGAAGTATTTCCTCTATATGAGCAATTATTATATATTATAATTATTTCAAAACACGGAAGTCGCATAAAAGAAATGTATTAAGTTTGATCCTAAGTAGCTTACACACTAGAAAGTGCATTTAATAAAAATGGAAACATGAAAATTGCAGCTGCGCAGGTCTTGCCTACGACATGAATAGCTTTTCAAAATCATGAACATAGAACAAAGACACCGCTACAAACAATGCTGACAAAGCCCTATTGTTACAGGCTGTTGTTCATGTTACATACTTTTACATGTTTCTTAACCGTATCTCATCGGATTGGCGTACCTTTGCGCATGTAGCCAAATGTAAAAGCAAGAACAAATTAGAGCTCTAACCTTGCACTTTCTGATGCGTTTTCTCAACTGCAAGCAAGGCGTTCTATTTGAACAAAAAAAAAATCCTTACACAAGACTTCGTTCAAAGAAAGTATTTACATAATTGAAAAATATGTACAAATTAATTTAGAAGACAGAGAAGTATTATTTCTGTTAGAAGAGATACACAACATTGCTAAAGGTAGCAACATTGCTTGTTGGATTATTATTTTAATGCTCAATAGTTTAAAACCATACTACGTAATTCATAGGTAGAAGTATACGAATAAAAGAAAGGTGTGTGCTGCCATAATTGCAAAATAGTCATCTAACCTCTAGGTTTTCAGAAGTAAACTCTATATATTTAAAATCATATATAAACAATCATTCTTCATTGAAACAAGACAGTAGAAACAAATCTCACTAACATTTATGAGCAGAAATTGTTATGTCAAATTTTCAAAAAGTATAGAAATTTGAAAATACGAGACAATTATATAGGCAATTAAAAGTTTTAGGTTAACAAATTAGCAAATTAGCAAATTTAAAAAAGGAATTTTGAAATACTGCTTTTATTGCTGTGACAGTGGGGGTAAGTCTGTAAATGTTAGGCCTAGCATGAAATCTATTAGAAATCTATTAGAAACAAGAAATTAATTTAACTGCAAGCAATCAGAAAGTTACTTAACAAGTTGCATATACTTTTATTTGTATTTTTTAAACTTGTCACAATAACTGCAATAGTATTAACAGGTTAATGATGCACGCACACACACATACACACATACACAAACACACACACGCAAACACACAAACACATACACCCCTCGCGCACACACACAAACACCGCCGCGCACACACAACTCACACCCACACCCACCCACATCCGCACGCACACATACACACACCCTCACACACACGCATACAGACAGACAGACACGAACGCACGTGCGCACGCACCCACATACGTCCCGTCCTTCATCAGAAAAAGTTTAAAGGCATTGATGTAGATTGCTTCTTAAAACCTCTTTCAAACCAAGATCTCTCTAAGACACGTACTGTGCCAATGTTGACACTGTCACTAGATTGGTCTATATGTATATCACGCGATACTTCCCTTCCGACCTGGTCACAGTTTTAACATTGGCAAAATTTTATTTGCGTGTATTTGAAGCGTTGAATTGATAATATACTTTTATTACCATCACACATGTGAATTTCCACAATAATAAATAGTGATGAATGAAAATGCAGGAACTATAACTTGACCTCATTTTTGTATCATTATTGGCTGTTAAAACACTTCGAGAACTTCTGGATCAATTCACTTTAGTCATGGTATACAGGTAACCTAGCATGAGTTTAGGTGAAATGCACAGCAATCACATCTTTACATTCATAATTTTACCTTTATTAAGTTTTGTTTTCCGTCTGTTTGTATGAGGTGCTTGCTGGAGACAGTCCACACAATCTTTCCTGTACATTTTCTTTTTTCGAATTAACGTTTCAGTTTTTTATAAAATTAGTATAATAACTTGCAAAATCCAGTGTCTTGACTGGCTGTGTCCGTTTGAGGAGTTTAACTAGGTTCCGCAAGTTCCCAATTAAGATGTTTTAAACAATACTTTGTGAAAACACCTATCACTACAACTTAAATCACGTCGTGCGGCCACTAAAACACACGTGACAGGGTGTGATGAAATTTTGTGTTAAATTGCTTTTGGGCTTATTTTTTTAGAATTTATAACCTTGCCACTAGGAATAAAATCACTCGAGAATGCAAATGTAAATTGGATGGCGATAATATTGTTTTTTTTCTTACAAAAAGACCAACACCACGAACACGTTACAAGGAGCACAGATGTGTCGGCCAAGTTCTACATTACCATCACACTTCAGGTGTATCTGGGATTCAACTATATCTTTCCCTGATGGTGTCCATAGTTACACAATAACGGTTACTACAGAAACACAGGCTGCTTCGGTGTCTGGATTATTCAGAATTGGTATTTTTTGTTCTTTTATGAAATATAAGCATAGTCCGCTTTCCGTTTTTCCGTTTCACGATAGTTCACAAACACATTTAAGTCGGTGACTGTCAAGCTAGCTCCTCATCGGACGGATTCGATTCCTGGCGTGGGTTCGATTCCTGGCCGGGGCGAGAACGTTCATGGAGGTATTCCAGTTAACATGTGCTGTGCCGGTGGATCTACCGAAAGTAGTCTCTTCTTCCACCAGCTGGATTTTGCCAATATAACCATAATTGTGTCCGTGCGATGTAAAACCAACTAGAAACATTTACGTCATTCTGGAAACACTAGTAAATCATTGCGTTAGGACTTTCCAAACAAACCATTGCGATATGTATATAAAAGCCATGTTGCTTCATTGACCATTACCATTTTAAATTAAAACAGTTACACCAACGTCTCCAACTATCTCCAATCTGGTGACTATTTCCAACAACCGTCAAGTCCTTCGTGGTGTACAAGACACTCCGCTGACCATCCAGTGTGTATCCAAGGGAGGAATACCCGCCCCCCACACTAGCCTGGTACAGGGGCAACACGAGTACATCTCCATTGACACAGTCAAGTATATCAGATCCTGTACCTCAATCAGATGGTACATACACGGTGACATTAATCTACACGCTTACACCAAGTAGAAGAGATGACGTGACGCCATTTCTGTGTCGAGTATTTTATCCTGGAGCTACAACTGGTGCTACACCTGATCCAAGTCCTGCATCTGCTTTCCTGTACCTGGACCGTAAGTGAATACATAATTACAGTAATGTGGTTCGCAACGCTAGCTTTAACTCGTAAGGTAATTACTAAGACTGATTTTATTAAAATTGTTTTATTCTTTTTTAACAAGTTGTACTTCCGAGTGAATTAAATAATAATATAGTTCTGTTTTAAATCCCTTATTATAACTCTCAGGTGAGTTAACCCCTGGTAAGTAAATGAAAGCCTCCCTGTACAATGGAACCGGTCATGTATGTAATTTTTCCCAACATTTAGTAGGTAATGTGATAAAACCCTTTTCCCGGAAAGTTGTCATGAAGACGTTAAAGGAAAAGAAATGTCTTGGTAGACGGCATTTGAAAGAAATGAAATGTTGGACAAAATGCCTCATCAAAAGCGGATAGTTTGGCAGGTAAGTCTTTATAACGATCAAAGCAATTTTTACGTTTATAATTTTCAAGTTACAAAAGCATAAGTTTAGGCTGAGCTATTGCGATCGCCTATCGTCCGGCGTCAGGTATTACGCGACAAACTCCGCCATCATCCTTTAAACGCTAGGTAAAATTAATCTAACCTTCCTCAAAAGATGTAACATGTGGGGACTTGCTTTGCCATATTCCATAGGAAGCTATAGAGGAACATTTTAAACATCGTTTTGTCAGACACTACACGAGCTAGAGCCTTGATATTTGGTATACATATTCATTGGGTGGCATGTAAAAAGATTTGATCTGCTAAAACATGGCTACAAGGTCATTTGCCTTATTACTATGTAGTATTGCAAATGGGACTGATTGTCAGAATGTTTCTAGGGTACATGTTCAACACTTCTAATATTCCTTGCTCACTATTTCTGAACGTCTACAGCACTCAAGTGAGCGATATAGGGCCATTATGACTTTCTTGGTTCCTGCATGACATTGATAGACATGACCTGAGCTTTCCGAAAATGCTGATTTATCATTTTGTCACCCTTGAGCAAACTGAGATATTGACGTTATTGACCCTTTCTCAGATGACTGCCACGACCATTTAGGCAAGTAATTTCCCCACGTAATCGTGATAGCCAGCCAAAGATTAGACAGGTCAGACAGTTGTTTGGGAGGCGGTGGATATGTCGTGACACATAACGAACTTTTAATGCTTTATTTTCCGATATTTATATGAAAGGGAACTAATTTGTGCAGTTGGTACACACTTATATCACTGACATTAATGCTTTTTCCGGAAAGACGATGACACACATAACATCTTTTCAGAGAATTTTGTTTATTGCTCATTAACATAGATGACTAGTTATTAATAAAATGTGGATTTTTGATATCATGTTTTATGACACTTTCCTGTGCATTCCTGAAAATAATGTGCTATAGAGTAAAAACTGAATTATTATATGGTAAAATGAACATATCTTGTATCTCTTTTGTTTCCCTCGTTTTTGTCTAATGCTTTTTGCTTTACATTGTCATTAATTACAAATGTATTTTGTCATTATTTTTGTCATTAGATTAGATTTCTTAATATCAATGTAGGAAATATAAAGCATAATTTTTGCACATCCATACAAGCGAAATAAGAAATTGTCTGACAATACACAATATCCTACGCACCTATAAAAACACAATACAAGGACATCTGTCATACAAGAGAAAATTTGTGTTGGCAGTGGTATGACCCCGCTGCAGGCTAATTGACTCTTTAAAGATTCGCCGACGTTGCAAATTGAGTTATTTGAATATATTTATCAATAACAAACAGTAATAGGATTTGTCTTATTTGTGTAGGAATATCATATACGTAAATGAGGAGAATAAATTTTAGATATCATATTTTAAATGTAATGGTAAACCAATTGTGAAAAAAAATCTTAAAGAAGCAACTTTACAGTAAACCGCGTTTTAAAACGTAACTCGCACTTTATACAATAAAGACCAAATAATACAAAAAAATACTATCAATAATATAACATTATCTCTTATAATATCTTATATGTGTCTCGCCACGAGAAATCGGGGCATATTGAATTTTTTTTTAAAACAAAATTGAAGTTTTCTTCTTTTCTTATTCGCCGTACTTTTCTGAGTATTATGGTTAACTATTTTACTAATATAGGTTTTACTTATCCAGATATTGCATTTTTGTAACACTACCAAAATATTATACATACATTATGACGCTTGACTCAAAATGACTTCTTTCGAATGAGAACCGTGAAGTTTTATATCACGGAAGATCCAGATTGTTATCAAATACCTTCTACCATACACAATGCAAATTCGTCCATTTAGTAAGGACACGCTTGGTCAACGTTGTTTCTCCTTACTCTTTTACCTTGACTAGTATTTTTGCACCACTCTATTATATGAAGAAGGAAATTTGTGGCGTTTGTAATTTTCATTTTGTACAGCTATTAATTTATAACTAATCTACGAGCAAATGTATATCCCTAAAGTTGTTGCTTACTGGCTAATAAATATTTATCATACTCTGCTCTGAAATATATTTTATAAGTACATGTTTATTTTTTGCGAATTGACTACTAAGGAAATAAGATCAAATCTGAGTCTGTTCAACAGATTTTCCCTGAAAAAACCTGTACTAAAATCACCATCCTCCGCCTTAGCGCAGAAAATCTTCCCAGCACGACACAAAACATGTTATGATCTATGTTCCCTTTCACAATGTGTCTCTAAAAGCCGTATTCTTTGAAACAAATGAAGAACCATACATTTTAAATCCAAAAACAAATAAAATATTAGGAAAGATATCACTTGTATCTATCAAGTTTTCGTGCCAAGTCCTCTTTCTAAGTCAAGTTTTCGTGCAGAAATGTCTGATAATTAGTGCAGTTTTTTAAATCTTATACAAACATACCACGATTTGTTTGCTTAAGTTTTTTATTGAGTTGTTAGAAAGACTTTAACTGCGAATAAGGCAACTTCTATGCGAAGAAATGTTTAACCACGAATATGCCACGATTATGCCATCGAAGAGGTTGTGATTCAATTAGTGCAGTCATGCAATATCTAATTTAAAATTAGACAATTGATATGTTTAATAGTTTTTATGTTCTATTTCCATACCTTAAACGTTTATTTTGATCGTTCGTTTACTTATTAAATGAGTATAGTATGATATAAATGTACTCATAATATTGCCTGTAAATAAGAATGATCATTTCAGTTTAAAATACAATTGCATTTATAAGATTTAACGGCTTCGGTAGTGTTTAATATATAACATTTCCAATATAAGAACCTTTACACAAGGTCACAACCTTCAATTTTTTATCTATATCATTTTAACATTTATCTATCGATTTTTTTTAACTGTCGACATTTTCAGTGTAACTTTTCAGTTAGTAGTTCAGTAACTATTTTCTGGTCCTCAGTTTCCATTTTACACCTGTTGTTAGCCAATCGTGAACCGAAGTTGTTTTACGGTTTAGTCGGAATCCCGGACATTCGTTCACCCGGACATTCGTTCCCCTGTGATTTTTGTAGTGGGCGGACATTAGTTCAGCAGTTGATTTACCACCCCGGACATAAGTACCCCTGTGATTTTGGCAGGGGGCGGACATGCGTTCACCCGTTGATTTACCACCCCGAACATTCGTTCCCTCATACAATTCGTTCCCCCATGTTTCCCATGCTTATCTTTACATGATATTTTATGAATAACGACGAGGTAAAGGTTCATAGGTTATTAATATTTATTGTTTATCTTGCTACTTTATAACACAAACGGTTTGCTCAATGGTAAGCATGGACACATGGACTCGAATACAATGCCCTACTGAGTTTAAGAACTCAGCCACACTCTTGCTTCCGTCTGCCACACCGCCGCACAGTTTTTTCATTGTCTTATGATGTGCCCTCATTCCTCGTCGCAGCCTCTTCGTCTTCTGATCACCTCTCTCCGTAAAAAATGCGTTGTTGCGCTAAAAAAAACAACAACACCTTTGTCGGAAGTTAATTGTCTGTCATTTGTAATCATTTGAACGCACCGACCGTTAGATTGTATTTTAATGTTGTCATTTAATTCATCCTATAAGGATTGTAACGTATACTTCCTTTGATGGACATTGACATTTTGTTCTTCAATTCCATCTTCACATGAACAGGATGCTACAACCATGTATTCGTCTCTGGTCATATTTGTTCATGATTCAGAAAGTTAATTTTATTTATAGTCAACCATTTTTGTGTTGTTTTTCAAATCGAACTAATACCATATTCTTTTCTAAATACTATGTGGACATTATTTTTCAATGACGTCACTACTTTCGTCATAACGTATAGAAAATATCAGCGCATATACATTTTGTTTTAAAAATATATCGTTTTTATTTTCATTGCTTGCATTTGAGAAACTCGTCAGGAAGTGCGAGTGTAGAGCTCTGTAAAACCGGTTTAAGCACCCCAGTCGGTTCATAATTCCGACTGACCGTTCCAAGGCGGTAACTGTCGGGTTTGCTCTTTTCGTTAAATGACTCATCACAAATTTGTTCTTACTTTTCGCTTGGCATGCATGTAAAATACCTTTGTTCTGTGCCTTTTCGGAGTTTGGTATATGTTGCAATGCTCATAGGACTTTGTCATATATTCTTATTGAGAATTTAACTAAACACCTTAACTACAGCCACTCGCGCAAAATACCGTATATATTATAACTGTTGCGACAAACACCATTTAATGTTATTTAGTAAGTCTTTTAAGTCAGTTACTCAGCCTGGGAACAAATGACATCACACAATAAATGGAATAGGTTACAATAGGGGAACAAATGTCCGGGTGAACGAATGTCCAGGGTAGCAATTGTTTGGGTGAATGAATGTCCGGTGAAGTAAATCGATGAGGAAACGAATGTCCGACCCTTGCAAAAACCACGGGGAACGAATGTCCGGGTGAACGAATGTCCGTATACCGTTTAGTCGAGGTATGCAATTTTAAATTGCGGCTGAGTTTGGTGTGCCACTAAACACACTTTCATCGTGGCTAAGAATGAAACATGACTTCAGGGTAAAGCTTCTGTCAGAAAATATCAAGCCAGTGAGAAAAAAGAGCTCGAGAAGCTAGATTCTTGAAACAGAATCCACTTTAATTCTATGGATTAGGAATGCAAGATGGGTAAACCATGTAGTAAGGCTAGATATTTTGCCCTTTGTCTAAGTTTGACGGTTCACTGGGATGGCTTCTGCGTTTCAAAAGCTCGACATGGAATAACTTTAAAATATGTTCAGTGGATGATCACCTGTGATGATTTTTAGAAATGACAAAAAATGTTGACGGTTATATTGTCGGCATACAAAATTGACGCAACTGCCACTTTCTACAGGGCAATGCCAGGCAAGACGTTTGAATTTAAGACTATCATTTATCACGGCAGTAAAATAAGCAAGGCACATCTATCTGCTCTGGTGTGTGCAAGCATGTCAGAGACAGAGAAGCTTCCATTCTTGTTATAGGCAGGGCCACTAAGCCAATGTGAAGTAATTCATCAAAGTCATTCCAACGCCATACAGGGCAAACAAGAAGGCTTGTATGACATCGCAGCTACTTACAGAGTGGATCAGGACAAAATGGGGAAAAAAGCAAAACGATTGCGCTTTTTTTTTGTCGCGGACGACAGTCCTGCTTATCCTGATGTTAATAGATTAAAACAATACCATTGTTTTCTTGATACCCATCCCTTCTTTGTCTTCTTTTAACTCTATTTAAAGTGTTAATATTACCAGTGTAAATCTTATGACTATAAAAATGGCCGACGGTGAATTCAATAGTAAGAATGGTAATGGTTCGAATGTATCCACATCATTTTTGTGCGGCGACCATTTTATTGAGGTCCGAAGAATGTCGAGAAAACAATACCGACTGTAAAAGAAAATAGTTCCCATTTTCCCCAGCGGCACAATCATGTGTACAGATGATGCCAGCCAATAAATAATTCTCGGATTTCGCCTTGAAATTTTAATGCCAATTCCAGTTGTTTTATTTAGTCTGATCTTTAGCTTTCATCTTTCTCGAAGCAAGCGGCCTCACCTCAAAGCAATCGACTATAAAAGAGATCATGATGATAAAAATCGAAACCGAAATGTTGCAAGATTTCGGATGTTAAAATATACACAATTTTGTAACGTTTTCAAACATTTTGAAATAAATAACACATTAATTGTTCAGATTTCATCGACTGAGATTAGTCATCATTGTAGTTATTATATGCCACCTACATGCCAGTATTGTCGCTCATTTTCCTCGATATTCTAGAGTTTCTAGAGTAAAACCAACCATCTAGTATCAGTCTATGCACTTTGCACTATGTATGGATTCTGTTCAGAGCACCTGTAATTTAACACGGCCTTAACACGGCGCTCCGGGTTTTAAGAAAAAAGAAGCGGCCAAACTAGTCTACTTTAGTGTTACGCATTCTCGTGACAACGTTTAATTAATCGTAAGGTATATATGACCATTAGTTTATGTGTGTACTTAATCAACAATGTACACTAAAATAGACGTAAGCATGGTTTTGTTTGAACATTTTTGATTTTCTTGCTGACAACAATAGTCTTAGTTAAAATGATAAGTTAGACCGAATGAAAAAGCATCTAAATCTATAAAAAGAGGTAACACAGAAACAAAAATAATTGTAGTAAAACACTTATGTCAGTGTACATGTTGTACAGCTAAAGGATTTTTTACACGCCAACATTCCTCAATCCTCTCTATAATTTTGAATGTTTTGAAAGCAGTGCGGCCATTCAACATATAATCTTACAATTGATTGCAACTGACGCAATTGTTCATTCGATCTGGTGTTTCCGCCATATTCGACGAGCTGTGGTAACATCAGTCGTTTTTTATATGTATGTGACGGCGGAAGTTTATCGTGTTCTAGAAGGCACGCAGCCACGGATGTGTTTAAAGTTAGCCTTGTCAGATTTTTTGTCAGCCTTCATGATTGTATTGTTAGGAAGGCGCCTTTTCAATTCGTAAATTTGGAAAAAAATATTCCGACAACCTATTTTGATGATAAAAATGAAATAAAGATGTAGTTAACAAGTGATTTTTATATATTGATTATAAGGCTAAACAGGTCCTTTAACATGGCATTTGACTAAACACTGCGATTGTAGAGACCAAGTCATACGATTTAAAAGATAAACGGGACAAACATTACCTTTGATTGTTTTTCCTCGTCCAAGCATAGTTCTTGATGATGAAAGAACTCGGGCTGATATTTAAAAAGACAAGGACGTTAATGATTACACATTTAGCTGAAAGATGACACTGAACAAAACAATGTTGCAGAAAATGAGTTAAGATTGTTGATGTTGCACTTATATTTAAATCCGCTAACACCTTCATCGGTTTTGTTTTGTTAAATAGTAAAGCCCTCCAGTCCGACAGTATCACAGACAGGCGAGGCAGTTTCTCGAGGAAGTATGGCTCTCCGATGTACATCAGCCAATGGTAGACCTGCTCCCAACATCACTTGGTCCTACCGGGGTCAGACCTTCACCCCTACCAATACCCTGAGCTTTGACCAGATATCAGAGACATATACCGTGGTGTCCATATTACAGAGACCAGTCAGTGCTGAGGATAACGGACAGACAGCTACGTGTGAAGTGTCACACACAACACATTCTTTACCTCGGACAGGGACCATCACTGTCGATATTAAGTGTAAGTCCAATTAATCCTGTTTGAGTTTCCAGCAATGTATTAAGTAACCGTGCAACTTTGGGTGGGGGGGGGGGGGGGGGTGAAACTTTCCATTGTTCCTTTGTGATAGGGTCAAAGTGCAATAATTGCGGCGCACATAACAAAAGTAATCCGTAAGGTTTATCTCATCCGGCCAATCAAATTACTTATGCGAATAAACTGCAAAATGTATGTACTTTAAGATTTGTGCCTATTGTAAAGACCGCTTTAAATTGAGAAAATAAGCCGAGAAATATTTATAACTATTTACAAATGTAGCCATTTTTCGGATGTTGTAAAGCTTGGTTTAGATTTTTGACCATTCTGTGAATGACATGATGATTTAATAATTACCCAATGTTAAAATAAAACCGTAGGATCATATGTTTATACTGTGTCTAAAATATAAAATAAAATTCATTTTTACTGTCTTTTTAAATTAACAGCCACGGAAACAACTCATTGTCTCCAAAGTTGAAAGTTTTGACGGTTTGATCAGCGGCCAGTTACTATAGTTAGTGAATAAAAATAACTGTTGCCAAACACTGTATTGCTCATTAGGTAAACTCATTTTAAACAAGTGATAACATATTAATGTTATAGTAAAACAAATATCTACGTCCTAATATATATTGCTTAAAATACGGAAATAAGTTAATCCTATATCAGATTTGATCAAACAATTATTTATCTGCTTAAAAATGACGAACTATATTGTTTCAGTTCTGAGAAATTAAATTTATTGAAAATTTCAATTCATCCATGCATATTAACTGATAGGTGTCTTATTCATGGATGTCAATCTACTTACTGTAGCTAGATTTTGACATAACTTGGAAGGGAAGAATGTGTCCTTAGTGACTGATCTATGTACATGTATGTGATAGGTACTTTGCATTTTATAACGTTTGTTAAAACCGTTATAAAACAGAGAACAATGGCTTATCACTGAAATAGTAACGAACACGTGGATTAACAATTTAACAAAACCAAACCATAAATGTGCCTGCACTTGCATTGTAGTCAAGCTATAACTGTATGTGACCTCTATTCATTCTTCTTAATTTGATGTAAAAGTACCACTATCGATACATGAATTTCAGCCTTTATGACCCATTACCGCTTTGTCTGTTTTATGACACCTGTCCCATAAATTCACCAGAGTTTACGCTCGAATAACGATTTTTAAGACATTTCCGAAGAGATAACAATTTTACAGAATGCATGGGATGCATTTTGGGATTTGATAGGTAATAATAAAATACATATTTATTTCAATATGCATACCTGTAGCTAAGTCACAGAAGCCCTGATCCTCTTAGTGAATTTTCAATAGTTTGCACTGAGCGAATAGAAAGTTGCATCATAACGTCTATTGAAGTAAATGTAACGTCATCATCTAATATGCAATACTGTAATGATGCAACTTAAACCACACGTAATATCAATGAAACCGGTAGGTATTACAGTCGATATAATTACAACAAAATAAGCTGTCCAAGTTTTCCCCTCGTCCGTATTTTACAATTTTCCCCATTTGTCCATGTACTTCCAGTCCTGTAGCAATTTAAATTAGCACCAACGATTCTATTTTAGTAGAATGCTTTGATGCCAATAACCTTTTTAATTTCTTGAGTTAAACAGTGCTTATCATGGCAGAACAATCTTAAATAAAAATCTTTGGTCAAACGAAATATAAATAAAACAGGAGACACTGTTCCATAACTATTGCGAACTATCTTTATGAAAAAGAACATCATTAAATATAGGTAATCGAGCGAGTCAATTATAAAAGTTACAACCAATAAACAAACTTAAACTAGACATTGCAAAAGAAGAACAAACCACAGTCACCAACTTGAAACTGTCAGTCGGCAAAATGGTATACTGGAGTGCCTAATATGGTTAACACAAATATTACCTCTAACTTTTGAGAGTAATTTTTAAATGCAAAATAAGAAAGAAAACATACCTATTTGAATAAGAAGGTATGACAAAGTCCTATCAGCATTGCAACAAACTCCGGAAAGGCATTGAACAAAGGTATTTCACATGCAAGCCAAGCCGAAAAGTAAGAACAAAATTGTGATGAGTCATTTAACGAAAAGAGCAAACCCGACAGTTACCGCCTTGGAACGGTCAGTCGGCAATATGGATCGACTAGGGTGCTTAAACCGGTTTTACAGAGCTCTAACCTCGCACTTCCTGACGAGTTTCTCAAATGCAACCAATGAAAAGAAAAACGATCTATTTGAATACAATGTCCAAGAGCTGATATTTTCTAATTTTCTAAGTTATGACGAAACTAGTGACGTCTTTGAAAAATAATGTCCACATAGTGTTTAGAAAAGAATTAGGTATTATTTCGATTTGAAAACCTACACAAAAATGGTTGACTATAAAAGAAATTAACTTTCTGAATCATGAACAAACATGACCAGAGACGAATCAATGGTTGTAGCATTATGTTCATGAAACCAAACTGTTCTAGTGATGACGTTTATTGAGATCTAAGTTATGACTTGATCAAATAGATTATTTTCTAATTTAAAATAATGGAATAGATTTGGAGGGGCAGTTTTATTTATTGATAATAAAATACTAAAAAATATATATTTGAACAATAGAAATGACAAAACGAAAAGTGTAAATGCGTATGGCACCATATCCTTGTGTAGGAAGAAGAGAGGAACACAAGTCCAATGTCCGACAAAGGAAAATACAAACAATAATTTTGATAGGACGAATTAAATTACAACATAGAGTACATGCAATCACTGAGGAGATTTTTCACAACCACCACAATGCATAGGTACCATTTTTGTGATTTGTCACGGCGATCGTAAATACTATGAGCGTCGCGTTATATATGAAGCAACTGTAAAGCCAGAGAGATCTTTAACATTCGACGATCCGTCGTGATAATGTAAGACTGTGCATACTTAAACCTACATAACGCGAGATGGAGATTACGTCTAATTGTACGAAACCTTTTTTTATCTTATAAATTTTCCATATGTTGATAAAAAAGACACCTTAAAATGTTTGCTTCTTTCACCATGGTTGTTTAATGCGCGTCTCAAATTTTACCTTCAATTAAATGATTTTTAAAATGACATGGAAATTCTTTAAATACATGATAATTTGTCTGTCCGAAAGAGTCTTACGGACCACTATGGCGTTGAGGATACATGAACATGGCGACATAAATCAATAATTTGGAAGTCTCTTTTGGTATTCTATCTCTCCTCCTATCCAGTCGTGTCCGATATTATGAAACTTTAGCTGTCCGCAACGTAAGATCGATCATTGCACAAAATGTATTACTTAGGGATATCGTTTATTAAACATGACATTTGCGGAAAAATCCTCGGCCTTTTATTTAATGACTTACTACATGCTGTTTGCCTTTAAGAACTGTTTCCCAAAATTTAATATTTTTCTTCGTCTTAGAAAATTGTGCTTATTAATTCTTCATATCAGGTATTCCCTTTTTTATCGATGAAGAGATCTTAATACACGCCATCGCTTGCACTTTTTCTTTTATCAACTTATGCAATCCTTTTGAAAAGACATTTACACGTCACAGAATCCCTAGACATGCGCAAAACAAAAATAAGGCATAACAGTCCATATGCAAATTAGTTTTTGGGAAAAATCATACAAGAATAAGAATATATGACAAAGTTCTATGAGTATTGAAACATATACCAAACTCCGAAAAGATTTGCTCCGTTGGTGATGCATTATCTTTTTATTGTGCTAATGCTTTTTTATAGAAAATAAAACTAATTTGTACAAAGACTGCAAAATATTATACATTCTACTGCTTCAAGTAGACACAGTTTTCTTATTACTGAAATACTGTTTGAGTAACGAAATAAAACAACAAGCAAAAAAAGATGTGAGCGACCCCGTTTTGCGTACGTTCTCTGTTTGATACCAAATATAAATGTGTAATATGTGACTATTTAGTGAAAATTGTAACAAGCGTATGCTGATCATTATAGTATCAATATACCATATTATCTTTTTTATCAACTTAAATGGAGTGAGCACGACAGACAAAATATCGCGTTCATTTGCTTTGTTCATGAACATTACAAAGTTCTTAAACATTTAAATTTATCGTTATAAATAATATCATAATGAAAGACACTGGTTTTAATATTTCTGACATGATTTTGTTTATACTATAGACTTTATGCACACATATATTGCCTTGATAGTTGATTTATAACTCATTTGCTTGCGAAAGTATGCTAATTATATGAGAAATCAAGCTAACATTAAATTTGTGACGCATAATAATGAAGACCCGAATCTTTCGTTTAAAGTAATGTGGGTCTTTATTTGATAACATTTCAGCATTTCAGTTGCTTTTGTACTGACTGGCATTTTAGCGCGGTGTCTCTTGTTGAATTTCGGGGGATATGCCCTGCATGAACTTTACTTCATGCCTGGGAAAATTTAGTGCGAGTACAGAAAAAAATATATATCGAAGGGAAATACACGCGTCCATTGTGCTGAGGCATGCTTCACGTGTTAACATTTATATTGTTATAAAAACTAAGTGTCCAAGTAATTACATTGTGTAATATAGATATACAGGAAATGCAAATTTATGAAGGCAAACGCCGCACATGGATATCACTCGGCGACCTTGCCAACACGTTACTCCAAACAAAAAACGTTTCTTTTGAGTTCCATGAAGTTAGTTCCCCATGCGCTCGTATATATGGGCAGTCGAGTGGCTTTTTATCCTGGATTTAGTCTTTGCGATACGGAACATGCGTGACGATATATAAGCCAATGTATATGCAGCTAATAAATAACTATTAAATAATAAATTTGCATACAAAAAGATTTACATGTTTATTTAACTACATGTATGGGTATGTTTTTGTTCAGTTGGTCCATCGGCAGGCTCTACGACCATCTATGTTAACCAGGCAACACTAGCGACAGGAATCACTCAGATACGACTCAACTGTACTTCCGATTCGTCTTATCCCGCCTCAAACATCACGTGGTATAATGGATCTGACGTCATTCCGAATACAGCAGGTTACACAAGATGGCCTGGGAACAACAATGGAGTCATAACATCTAACATCCTGACCATCACACCGACCAGGTATATGGACGGAGATAGGATAACATGTAGGCCTGACAACAGCTATTGTTTTGACAGCACACACGTGGATCTTGATATTCTATGTAAGTACGAATAGGAAAATAAAAAGGTCATATAAGAATTACCACATATATTTTAATCGGAATTACCAAAAGGCAAACACACACACACACACACACACACAACACACACACCACCACCACCATCACCACCACCACCACAAACAACAACAACAACAATAACAACAACAAAACACACAGAAAACAACCGCAGTTACCTTCTTGGAATAACTTGCATCTGGAAAATATTGACTAAACAGCTGACATGTTTTACATTATCACATGATTACACTAAGGTATTGTTCTGTTTTTCATTTAGTTGGTAGGTCATTTTTATTTAGGTTTAAATGAATGAATATTCATAATTATATGTCTAAATGTACAATTAAGCCTACGAGAAGCTTAAAAATAGAAACAACATGTGTTTATGGATATCAATTAAGACGTAGCAGTTGTATGTTTAACAGAGGTAACTGTCGGGTTTGCTCTTGTTGTTAAATGACTCATCACAGATTTGTTCTCACATTTACATTTGGCGTGCATGTGGATATCTTGGTCCTGTGTCTTTTCAATTTTTGTATATGTTGAAATGATCATAGGACTTTCTCTTATATATTCTTATCAAAGTGTTGAACACGATGACATCAGTGACAGGAAGATAATCAGATATTGCGCATAGACTTATAGATCTTCAATAGAGAAACAAAGACATGAGTTTTCTTTACGTCCCTGTTGTTTTAACTTGTTTCGGTGTGGGTTGTTTGTTTCTTGATTGAATTTATGGAGTTTGTAATGCTTAACACGTTATATCTTTTCTAAAAGCGAATATAATCATCGACTTCTAAGCCATTCACCACGAGTCTCAGTTTGTCGGGCGATTTTTTTCCCCGTTGGATGTTCTCCAGCTAATATGCGGTGCGCAGGTTTTCCTACCCAGATTGAAGTATGGGGTCTGCCTCCACTCATTATTAGCTTACAATAACTGTCGGTGCAAAGTCGATGTAACAAAACACAATGCTCTATGTCTGTAATAGTTATTTAGCTCATTGACATTTTCAAATAACACTGGAATTCAATATTCTTTCATTAACAGAAAACCGCTAACGTTGAATATATTTTATATTAATGTTGATGGAATATATATGCACCATTAGTAATATAGGCAGTTACAAACAACGTGTTGACTGATGACAGTGCACCATTGTGACATTGTTTAGCGGATAAACCACACTCAACGTTAAATTGGTACCGGAACAATAAAGAAGTAGCCCGATGTGACAGCACTGACATCACAAATAACACAAATAATACTTCATTCAATGCCGCATAGCACACTGTTGTATCTAAATGTCGTATCGATCCTACAAATATTGGTTTACTATATATGAACAATAAATAATGCTGCTTATAAGCTTGTTTATTTATTCAAACGTATGCCTTATCATCCACACATATGTATAAAAACAGCATTATCAATGTTTATCACCGTCTGCTTGTTAAACTATCATGAGTAAAACATCGTGTGTGCGAACAAACAACTAATGTATTTTCAAATCTGATTACTATCCACAGATTCACCCCTGATACAGCCGTTACTGAACATAACATCAACTGAGGGTGAACCAGATGTCTCATTGACGTGTTCAGCATCAAGTAAACCACCCACCAACTTTACATGGTTTAAAGGTGACATGGCTTTGGCCAGTGGCACGGGAACACTTACAGAGAACAGCTTCAGTTATGTGATACCAAGAGTGGACAGGGCTGATGCTGGTAGCTACCAATGTAAGGCGGATAACGATGTTGGAAACTTAGATCTGAAGAATATGGACCTTATTGTAAAATGTGAGTACCTTGCGAAACAAATATGAGAATTTCGTTGTACTGCGCAATTACAATATCATTGTTAGTGATTTAACAAAGATAAACTCCGTTAAAATCGCCTACAACAATAGATTTACAATTGCAACATACAGACTCTAAAAGCCTCTCAGCACGTGGGTTCGAGTCCCGTTCGGGGCGATGGACTTTATGTGAGGTCTTCCAGCTGACTTGCGGTGCGCCGGTGGTTCTACTCAGAAATGTGTCTTGGGTCTTCCTCCACGTAAAAGCTGGACGTTGATGATCATCAATGGTCGCTGCAATGTATTTAAAAAAAAACAACACACTCTAAAATGCTATAAAAAATTCACTTGAGGGTAAATTGTCTAAGATGTTTCAGAAATCAACATTTTGGATTTCCTTATACAACACCAAGAAGAAAAAATTTCCACAACGGCAACAAAATATCTATAAATAAGATAAAAAATGACTGTAAAATTAAACAAAGTATTGTCATGCGTTCATTTGGTTACCAGGCCATGTGAAAAAGTGTAGGTATTCTTGAATGATAACAGGTACAACATAAAAGTAACAAATAAAGGGAAAGTAATTAAATAATCTTACGAACAAGAACATAATTATGTATGTATTGGAAATAAGTAAATAAATAAATAAATAAATATAAAATATAGAAATATTTATATATTTTGTAGAAGATCATGAATAAATATATAATTACAAGGCATTAATACATTTCTAAACGTAATATGAACCTTGTATTAATGTTGATGGATATTGAACCCTTTCGTTAATAAATAAACACAGATCCGCCAGCAGTGACCGTGTCAACTACATTTTCTCCATCCCACACTGTCACCTGTAAAGCAGAAGGTTACCCGGACAGCTACATGTATCAGGACTGGGTCCAGATCTGGCCAGGATATGGTCCCGTTGCTACAATACGGTTTACTGGTACGACATTAAACTTGACTGGTGCAACTTACGAGAGGTCAGGTGTGTACGTTTGTTGTGCCAGTAATGGGGTTGCTGTGTACGGCACGGACATGAAGTTCATGAAAGGAAACGCAACAGTTGTTATCAAAGGTGAATTGACGGGGTTTTATTTTAAATGAAGCATTGTGATACACAAAATACTGTAAAGTAAATAAAGAGTACACTTACATTGAATTGTCAAATTTGAAAAAAAGTGGACATTTCCAAAACCTCGTACGAACTTAAGTGCATATACACAAGGCTGAAGTTATTTTCAGCTTGCAAAATTGTAAGTAAATGTATTTTAGTATTAAAACTGATATATTATAATATTTACGTGAATACACTAAGGAAAAATCTAAGACAGAAAATAAAACAATGTATAATAGTTAATATTAATTATTATACTGCAATACAGCACCCCCAGTTTTAACAGACCCATCATCTGACGGTACAATAGTTCCTGTTGCGGGAGGACATGGCAAGGATGCTACCACTGAGATCAAGTATTGGTCCAATGTTGATGGCAGTGTTGTGAAATGCTACAAACATGTGGGAGGCTCGCACGTTCGTCTTTATCTAACTGTTCCGTTACGGAGACGAAAACCGATGTCACGCTGCCTGTACACAATCATATGGTCAAAGAGACTGGGACACTGGCAATAATAAATATACATATTTCAAGTCAGGAAGACATGACTGCCTACGATGTTGTTGTCTCGAACAGCGTACAAGGGGAAGCGGTACTTGGCATTATTATTCTTCCACAAGGTAAACATCAAATACATTAAAAATGCAAACTCATAGACCCAGCGATTGGTTACGTATGTGTTTAAATGAAAAATATCAGATGAATTAAACATTCATTCATCTGTTGAATGCTTAGGCCAACAAGGTGCATCTCATGCGGATGTGAAGACCGACAGACAGTGTTTACATGTACACTATTTTATCTTATATAATGTATTACATATGAAAAAATTAGAAACAGTTTTATCTGCAAATTCTACCACAGTCCAAATAAAGCAGTAGATAAATGATTGGCTGCCTTTAATTTTTTATGCTTTCGGTTATGTTGTGTATTGCTGTATTGCTATATTTACGTCTCATTTATTCACTAAATATTTATATTTACTGTTTTGCTTCGTAGGCAGTTTGATTAAACCGTCACACATGCTGAAGCTTATTTACCAGAGTTGGTTTTCAAATATTTGTTGTTGTCTTTTTTGTATTTTAGGGGTTCTAATAAACACATCCTGATAATATGTAGAAATTTAATGCACTTTTAAAGCTTGAAATTTTGTCTAAATAGGTGTGTCGTAATAAATAACATTTATCATACCGCAGTCTCTGACTAACACAGCCTTTCAGTCAGTGAACTTAAGTATGCTTTGTATATTAAAAAAAATGTATCCGGATCAAAAGGAAGGCAAGCTAAATGGATAAACCCGTTTTCATATTATGTATTTTTAATTTATCAAAATGTCGCCTTTTTCTATTCAAATATATGTATATAAGTTCAAAATTTAATTTTCAAAGGACCCCCCGAAGCACCAACAATCCTAGGCAATTTTAGTATCACATCAGGCCAGGTGATGCTGACTGTGTTACCTGGATTCCATGGAGGCTATTACCAGACCCTAGTAGTCCAGATCAGTACCGACCTCACAACGTGGATCATCAATACGTCTGTCTACATCGGTCTAGACAATCGACCTACAGATGTCATTCTGGCCAGTCTAAAGGAAAACACGTTGCATTACGTACGCGTGTTTGCTTACAACACAGAGGGAGGAAGCAACAACTATTCGACAGTCATGAACTTCACTACAGACTTCACTACAGCTAAAGGTATATTTATATGTATATCTAAAGCACTATATATAATCCTTGTTTTCTTAAAAAAAAACGCGGTACATATCTCACTACGTGGATTAACTACATTGGTCTGGACACTCGATCTACAGAAGTTATTTTGTCAACTTAAAAGGAAACGAGTTGCATTGCGTGCAAAATATTTTCTTATAACAGTGAGGGAAAAAGTAACAGTTTTACGGAAACCTTGAACTTTAACAGTGCAGAAGGTACCTACTTGTACCCTCAAATCTGCTCTCAGTGTAGATTGTTGTTTAGAAATAGCCCAATACTGAATAGTGTTATATCAAATAAAACATTTATATTGCGGTTTTGTTTTATCTTATTATGAAAAATGACAAAAAGTCCTCTGAGTATAGTAGCATATATTAATAATTCGAAAAGACACTGGATTTAGGTATTCGCATATCAGTCAAATGTAAACGCTGCAACAAATATCATACATTGATTTGTTTGACTTACGCTATGACCAATCTTCATTTAACTAAAATCTGTTGTGCGTGATTTCCGTTCATTCATTGTTGAAAATCATAGCACTGCTGATATTGTGAACTAATCAATAATACAAGAATGACGAAGCAGACATTTTAAGAATTGTATATTTATACCATTACAGTCCCTAAACCATTCTGAACCATTCTGATTGTAAGATGTTTTCAGGTGTTTCAGCGTCTCCTCCTTCAACTGCATTGATATGGGCATCTATTGGGACCACATGTGCACTCACGGTCGTGGCTGTTCTCGTCGTTGTTGTTTTGAGGAGCAAGAAAGGTTGAGCTACTAATATAATTTAAATGAAGTATGGCTACAATATAACTACCCACGATGTTCCTTTTAAAAATAAATGTTTATGAACATTGCTGGAACGGTAAAACGTTCTGCTTTATTAGGATAAAGTCCAAAATTGTGAAAAATATGCCTTTACTTGGTACTCACCCATGACTCGATAAATCATTTCTAGCGCTTTTTCATTTGCGGTAAACCTTATGATTAACATTTGATTAAAATTATATTATTATTTTATACAATAAATTTACTAATATTCTCTTAAATTATATTTAATATCATTTGTAACCATAGACATCTTTATTTTCAGTCGGCCTGGGATGTATTAAACCTAGAGACAAGAGGTATGAACGTTTGGTTGTATTATAACAATGGTTTTGGTTGTTTGATTTAATATATACACAATTTATTTAAATGGTGTCATAAAGATGTCGCTAACCTGTGACAAACTTAAGCGTGTATTTTAAAGATTAAAACGGCATAAAACAATAGATTTACAACTTAATCCGTTTACGGCAGTCATAGAGACTGGCTAGTTTAAACCAATTTCACTTAGACAAGTGCATAAAATAATTACCAGCCTGTATCAGCAAGTTATATCAGTGGAACTTTCTTATTTACGCTTTACACGTAATCAGTAAATTTAAATACACATATCGATCGAGAAAAGCACTCTGTCGATTTTGTCCTTACAGCATTTGTTTTGAAAACAAAATTAACATAATCTTTTTTTCTTAACTTTAGGTTTAATTTGTTGTGCTAATGTGTATCTTTTCTACCTACGAACGTTGTACTGTACCTACCTACCTACCTACCTAGATATTACACCTTTTAATAGAAAACAATAACATACTTTTTCCTGTTGTTTAAATGTAACCGGGCGTTTTACCGTGGCTTTATAAAAACTACTACATTTATGGTTTTGCTTTACAGTCCGAACATCTACGAGTCGACGGCGGCAGCCAATGATTCGGCTCATGTCTACTCACAGCTTCATAAACCAGGTTGTCTACGCATATTTTTGATCATTGTCTAGCGTTAAATTGTATAGGTTCTTGAATTACAAAATATTCAAACATTCAATTATTCTATTGATGTTCATGAAATCGTATAACCAAAAAGATAAATAAATATTAACTAATTTCGGGTATACACCCAGTACTTAGGCCTTGTGCTCTAGAACTCAACGCTTCCACTTTCCTACTAATTGCTTCATTTATAACTTTGAAATAACTTTTGGCAATTTGTAAAATTGAATCACTATTGAAATGGTAAAATGTTATTATCTTTTATATTCCAGTGGATATATCTGGTGTTCAGCACAGGTATGCATATATAAAATACAAGATTATTGTGCACCCTACTGCATCTTATGTAGTACTTGTATGTACATATTGCCTAATTGAAGAAGTTTATTTATATAAGTGTTGTCATTTTAGGCGCACTGGTTTGATAACCAACCATAAGTTTTCATTGCTAATAATCATAAATTGTGTAATATAATTTATTATAACGCTTGCTGGGACATTTTCCGTTAAACACTTATTGCATTATTAGTGTTTGAGCTAGCTTAACATGCTGAGTTGGTGTGATTGTTTTGATAAGTTATTTGATATGTATTTATACTAGATCAAACGACATCAACCTGTACGAAAGACCAAATGCATTGACTTCACCGGAACATGTCTACAGTGTCCTGTCAGTTTCGGCAAAAGGTAGAGATTATTGATTATTCCTGACAAAAATTCGAATATATAAAAGAAACGTATGGTTGTCATGGCGACGCCAAGTACCGAGTGATTGTAAAACACCAAAGAACAATATGTGTATAGTTCTACTGACATCAGTCAATATTATCATAACATATATGCAATACTTTCGTATACTTCACCGACAGATACATTACAAATATTACAAATTACAATATCTATTATTTTTATCATTCCAGAAGATATGTACTTTAACCTAAGGGTGTGATGAAAGATAAATGCTTAACTTGTTATGGCGGACTTTAACTACCAGGAAGAACCCAGGAGTGAATACAACCTTCTTACTACTTGACTATCGTCGCAAATTTCTTGTTGTTCATATACAATGTTTTATTTATTAATTGAATCGGAGAATGTTCCTTTTAGGCTTTAAACAATAACATGATACTTGGAATTTGGTTGATGCAAAATTTATTTGAGGAAAATACATGTAGATGTGAACTAATAATGTTTCTATAAACTATAGACTTTATTAACTATAAACAAGTGATTTAACGGATAAAGTGATTTATGTCCCTACTAGGGGTTACTGCCCAGAATTGTCATGCAGGAGATATATTTTAAACTTAATGAATGGATGACAATTTGCATTTTATAAAGATTAAAAGAACAGTAGCATATTTATATCTAAGGGTCAAATATTTTCACGAGTTTGTTTCCTTTGTTCGTAATTGTAATAAAATATGTATGTTTTTAATTAGATAATGTTCAATCAATTCTGAAACAATGACGATGCATTTTTTATTGATCAACGATCTATCATTACAAATATATATATATATATATATATATATATATATATATATATATATATATATATATATATATATATATATATATATATATATATATATATATATATATATATATATATATATATATATATATATATATATATATATATATATATATATTTTAGCATAACTGGGAAAATCTTATTGCTGGTATAATATATTTCATTTTCAAACTGAACTAAGCAGACCTAATCCTTCTATTGTTCTAGTAAATAGTGTCGATTTTCGTAACCTATGTTTACTATAAAATAATACATAGAAACATAACGTTATTTACCCTACAACAAATACTTGATTGAAAGCCAGATATGTGATTGCTTTGTAAATACACATGTTATCTTTTTTTATTTCACTCAACTGAATTGAATAGAGATTTGCCGTGTTTTTCTTTTCTACAAATCAAACAAGGAAGGATGCGAATGAAGTTTCTAAAATTGATGAAATAAAGGTAAATAAAAAAACTTGCAACACAGTTTTCATTTTGTATACTAGAACTCAATGTATGGTCGACAATATAATATTTTTCCTTCGAATAACAATGGTTTAATTAAACATATTCATAACACACATTTTTGAAAATAATGTTCATTGCACCACATCGTGGATGGTCGTGGAACCATTTGTTTACGCACATGTGTGGGATATAAAATACTTCCAAAATAAGTCATATTTGAAGACTTCAGAATCTATTTAAAGTAATGCGCCCCATGAAGTAAGTTGTTTATACTGTTTAGACCATGACTTTATATTAGTCCCATACTCGTCTACACAAATAGTATTATAGAGACATTTGATTTAACGTTACGCAATCTTCACGATACGCTTACTTATATCGATAAATAATTCTTTTTACGCTCAAATGAATATTAATTAAAGATACTACTTGTTAAACATTTTGTTCAGCATTTCTATAAGCCGAGATTACCATTTAAAATGGTATCGTTTGATCTGACATCGATTGAACTCCTGCTTCATCATATTGGTGTTACATATTCCAACCTGCTGGGTTTGCATGACCTTTTCCTCCAAAATGGAAATGTTAATGCCAAAGCAAGTTTTTACTGCAACACTTTTACAATACTGCTTCAGGTATAACAAATTGAGGAAGACGTTTGCAAAACATTTCGCCGTAATGTGTTATTGCTTGGAAGTATATGATCAGTTTGAACACATGTTTTCAACAGAGCATAAGCCGTTTTGTATTTTATGGAACTTGTATAAGATTTACAAACACTAGTACTGCTTGTTTAATCGTCATGGGGTTGGGGGAGGGGGGTGGTGGGGGGGTTGGCCTCCCTCGATTTACTGCACATTATTTGCATACTTGCTTCCTTTTATTAATATATTGTTGATAAATTGAATTTTCCACCAATGTAGATGCCTTATGTGAGTTGTATCACTTTGATTGGATTCTTTTACTTCAGCTGTTTGACTTTCATACAACCTTCAATGAGTTAATTTCTAGCTATGTGTGTAATGTCTCGTGTGAGTTTTTGTCACTTTATAATTAACTTGTGTGTACGCGCCTGTGTGTGTACGCGCCTATGTGTGTGTGCCTACGTGAAGTGGTAGTGCACAATTTATATATTGTGGCTATTGCCACTTCGTCCTTAAACCATGTCCACGTATAAAAGTTGTTGGATCATTTTAAAACGTTATAAAGATTATTTTCCATAAATTAACTTATATGTTTGATGAAATGTAATTGACTTTTTGTTACATTTATTTTTATAAATTTCCAAAATGAAAGGTGAAAACTGTTACTTCTTTTCTACTTTCAAAACTTCAAAAGGACACGTATACTAATATAAGTCTTTGTATATCTATGTGCAAGTAAACAGCTTACATGACAAATTTATTCTAATAAGCCAGAGTCAATTAGATAACAACATACCAACAACATATCGTCATAGTGTCTACTACATCGGAATGCCCTTTGGAGGGATTACAAATGTATGATTTTCATTTAGCACACTTGTAAACTTTAGAGATTTTGCTCGTCCTAATAAAATTGTTAACATCCGCTGATACATTGGCAATAATGAGTGTTCGGACAGTTTTTTCTTAGAAGGATTAGAAATAACCCAGTACCCCATTATATTTAACTGAGCTTACACAAGTATATCGAGAAACCACCGAGTACCTCATCTCATTATACTTTATTTAGCTTACCCAAGTATATTGAGAAATCACCGAGTACCTCATCTCATTATACTTTATTTAGCTTACACAAGTATATTGAGAAATCACCGAGTACCTCATCTTATTATACTTTATTTAGCTTACACAAGTATATTGAGAAACCACCGAGTACCTCATCTCATTATACTGTATTTAGCTTACACAAGTATATTGAGAAATCACCGAGTAACCCATTATACTTTACTTAGCTTACATATGTATATTAAGAAATCACCGAGTTCCCCATTATATTTTACTTAGCTTACACAAGTATATCGAGAAATCACCGAGTACCACATTATGCTATACTTAGCTTACACAAGTATGTCGAGAAATCACCGAGGACCCCATTATACATTTTAGCTTACACTTTCATAAAATCTGAATACAATGGGAATTGGAAGGTATTGAAATGAACGCAAATGCACTGCACAGTCACATCACCATTCTGTTTAATTTCCCGTTTCTTTCATAATACATGTATGTATACTATTTTGCAATATTGAACATGACATTGTTTTCTGTTCCGATATCTAACTAACTGGATGCTTATTAACACGTATTTGTCAACAAAAAGTAAAATAAACAAATAACCAATTTACAAATTTTAATAGTCAATAAATGTTCTGAAAAAGGATAAATTGTCACTGAAAGTCGCTTGTTCGAATCAGTCATGCGACATACGTTTTACGTGAATTATTGAATAAAAAAGATCCCAACGGAATGTTTGGTCACTTCGCACGCGTATCCCCTTTTCTGCTGAACCTCACAGATATCTTGTGTTCAAAGAGAACATTTTGATAAAAGATCCATATACCTTGTCGACATTTCATTGAATGCAGTTATAAAAAATGAAATTTCAACCTACTTTGCACTCTTTTCCGAATTTCTACTGAAACTAAATGTTTCTAGGGTTCAATTACACATATCGATAATAAAACTCATCGGTTTTTCATTGATTGTTGTTGTAAAAAATCGGACTTAACTGACCACTCGCTAGTTGCCATTTAAATAGTACCATAATGCTATGCTAAAATTGCGTACATGTTTATTGCGACTAAGTTTACATGTGTAGTAATGTGTAGACAAGGAGAGACAGAGAAAGAAAAACAGAGAGAGACAGAGTGTGTGAGATGGAGAGAGAAAGAGATAAAAAACGACTAAATGCATTTGTGGCATGGCCACATAGAAGTTTTTTTCCTTTTTTTTTGGGGGGGGGGGCAATCACGCCAAATCAGGTTATTAAATTTGCAATCATCAATGACCATTGCTTACTCTCAACCAATGAGTTTTCACATTACAGATAGAAGCACGAATAAATCTATAAATACTTTCAACAAAATTTACACACATACCACGAACTTACCGCTTGACCTCAGCTATAAAGCATGCTGTTTGAGGTTTAAGTCGTACAAGCCATTCACTTACACTCAACTTCAATCTGAACTTAAATCTGAAATGTTATTAAGGCTCACATAATATAAATGTGTGCAAATGAAAATGTCACTAGATACATGTGTCTGACATTGACAAATAGAAAGCAGAGATAATCGACTTATAAGCAGTGATTTGTGTAGTGACAGTATACATACATAAATGTCCGGTAATCAAACTTAACCATTTGATCTCTTCATCTCTCTTAAGAACTGTAAGATACTTTCAATTTTAATACATGAATAAGTGGGTGTATGTAAACATTATCTACAATCGATTATATTTTCCAATCAAATATGTCATTCTTGTAACACATTTTTTTTCTTCATTTTTTACATATCCGATAGATAATTAAAAGCCCTTTTCACCTAAACATGTAAATTGTTATGTGATTATTCTAAAGTACACACTTATAGTCAATAGCTAGAGTATTAAGTTTCTTTTTTCAATAAATAATTGGAAACTGAAGATACTCCAGTCTGTCGGGCAGGAATGTCACTTCTTACATGAGTTCGTCCATTTTTTGCGAAACATTTGGCAGATAGTAGCGACAAAAATATTATCATTTTAGCGATGTCCGGCTATTTTGATTTCAGAAGAAACAATAAAAATTTCTGAGTAGAACCAAGAAAACCTCCCCAGATTAAGTGATTTGCAATAATCTGCACTAAAACACAAGCGGTGAGAGGCTGAGCATTCAGAGAGGTTAGTCTGTGACTCGACCACTATGCCCCCCTTCCCCCACCATCTCCACAACCAACACCAATTCCTACCGGCTGTGAATTATGGACACTTTGCCCCCCCCCCCTTTCCCCCACCATCTCCACAACCAATACCAATCCCTACCAGCTGTGAATTATGAACACTAATGAAGTACGAAGATCATATGCCAAGCAAGGTGAGCCCATATCAACATGTCACTTGTTTAATAATGCAGACTTGGCTTTTTTTTTTGTATTTCGTTAATTAATTACTAATTACGTTTCTCACTGTGGCACCAAGTTAGCGGGGTTCGAGGTAACGTTTCATTTCAATAGTCATATCAGTTCGCAAATGCTGCTACTGAGAATGGTATAATTTTATAATTAATATGGAAACTGTTGCAATACTACTGTAGAAAGACAAAAACATTTTCTAAACGCATATACAGCGACATGTTTACTGTTTGTGCGTGTCCGTGGACACACCGATCCGCACTTTATATGTAAATTATTGTCAATATCGGTAGATTCAATTTACTTAACGGATATTGAAATTAAAAGCTTCCTGCTGATATTTCCAACCTAAAGTTGCAAACCCTTTTAAAAACAGCATGGTCACATATACATGTAATCGAGGGATCAGAGGTATTAATTATACTATTCCATTTAAAAATAATTAAAAAGAACAAATAACACTAGGAGCAACAATGTCAAGTTTACCAAATAAAATGTGAACATCAAACAATTTTTCATAATTGAAGTCGTAATATTCAATGAACATTGCTTATAAACCGGTTTATTTCTTCTAAACTGTTAAAGCAATGCTTTCGTTTTCACAAATTAAGAAAGGCGTTTTCAAAATTCGTTTATGATTTTATTGCTTCGAAGTATAATAGCAGTATGAAAACACTTATGCAGAAAGGCATATGCCATCCTGCATTTTATGGAAATGTTCTGTAGAAGTTAAACAAAATCAAGGGTCTCAATAACTTCTGGCCTCTTTACAAAACGTATCAGAACATTTATTGCTGACGGTTACAACCCATGAATCCTTTCTTGTATTGCATTGCTTGCAATTGAACCTTTTACAGTCAAGTACTTGAATTGCTTTTAAATTACATGATGACCGGACTGGTCGTTGAGACTATATGAAAACAGTGCTTGCAGCCATAATTGGACAGCCACGATTGGATTTCTTGTCTCTTCATCTCTCCAGTCGTGCCCTATATAGGTTGGACAACTTTGAGCAGTCTCCATGCCCTTTACGTGAGATTGCTCAGTAGGTATAACATCGGAATATTTGTACCTTTATTATATAATAAGCCAACTGCTGATAAATCCTCGGCTTTTTATGATATTTATTTTAAAACTAATGAACTCTTAACAATAATACCTTTTATTTTGTTGGTGTAGCTGGTTTTCTTAAATTCGAGTATTTCTATCGTATGATTATTTCTTTCGTATTTTTTACATTTCACTTTTGACACCTTTGACATATGACGTCATGGCATTGTATGACATCATTAAATTGTTCTTATTATATATCAGCGCTTGGGCTGTTTTATTTATTCTTACTATATGTCAGCGCTTTGTTAGTTTTGTTTCCAACTACTGCCTCATTTGAAATTTTAAGGTTGTCGAGACTTTTATCTACTGTTCACACTGTACATATGTTGATAATTTAATTGAATTGCTGGATATTATGTATGTATATAAGTTCATTGTATCTGTTTTAACTCCCGATGTAGATGCTTACTGTTTGTTGTGTCACTTTAACGGGATACTATTTATTTACGATGTTTGTTTGATAGAAAAAAACATTCAGGAAGTGCGAGGTTTGAGCGCTCCACAAACCAGATTTAAGCACCCCAAACGGTCCTTTTGCCAACTGACCGTTCCAAGGAGGTAACTGATGTTTTGATAGGACTTTTTTTATTTACCTATTGACATATAAATATAAACCTGAATAACCAGAACATATTCTCAGGAATAGTTAGTACTGTCAATTAGAAGAAAGCGCTGCCGTTACGTATGCCAAAGGAACAGTATCTGAGTGAGGAGAGACATTTGAGATTATTTGTTTTCATTAGTATCTCATTTATCTAGATCATTTAATTAATTACAATAAGGGGATGCGCGTCAAAAGTAACACTATCCACTAAGTTTGTGGTGTTATAAATGCCAGGTAGCATACCAGCCTCATCTACACCAACCGAGAGCGCGATAGTATGTTATGATTAAGGATTATCGAAAACAATACGTACATGTGAATCGTGAAGGAGCATAATTGCATCGAAAGTTGACTTGCGTCCGTGTGCAGTTTTTTCAGGTAGGTGGGCAAATCTATGTATAAATAGATGGACAAATAGGGGTACTTTATATGAAGATACATTTTTACTTGTTTGTTTATATTTAATTGGTAATTGCGTTGTAAATTACAGGTAACTTACCGATGGTCAATTTTGCATTTTTAACTATTTTAATAGCGAGCATAATTTTGTTTAAAATATAATGTAATATAAACAATATTACCAGATTTTACCAGTAAACGTTCTTCAAAATAATAGGTTGTTTTTTTATGTTGGGAGAGTTCAAAGCCACGGCGTCGTTTTCAGCTATATCTATCCGATCAAACAACACATACAATATTTTACCACATGCAATATTATACGTCTTTGAAATACGTCACCCATAAACTGTGCACTAATTGGCTCTTTTGTACACACACACACACACACACACACACACACACACACACACACACACACACACCCACAAACACACGCACACACACACACACACACACCCATATATATAAAACCTAACAACATAATGTCGATTACAATATTAAAACCGTTAAAAGGAATGAAATAAAAGCAAACGAATTACCAAAAAAGGTCGAATTAAATAATATTAATAAAATCGATATACACAGGTATCTCCAATGATCTTGGACAAAAGCCTCCTTTCCGCAGTCAAACTACTTGATATGTTGACATCTTGAAGACAAATATTTCAACATTCATTTGCACATGTATACATTCCACCGATATAAAAAGCCAAACATAAAAATGAGTGGGATACGGCATAATTACGATGTTGCGACATTGTTTATGAAGACGTCATTTTTTATAGTGTGCCATTTAGTTTTGAATTTATTCAATGTTTAAAAAACTGACATCTTTTGATGCTGAATACAAATAACGCAAGATGATAAGTTGAAAACTGGGTCCTTTAAATTACAATTTTGTGCAAATGTGGGTAAGATTCAAACCACCGAAATGATGAAAGGTGCTCTTGAAAGTCTATAAATGCCAGATCGCTTGTAGACAGATGGAAAGCAGACTAAACGAGTGAAGATAAACCATTTGTGGTGACGAGAGGAGCAGACATCCGTTCTCGTGTCGTAGGGAAAGTGACGTTGAACTTGGCAGATGCGCACTTGATGAAGACCAGCGCTAAAGTCTACACGAAAACTACCACCCTGGTAGTGAGCTACGGTACAGACAACCGTATTATAATAACAAAAGAACGCTCGTAGGGCTTTGTTATATTTTCTTAATTCTAAAAAGGAATATATGTGCAAGTATTATGTGATGATCGTTTATGTGTCGTTATATGTAACATATCCAATGTCCTTATTAAGGAAATCAGCCTTGATTCTATTTTTAATAACACAACTCTCTCCGAGAGGTTTAATTGCTCAGTACTTATAAAGGGTTGGATGGTCATTTGTATAATCTCACTAGAGTCAGATCTTACACAATGTTAGATCTGAAGACGGCCCGCAAGTACCATCTATAAACAAGAATGGTTTTTACCGATTACTACTTTTATAACAGCCAATCTGAGAGCATAATGCATAACACTTTCGGTAAGTGTCGCAAAATGGCTGCTATCGATGTTGCAGTAGAAAAGTGTTTGACAAATTTCGCTCGTTAGTTTGCGTTCAACCTGAAGATGTTACTGATGTTGAAATAAATGGGATACCGCATACAACGCACCTGTCTACAGTAACAAAGTCTTGCGCGGAGGGTCCATTGTTTACATTTATTTGTAAATGGTCGCAGCCATTGAAATGATACGTTCGGAACGCTTCGGATCATCATTTACATTTGCGATTGTGTAGGCGACAATCTGATTAGTTGTGACGGTGTTATTGACTCGTCGTCAGATTCTGACAGCGGAGCAGTTTTCAAAATATGATTTTAATCAGATTGGTCATTTGTTATGCCCTGGTAACTACATAATAATGTTTGCAGACTGCGAATATTCCCCTCGAAACCTTTATACAAGATATCACTATCACCCCACTACCCAAACATTACCAGTGGCTATCCACGTTCCACGACGACAACAAACCCCTATATGGCCTTCACTCCCATTGTTAGGGAAATAAAAATAAATAAATATCCGACATCATCGTGCAAGCTAAAATGCTCCGTTGAGTTGATATATGCATTTATAATTTACATATTTTTTACTTGAATATAGGGATGGAAAGTCAGCAGAAACCAAGATTTGGGCCAGTCACCAGAGTATGCGTTTTGATTTGCCTATCTGTAACAACAGGCGACTTGTTACTTAACTGGAAGGCTTCATGCAGTGAAGTTGCTACAACAATATCAGATCCATTAACGACTAAACTAACGAAAGATCTACCTTCACTAACAGACTCTCTTACAATAACCCCCCGACCACCGTACATGGAAGGTCTGACGGACATGTGCCCGTACAGCACGTTCTGTACAGTAGGTCCTAAGGCTAAGCTGTCTGCTCCCAATCGGTCGTGTTGCATGGAGTGCTCCTGCCACCCATACTGCTGGACCATAGGAACCTGTTGTCCTGACATGCCAGAAGAGAAACTCAGTCGTAACACGCACTCGCGTGACTTGACTGTTCCATGTCAAACTCAGTACGAGCTTTATAACCAGCATCGAAGGATTCCCGTCAACAACGATCTTGGATTTGTCAGTTATCGCGTGATTGATTCTTGCTTTATGAAAGGAAACAACAAATCGTGCTTTGACAATTCTGTTTTGGAGGACTACATCACCGTCTCGGACGTTAAAGAAGAATTCATATTCAAGAACCGGAAATGTGCTGCGTGTAATGGCTTCACCGATGTAGTTCGATGGTCGTTTGCGTTTTGGTGCAAAGTGTTGGTAGAAATGGAATTGACTTCCATTGAAACTCTAAACAATTACATCTTGTCAAACTGCGGAGTTCAATCATTTCCTCCCTCGTCGCTGACGGGCATTCAATCGCTGTGTCTCCCTAGTATTGGTGCCGTTGACAAGTGTAATCGTACTAGAGATTGGAAAGTGTACAATGAAGGGCATGCTAAACTCTGTGAAAGTTTCCAACAAATTTACTTCAATAGTCAGATAAAGTCAATTCATACAAACATTTATAAAAATGCTTACTGTTTCACGTGCAATATCCAGATGGAGGACACCACTGAAACGTGTCACGAGGATGATGAGGATTTATTCCATAAGCAACTCTTTTCTCAAAGTTCGTTTAGGTCCATACTGAACTATAAAGTATTAGAAGTGTCCGGCGAACGATTAAATGGTCAGTGCAGCACAGATGAAATACTTGACCCATTTTCAGTATGTTCAAGGTTATTACACTGCTGTCTGTAGAAATTAAAATTCCAGTATATTTACAAGTAAGAGTATTGCCTTTTGTCAATATAGGTGTGTCTATTTGTATAATGTAAAAAGCAGTTCATTCATTATAATTGCAAGTAATGTGTTATAAGACTTAATGGTAAATAATAAAATATTCTATCTACATTTACTGCCATTTCACTTTTTTTTTCATTGCAGGCCACTGTTGACTGCAGAAAGTTATACTGTCCTCGGGGATTTGTAGCAAAAGATCACGAGTGCCAACGTCTTGACGTATCTACCATTGGATATACCTTCAATGTTCACATCGTCGTTACAGTCAGCCAGCAGCTTGTTGATATCATGAAAGGTCAACCCCGAGTAAATAAACCCGGTGCCACGGCATTCAATGATGCATTAATGCGTGGTTTCAATCTCGGGTCATTGCGCTGCGGAGTTTGTTCTATAGCTATCTATGAGGACACTAACAGCGATTCAAACAACACGCTCAATGTTAACTGGACGATTTACACTACCGAAGATTGTGACAGATTTGAATTGGTTGCAAGGTTGAAATCCTCGTCTGTCGAACAATTGAAAGGCTCCATTACAATGGGTGCTGATACATGGGACATTGCTACAAATGTTAAATTGTTCAAATTTGAAAAATCGACAGCACATAAATTGATATCACATTATGGATTTAACAGATGCAGCGACGTAATTGATTTTAGTAATGCAAAATTTCTTTTTGAATGTCCAAGAATTGAAGTCCCAAGATCAGTTTTAGATTCGCAGAGAATAAACCCATCAACCATCTTGAATACTGTTGAAATGGACCTATTTGTTGTTAAGCCAGTAGAGTTCGGGTACGCCAACAACACTTACCTTGTATGCATTAACTTCTACGCCTCTCTCTTCTCCAAACAAGCGGCTCCTAAATTTGCATTCGAGCAAACATTTGTATATCTATTGGCTATAAATGTGTTGTTAACATCCTGTGTAACATGGTTTTAAAGGGACTATAGTATTTTTGGTTCTCAAAACATGCATCGATGTTAAATATTTGTAAGTAAGGCATCTTTCATAAAAATACAGTAAAGTAAGTAGTTTTGCTACTGTGTATCTTTTTACAATAAGACAGTAAACATATTTTTGTTATTTGTATCTATTATGAGGAAAACAGTAATGTAGAATGGTCTACCGTGTATCTGTTATACATAAGGCAGTAGAGTACAGTAAAGCCTCCCAAACCGGCTCCTCCAAACAGCGGTTTATTCTAAGCAGTAACGGCTGTATTTCCCGAAAAACTCTAAAGCAACACCTTCTCCGAGTAGCGATAAACGGCCGTGTGATTTTAATAATAATAAATTTCCTGAGGCAAGTTCAACCTCTGCACAGAAACAACATTTTTATATAATATTTAGAACAGTCTGTCTTATACGCCAGTCAAGTTATAGTTTCAAGGGGAGTCAGCTGTTTGTGATAAACCTGTTAGTTTGGATCTAGGGAATTGCGGCAACATATTAAAAAAAAACCTGTCAGCTATTTATGTTAACGGTATGTATGGTTTCCCTTCCACCCATATTTACCCTTAAATATTAAAAATATTGATGTATTGTTTTGTTGCTAAAAACATGAATTTATTGTAACTGCTAGATGCAAATCGTCAACGCTCAAGCTATCTGATTTTAAATTCGAGTTTTCTTTAACTTTAAAAGCTAATCAGTCTTTGCATAAATCGGTATCCGTCGCATTGTCTACAAAAGGTCGGCTGTAAAGAAGGTTTATATTACGTTAGAGCAGACAGTTACTTCCGTTAAGTTGTTAGAACAAGAATGATCAGCACAGTCTGTTACTACCGATTTCAGATACAGGAATGCTGATTATGCATCATTTATTTCTTCATCAATAGTCAAATAACAAATCGGTAACAATCTATTTTCTGTTTTCAATATATTTTAATCTTTTTAAAATGTTGAAACTGTACTCTTTTAATATTTCAATGGGTAAATAAGAAAAGGTCCTATCAAATTGTTCACAGATATTTCAATTTTATCTACCTCTAGACCACGGCAAACAAGGTAAATGTAAATGTGACAAAAACACAGAGACGAGACATAACACACAAAAAGAAAAAAAAAACATCAGTTACCGCCTTGGAACGGTCAGTCGGCAAAAGGGCCAACTGGGGTGCTTAAACCTGGTATGTGGAGCGCTCCAACCTTGCACTTCCTGAAGGTTTTTCTATCAGACAGTGTAAATAACAATATCCTGTCAAAGTGAAACAACTAACAGTAAACACCTGCATCGGGAGTTAAAACAGACATAATGAACTTATGTACATACATACTAACTAGTAATAAAATTAAGTAACAACATATGTACAGTATGTACAGTAGATAAAAGCCTCGGTAACCAATAAATTCCAAATGAGAGAGTAGTTTCAAATAAAATAAAGCAAAACAAGCGCTGATATGTTATAACAACAATATAATGACGTCATAAATGCCATGACGTCATATGCCAAACGTGTGAAAAGTGAAATGTGAATATTTTCGGAAGAAATAATAGAATTTTAGATACAACCCGAATCAACAAAATAAAACGTACTATTGTTCGAAGTTAAGGCCCCTAATTCCACGTCTCCGGATCAGTATCAATATCCACATTGCGTATCCGGATACAAAATGGAACAAGTTAAATAACGTTGTGGGGCAATTCTTGTCGTCCGTATCAGTGTCCGGATAAATTTCGTCCGTAAACAGCGTGCGTATAGAATCGCTCAGTGAGCCATTTTATACGCATGCGGATGACATACGGACGATATTTAGCAATATTAAGGGCAAGCTAACATCCACAAAAACTACAGAAAAAATCATTGAAGTTGTCAGGGAGTACCCGGTACTCTATAACCAAAGAAGTACCACATACAGAGATGCAGATGTAACTGGGAATATTTGAACTCTTTAACGAGATGGTGGTAGGACCCATATATTTTGCGGCGTGTTATAATGGCCGTTCCCACCACCTGTGTCTTTTTTTTGGAGCGAACGTTTCTGGCATCCCCAATTAATAAAAAATGTTGATATTCTTCCTCATCTGGCATGTTTTCCCTTCAACATACGTTCACAAAAGAAAGATACGCTATACGTATACGGACACCAAGAATAGGGTGTCCGCATTGAAATATTCCGCATACGTATACTGATACGCATCCTGTTTCGGATGCTGAAACGTGGAATAGCGGCCTAATACGTTTAAAAACATATCATAAAAGCCGAGGATTTATCCGCAGTTGACATATTATATATAATAAAGGTACAAAAAATCCCGATGTTATACCTACTGTGCAATCTCACGTAAAGGGTATGGAGACTGCTCAAGTTTTCCTACCTATATAGGGCACGACTGGAGAGATGACGATGCAAGAAATCCAACAGTGACTGTCAAATTATTTCTTTAAGTCACTGTTTTCATATAGTCTCAACGACCTGTCCGGTCATCGTGTAATTTAAAAGCAATGCAAGGTCTTGACTGTAAAATGGTCAATTGCAAGCAATGCAGTACATCAAAGAATTCTCGTTTTGTAACCGTCTGCAATACATTTTCTGATAAGTTTAGTAAAGTGGTCAGAAAAGTTATTGAGTCCCTTGATCTTCTTTAACTTGTATAAAACATTTCCATAAAATGCAGGATGCCTTATTCCTTTCTGAATGAGTATTTTCATACTGCTATTGTAATAAGATGCAATAAAACCATTGCGGTGAAAGAATTTTGAAACGCCTTTCTAAATTTATGTAAACAAAAGCCTCGCTGTAAGAGTTTAGAAGAAATAATCCGGTTTCTAGCAGTGAAATCTTCTACTTTAGTACAAACTCGTGCAAACCTTGTAAGTTGTGATATATAAATTCCATAGGAGGTAGCACGTGGTAAGTCACCATCAAGGTATAAATAATTCACAATACTAAAGTTGAATTCATCTCTCTTGTCATTGATTTTATGCTGCATTTAAATGTCGGTTATTTGCTTTTTAAGGGTAAGTTCTGCAGGGTAAATCAGATGGATCATTTGAGAAAGGAAAGGATTATCTATAGTTAGAATATCGTCAATATAGTGTGACGTTAAATTGAAAGTATCTATAATGTGGCTTTGGTTTGAAGGGGATAAAGTTAACATGAAATCACGGTCAAAGCAGTATAATAACAAATCTGCAATTAGTGGTGCAAAGTTGGTTCCCATAGGGATACCAATTACTTGTCTAAATAAAGTGTCACCACATTTTATGTAAATATTGTCTAATAAAAAGCTTTACAAACATCCGTGTAAGTCCATATATTAAACTTTTCTAAGAAAGTCTTGGTAAAAATGCATTACTTTCATGTCGAGCTGTCGAGCAAATGTTTTCTCAATAAGAGCAATCAATTTGCTCTTAATTAAATCATGAGGTAAAACAGTGTACGCGATGATTGAACATTTAAGCTGATGTGTTCAAACAAATTTCTTTCATATGCTGTACATGTAGCTTATTACATTTCAAACTGTAATAAATTCGAGTATTTTGCTATTTTACTGAGTCTTAGACTAATTTTATATTCTCATGTTTTATGCTTCATAGTTTGCGGAAGGCAGAAGACATGGTATAGTATGAAGGAAGTACAAAAATCAATGCGAAATGTAAGAGCAGATCTCTAAGTGGCAACCACGACCTAGACATGATGACGTGAATAACAGACTGCAATCTAAGCCGCTGTATTGAATATCCGGTCCTCTAATTCAAGAGAAGTCTAGAATAGGTAAAAAAGCAAAGGTCCTATCAAACTTTCCACAGATATTTGAATCTAATTAACCTCTAGACAAAGGCAAACAGGGCAAATGTAAATGCGACGCAAACACAGAGACGAGATATAACACAACAAAACCCCATCAAGTATTGCCTTGGAACGGTCAGTCGGCAAAAGGATAGACTGCGATGATTAAACCTGGTTTGTGCGCTTGAGCGCTAAAACCTCGCACTTCCAAACGGGTTTTTCTATCAGACAAACAGTGTAAATAAACATATCACGTCAAAGGGAGACAATTAAGAGTAAGCACCTGCAGTGAACTTATATACAGACAAAATGGCAAGTAATAAAATAAACTATCAACATATACCGGCTGTTATAGCTCAGGTGGTAGAGCGTCGGCTTGAAGATCGGGAGATCGCGGGTTCTAATCCCGGCCGGGTCAAACCAAATACTTTAAAGTTGGTAGTAGTGGCTCCCTCCTAACGCTCGGGGCTAAAGGGACAGCTTTACGCATGGCTCGTCGGTGTCAGTATAATGGACCGGCCGGGTTCAGTCCCTGGGAACCTCATAAGTGCCTCTGTGCTATAATGATAGAAATGACGCTGCGCACTATCGGACAAAATGCCGGCTTATCCCTCACTATCAACATATTTACAGTATGTACAGTAGATAACAACCTCGACAACTTAAAACTAAATGAGAGAGTAGTTTAACAATTTAATGACGCCATAGCCATGGCATATATGACAAAAGTGTCAAAAGTGAAATGTAAAAATTACGAAAGAAATCATCGAACTTTGGAAAACAACACTAACCAACAAAATAATGCAGTATTGTTAGGAGCTAATGGGTTATAAGTTTTAAACTAACATATAAAAAGCCGAGGATTTATCCGCAGTCGGCATAATTCATTATAAAAATCCCAATGTTTTACCTACTGTACAATCTCATGTATTGGCAAGGAAACTGCGTAAGCTGTCTCACCTAAATAGGGCACGAATGAAGAAATGAAGAGACAAGAAATCCATCAGTGACTTTCTAATTTTAGCTTTAAGTCACTGTTTTCATATAGTTTCAGCGACCTGTCCGGTCACTGTGTAATTTAAAAGCAATGCAAGTTCTTGACCGTAAAAGGGTCAGTTACAAGCAATGCAGTACATCAGAACTTGACATAAGACATTTCAAAGCAGCATATGTTTTGTATCAGAAATGTACGACTGTAAGTGGTGAAAGAGGGAATGAGAATAAGGTAGTTGTTAAGGATTTGAAGAAACGTTTGCCAAGTAAGTGTAAAGGTTATGAACCACGGTATGTGTTTAACATGGATGAGACAGTTGTTCTCGTTAAACGAGAACATGTGTGCATCTCGGACTGACCTAGCAGGGGAGGAACAGGCGAACGACCGTTTTACCGTTGCTTTATGCGCATCTATGACTGATGAAAAGCTAAAATCTCTAATGATAGGACAGCTTCAGCAGAGTGAATGTGAAGACGCATTCAGTGATGTACATATCCAAAAAAGCTGGATGACTAGTGCCCTGTTTGAAGAATGAGTAAAGAGTGTAGACAAACAAATGCGGCACTAAAAGAGTAAGATTAATTTCTTCACGCAAATCTGCATATGGAGAATGTGAAATTGCTTTTCAACCATCAGGCACAGCACCTGTTACTCATCTCATTGACCATGGGATTATTCAGACAATGAAACTTCATTTCTTCCAGCTCCAATCTCAACACATTCTGGCAAAAGTGGATAACTCAACCTTATATGGAAGTGATCTTCCTAAGCATTCCACCATGCTAGACAACATTTACTGGATCAACAAAGCCTATGCATCTGTCCAAGAGAAAAATAAAAAGTGCTAATGAGACAGAACATAATATTCAGCAATATTTGGCGGAGGCACATACAACTTTTGCTGCTGAGAGGTCATTATTAAATCTAACTTAAAATACCCTATAGGAAACATTATGTTTCAAAATTATTTGATGTGTATTTCGTAAATA
Organism: Sinonovacula constricta; assembly: GCA_007844125.1. Classification (NCBI taxonomy): domain Eukaryota; kingdom Metazoa; phylum Mollusca; class Bivalvia; order Cardiida; family Solecurtidae; genus Sinonovacula; species Sinonovacula constricta. Next base: position 60,400,840 of record CM017560.1, on the reverse strand, counting down.
TCAACAGTTACTATTTCACATGGTTATAATGTAGTTGTTTTTTGTTGAAGAAGGAGGAAGAGAAAAGCATACACACATACAAAGGATACAAAGTGTAATTTTAAATATCCTTATTAGTAGAATCATAACTCTTAAATAAAACATAACTGAATTATATATACTTGGTTCGTGTAAACTGTGCATTTAAGATATAAATATAGATAAATGCCTCAATATTTAGTCAACATAAATTTGAACTGTAAGCTGCAGATACAGAGTAGTAATCTGCATGTTTTACTTCTTACAAACCATCAAAACGTTTTGTTGGAAAAAATAAATATCGTCATTAATCCTTACCGATAACCGAAATTTGTTTCCATTAAGACTACTTTGAAATGATGTTATCATGTGTTTTTCACAGCTAACTTGTTTCCTGTCAAATAGACACTAGATTAACACAAATACTTAAATCATTCAGCCATTATTTATTTTCCATGAAAAAAAGTGTGAAACGTCTTAAGTAGCCTCCAGATGAAGCTCAGCCGATGTTATCACAGTCGTTAGGCACTTATTTAAATGATCATTTACTTTTGCTTAGAGTTGGTGCTGATCAGAGGGTAAATACACTTAACACCTATAAGGGGAAATAAAATAGTTGCTGTATAGAGGTTGTTGCTACACAGAGGTGCCTTGTGGAGGGGTGTTACTGTACTTTATTGAATTGCATTGCACGCCGCATTCTTGAACTAGTGTAGACACATACATTTTATGCACATTTTCCTTTTCTTCATCAAAACTTACAATTATGTAGCCTTTACCTTGCTTTTGTTTCATTTTTCTTAACTGAATTGTAATTCCATTTTTTTAACTTACATTCTGTTTCCACTTTTTTCGTTGCAGACAATTTTTAAATAAAAGATAGGACATATTGAGTCGTTGTTCAATTCAAATGTTTGTGTAAGCTATCATAATACTGAATTGAGCTTTTGATTTCCAAGGTATATTTATTGCAGTTCTTGAGTTGGTATTTAGGCAACGTTTATCTGTTATAATGCTAATACGAAATTAGTCCTTGCCAAAACAATGATCGTTTACAGTTAATTTTATCTTTCTATTCAAATTGAAACTATAAAGATGTCCTATGAGAACAGATATTTTAATCTGAACAAACCCTAGTCATAGACATACAGACAAAAGGGAAAGGTGAAAAAAACACAGAGACAAGACATTATACACACACACACACACACACACACACACACACACACACACACACACACACACACACACACACACACACACACACACATACACACACACACACACACAGAGACAGACACACACACAAACATACACTCTCATACATACACTCAAGCACGCACACACACGCACGCACGCACGCACGCACTCATACACGCACACACACATGCACGCACACATACACTCACGGACGTATGCACGAACGCATTCGATCACGCACACACGCAACGAAAAACAACAAAAATCAAAACCAAAACGGTTACCACCTTTGAACCGTCAGTCGGCAAAATAACCTACTGGGGTGATTAAACCTGGTTTATGGAGCTCTCTTACTTTGCACTACCTTGATGTTGTTTAACAGTGTTAATAACGCTATCCCATCAACATGAGACAACGCAGCAAGTACCTACATAGGGAATGAAAAACTGATAAACGAATACCATATACAAAATATTGTTTTATTATAATGAACTTTCAACATATGTACACTATGTACAGGAGACAACTGCCTCGGCCACCTATAATTTCTTTGAGAGAGAGAGAGAGCAAGAAAGAGAGAGAGAGAGAGAGAGAGAAAGAGAGAGAGAGAAATGTAACAACCCAAGCTATGACAGTAATGAATACATAATAAACAATCGGATGGCGCCATACGATAAACATGCAGTGGCGTCAAAATTAAAATGAAAAAAATAAAAATACGAAAACGACCATCGAATTCAAGAAAAAAACAAAGCATCCACATAAAATAGGGTAATGTAAAGAATTATAAATGCCGAGGATTTATCCGCAGTTTGCATTTTTTCGAAAAATACACATTGTAAATTCATGATGCAGAGTAACATATTACGTTTCAATATTGTCCAATTAGTCTCCAATTAACGATACATACAACATTCATCCATATAAAACATATCCACATGACGTTAGAAAAATAATTATTTCAAGAACCATACAGTAAACACTCATTTCAAGTTATATTGAAACAAAGTGTTGTTAATTGCAATTAAGATGTTGGAATTACTATAATAATGTGCCAGTAAAAGTATATATAAAAACACGTAAATATGAAAAAAAAAAAAAACATGAATTATAGAAACATAAAAAGGAGATCAAGTTCTAACATATGAAAAGACAATAGTAACACCTTATTTGTGTATTTTTATGTTTAACTTCTCTGGTTTAAAGTGGACAAACCGGAGTACACACTCTAATTTTAAGCTCCTTGGGTGCGTTTCATAAACAGTCGTAAATGAGTTCGTAAATTGGGATCTAGCGTAAACGCTAAATACGATTTTCCCTTTTCATGAAGCTAGCGTATTTAACGATATTACAAATATCAGTCACAATATGCGCCACACACTGGTGTGTCGTATATAATTGCGATCAAATGGCCGCTATCCGCGTCTGGCAACTGAAACTTCGGAAGACGCCGATACCTAGAATGTTCCAAGACAGATTGTCTTTAGAATCGATGAGAACTGAAGATATTGTTAGTCGGTAACGACTAGATGAGATTTAATTGTTTATCTGTTCTCATTAATTCAAAATCTCTAAATGACATCGTACTAAGCAATGGGGGTAGGAACATACCACCTACTACTCAAGTTAATAATTAGACCAATCTAGATACAATCTAAAAAGTGTACCCACGTTTTACATTATAGCATTGGATATACATATTGATGAGACAAACATGACTTCAAGCTTGTCGAACTCTGTGAATTTTCCTTTGGCGTTTCACAAGTCTTGGGCCATTGTTGTCCCAATGATTTAAATCTACACGGACAGTGGCTTGATTCATTGTTTGATTATTCAGAAGACAAATAATTTCAGGTAATTAAATTAGTAAAACTTGCATGCACACACGTTTGATGCTATATATTATTTCGTATGTACACAAATTATAGATGTTAAGCCTATTGCCTATATCCTTTAAGAAATATGTCTACAAGAGCGCATCAAGTCAATAATTAGGCACTGTCTGACACTCGGTGAGTCATTATTAATGGCCAAAAGTCGATATACTAATCTCACAAAACAATAAAAATGCATTTGTATATAAAAGTGTGGCACGCAAATGTCTTGTTTATTTACATTGGAATCTGTCGTTTCGCCGATTAATTTCCAGATCAATTGTCGTAATAACTCACATACTTGTTGTGTACAAATGTTTCTATTATTGGTTAATAGTTTTTCAGCTTTTGATCACTTTGTGAGTGTTACCTGAAGGGGACTTCTACTCAGACGTGGGAGATATACCTGGTGTATGCTGATCAAGTGTATGTAGGATTGTCCATAGTCATATGCGCAATCAACAGTAGGCTTGGCAATATCAGGTAGTATTTTTAGTAACGTGTGAGTAATGTAGAATCATTTAAATTTATTTCAATTTATAATTGTCTTTAAAGTCTAGTCAATCAATGAAACTGAAAACATGTTTGTTCGACATGTGTAAAACAGGTCACCTTTGTTTGCGGATTGGTCCAGAATTAAATTGTCAAGTGGTATACTGAGTTCAATAACGAGTTCTATAACTGTACGGCATGATTGAGAAAGGAAATACATATTTTGTAATTTAGAGTATGGTCCCAAACTTCACTTTTCACACTGATGTAGGACATCAATTAGATCTAGCAGGTTTTTAGGGATTTGTCATGTTACAATTAGTGGGACAAGAAGATGAAGAATGTCTTGATAAGCAATAACTATTTATAATTAAATTGTTGAATAAAACACTATTCACCATTTATATGGCATATGATGACTATTGATCAGTGTTTACATCTCTTCAGTTTACCATTACAATGAACTATTTTTAAATTAAATAATTATCGTCATATCTCAATAACTACAATGTTACTTACATATCTCACACTTTCATTCTAAATTTAATGTAAATGTAAATAATGAATGGATTCAATTGTTTCTTTTTGCAGACTTTTTGGATGTTAAAGCAAGATCGTCTGGTGCAAATTATGATGAAAAGTAAGTTTTATTTTACATTGTATATAAACATTTTATTGTGAAAAGGAAAATAATGCAGAAGCATACTAATTAACACAATACAATTTGCAGTTAAATTGTAGTACAGAGTTGTTTTACACAGACAATTTAAATAAATAGTCAACAGATAAATTGAGCAATTTTTAATCAATCCTAATCATACTGCCTTAAACAAATGAAAAACGCATACAAATACATTTGGTTTGATTTCAACAGGACTATCTTGAACAAGCTTCAGTTGGGCATCTGCTTGGTGACATGGGGGTACCCTGAGAAGGAATACCTGCTAACACCAGTGTTGGCAACTCAACGACCAGCAGATGTCACATACAATATGTCGCACAGAAAAGGTCGAGTCTGTGTTAAAAGAGCATTTGGGGCACTTAAGGTTAGATTTAGGTTATATTACCCACAAAAAACAACAACAAATTGTTAGTATAAAATGTAACAAAAGATAGTATTTCTGAATAATGTGTCTTTTAAACATAAAACCTACAGAGACAATATACACACTAAGGAATAATATATGCCACAAGCAAGAAACTAAAGGCTAAAATAAAAACAAATACTTTATTATTCAAACATGAATATAAAATGAAAGAAAAAAAGAAATCACTCTTTCTTAATTTAGTAAAAATACCTTTTATGAACAATAGTTTTTTTACATATATAAACATTGTTTATGAACTATTTTTATAAACGACATTATTTGTATAATACATAATTCTTCTTCTCAAACCGGCCTAAATAGGTCAGTTGGTAGAGCGTCGGCTTGCGGATCGGGAGGTCGTGGGTTCAAACCCCGGCCGGATCAAATCAAAGACTTTAAAGTTGGTAGAAGTGGCTTCCCTCCTTACGCTCGTGGCTAAGAGTACAGCATAACGCCTGACTCGTCGGTGTCAGTATAATGGACCGGCCGGGTTAAGTCCCTGGGCACCTCATAAGTGCCCCTGTGTTATAATGATAAAAATGTCGCTGCACAGTATCGGCCCAAATGCCGGCTAGTCCCTAACCTTCTTCTCAATTTATATATCCTCTATAGGTTAGAAAAATGTCTTGTATGTTGTTGTTTTTTAATAATCGTTTATACATATTAACATATGTTTACACAAATCAGATGTCTGTCTGAATTTCAAACCTGACAAATGCTCACAGTTAGTAATGTGATGTGCACGATTGCATTACTTGTACAAGGACTGAAAACATAACAGTCAATGATTAATGTGTTTCAATTGTGATCATGTATCCTTTTTGTTATGAAAAATTTAAACAAGTGAGTTACATTACTTCAAAACTGATTTATGCATTGCTTTCCAGCTAAATATATTGTTTAACTTACATTAACAGTGACTCTTTCAAATTATACTTTAAAAATGTCATCGTATCTTATTATGATTCTATGGGCGTTGATTGCCGAACAGTTACAGTTGCCGGCGGGGACACTCCTCAGCTTTCCATAATGTGGGTTTGACTCCCTGTCGGTGTAAGAACCTTATTGGAAGTAGGTCTTCCATATCCAGCTGACATGGGGAGCGCATGTGTTTATCTTCCACCTATTATTACCCAGACGTCGTTTTAAGAATTCCTGTATTGTTTCATTGTATTTTCAAATATGTAGTAATAACAAGATCTAATGCAAGAATAATTAATGTTGCTATTTTTTATTTATTGTTGACTAATAGATTTTCTACAATTGCTGATTGTTTGAGGATTACTTTTTGTTACAAGATTTATAATTTTTGTTTCTTTAACTGTATACTTTTATTGTTTTGACAAATGATGGATTCTAGGAGTCTGTTTATGTTTTCTGAACTTGCAGGGATTCGTTTTTCAGTATCAATTAGCTCCTTGCTGCAGTGACAACTTTCTGGAATAAATGACAAGTTTTTTTATTTACAAATGAAGATAAAAAAACTATTGATATCGTAGTGCAATTGGTAAAGGTACAAGAGGTCATGGTTTCATACAATGCGTACTAGTTAATATCTCAAACCATATAACTCCTTTGCTAAAGCAACTATACAGGTAGTTTCAGGACAAGTAGTCCCCGGTGTAGGTTTACTGTAACTGATCAAATATTATAAAACAGCTATCACTATGAACCTTTAGGTGAAATTCCTGAACATTAAAATGAATGTACTAGTATAGGGGATAAGCATTTGTGTTACATACTCCTTTTACTGATAATTTTCTTGTTTTTTCATCTATCAAAGTGTGGCCGTTTGCAAAAAAGTAAAATGTGATGGGATAAAAAAAGGTTCTGTCAATTATTTGTTTTCATAAAATGTTTACATTTTTCCCAATAGAATGTTGCCATTGTTATTTTATATTTTAATTTCATTACATATGAGTATCTTAACAATGTACATCAATAATTTCGAACAGTTCATAACATTATGTTATATGTATTTACTAGAGTATGAGAATGTTTTTAAATTTTTGTTTTAGCAGTTGTTTTCATTGTTTCTTTTGTTTCTGTTTTATTTCGTTTTTGCTACAAGCATCACTGTCTTGTTTGGTCCTTTTAAACTGTCTAACAGGAAAGTGTGTTACAGCGCTGTCAACATTGACCATTATACGTTTATAAGATAAACATTGAAGTTTAAAATACATGTACCTATAACTATGTCGCTACGTATAGTTAGTGTGCGCTTGTGGCTGAGGGTTACAGTTGTAACTCCTCATCTCCTCACCGCATTGGATTTGATTTTCGATCGGGGCAAAAACTTTCCTGTGCAAAGGTTTTTCATCTGAACTTACCAGTTTGTGTCTTACATTTATCACTCTCTTCAACATGTGTGGTTTGTTGAGGATCATCTGTAAAATCATAACTAAACAATAACAATATATTGAACATGTATTTATGTTTGTCAAGAGCTCTCCGAGTACATTTTAAAATATGACTTTAAAAGTAAAGATTTTAACTTACTGTTTTACAGTGGCTAGTTAAGTAAATATTTGTTAGGCGTTGTCTTTTAAACATTTGCACCCACAATCTTATTGGTTCATTCACAACATTAAACCATGAAGTTGCATGTATTGTTAAACAATGTATGATTTGAAGAAAGACTACTTTTCAGTTAAATATTTTTATATACTACTTTTAGTGTCATAATCATTTTTATTTTATGCACATTTACTAAGAGAATGTGAGCTATTACCTTCAATGCTAACCTGGTAGCATGATATAGTTTCTTGAACAGTTTTTTGTACATGTTGAAGATTTTCTGTAAAAATAATGTTTTTTTTTTTATTATTTGCTTTTTTTCTTTATTGGTTGATTGCTGACAGAACAATGCTTAAATATGTCAAGAGGACGTAATTAATATGATTTATGAAACTTTTTGTCTTTGTGTTTAAATCTAGACCTACCAGTCAATGTGTCCCGTTATCTATAACAACCTCATAGGTGACTTGGGACAACACTGTAGCGACCTGAAAAAAGTATTTCAGTTGAATATTTTACTTTTTGAACGATGCAAATAGACACTTAATTTAAAAGCAAATGAAATGTATAAATTATGTAGATACATAAACTAGATTAAGAACATGAGATGGTGATTTACACCAACAACGCGGGATAATAATCAGAAATACTAACTTCAAATTACTGAATTCAATAAATACTAGCTCACTGTTGCCTCCAGTGGTGAAAGGGATGGTGCGCAGGTCCACCCATGGTGCACTGAATGCCCTTTCTGATGGCTGTCGGTTTAATTCGTGTTGTACTCTCAATATGAAAATGCATTATTTGTAGTAAATGCTTAACTTTATTAATAAAAACATAATTTAAGTCATAGCTACTGTATTCTATAGTAGTCACATGTTTTATCAACTTGTCAACATTAAAATTCAGCGCCGTATGACCTATCAAGTGTGGAGAGTGATGTTTTTGTATCATGGCCTTTTACTCACACGCATTAAAAAGTGACATGTCTATTTCAATGCATGTTAATTTAGACAACTAATTATTAATTTGACAGTCAGATGTTAGATCTTTTAAAGTATAAATAATTAATTAGGTTGAGTAAGAGAAATACCAACTTTAATACTCAAAACATACCTTCCAAGGCGGTAACTGATGGTGTTTCTTTATGTGTGTTATGTCTCGTCTCTGTGTTTTGTCACATTTACATTAACCTTGTTTGCCTTTGTCTACTGGTAGATACAATTTAAATACCTGTGGAAATTTTGATAGGACCTTTTCTTATTTACCTATTCATGTCAATCTATTTTTTCTGTACATCCTTTCTTTCACTGCTTTGAACTCTGATAGCCTTTACCTTGACAATTATTGTAATTTTATTTTAATTTAAAGCAAATGCATTCGAATGAAATTTAAACATAACTAAAGAATAATTCTAGCTAATTGGAAAATATTTTTTATAACCATTTAACAAGTGCGTTTATTAGAAAGAAAAAAAACAACAAACAAACGCAACAAATAATCATATTTAATTGAAATTGTTATCTTTTTTAAAAGGCTACGTTGTTTTCCACAGGGCATAAACTAACCATGATCTGACAAACCATCAAAAAGTACATTCCTATTGATTTACGGTACTCTTAAATTCAAAAGGTAAATAAGAAAAGGTTCTATCACAACTCTAACAGATATTTAAATTTTATCTACAAGTAGACAAAGGCAAACAAGGTAAATGCAAATGTGAAAAAAAAAATCTTTATGACTTACATTTCCGTGATATTTTCCCACAACTCATCCTTGTCAGACTCACGCAATTCGTTGGTAAAACAACCCGACAAGGGTGAGTTGTTTTCCAGGCAAAAGTCAGTAAACAGTCCGTCTTCTCTTTAGACCAATTCTTTCCTTTCTTTATGAATATATAAACATGAAAGCACATGTAAAACTTCTTAATGACACTATGTCGAAAAGAAACACTGCTCTTATATCTAGAGATGCACGCAAACTTTAAAATCTCTATTGTTGTATAGCGAAAAAATACAGTGCTGGTGATGAAACAATTAAATTTGTTCATTTTGAAGTTATGTTTTACACGACTTACATGTCATCTTGGTGGATGTACGAATGTCGATCTGAAGCTATCCGATACTGCAGTGAATTTGTAAAAAAAAAAATCATATATTTTTTTTTTCCCATATTACAAACTTTTACCGGCCCTTGTGATGACACATTGTTATGCAATCTGGTTCCAAAATCTTAAATCATTATCGTTAAAAGAATCTTAAATTAATATCTTAAAATACGATTCCCACTTTCATACGTTTGTTAATGAAATAGACCACAGGGCAGTACAATCAGTCACTAAAATGCTTGTTACCAAAATGGGCCCTAATTTTCAATTAATTAAATGTCCCGATTTTTATCATCAAGTGTGAATGTCGCGTGGTTTACTGTTCTGATGGACAATTCTTCTTTAAATCGCGAGTGATAAAGATTCTTGAAAACTCATAGTATCTTTTTATGTATTAAGCGATGGGCAATTCGGATTTTCCACGAAATGGCTGCAACTACTTAGTATAATATAACCGTATTGTCTCTGCTTTTTATCAGATTTAAAGGGAAAGGTGTGGTTCATAATCGATATTAATTTATTTTACAGTCAAACTACGCTGCATAACGAGTTTTTGTTAATTGAAATGGGAGATAATGTCTTACAAAGTAATTTTCACAAAAGCATGTCGTGGTTCTCGTTTCTATAAAATTTTGAAATTTTGTAATAAACAGTTTATCAGTTAATAAACCAAACTTAAACTACTGAAGAAGAATACAACAGCAATGCACTATGGATGGGGTATTTTGCCCACACTGTTAGAAAGATAAAGGGGTGTGTGCATTTAAAGTTGTTCATGGCTGTTATGTTTACCTAATAAAACATTTGGAGCCTTTCGTTCGTCTAGATTAAAATGGCAGAGTAGCCCGGGTTTTTTATACTATACTCAAACAATTGTTCTACACCTTAGTTTGAAAAAGTTAAAAAAAGTTAAAAATTTCGAAAAGAAACAACTGCGAACATACTTAATTTGACAATTAGTTTTGATCATCAATTAATGCAAATCTGTTACAATGCCACGATACCATTGTTACCGATGAAAGAAAATGACTGTACACACTTTAAAGTAGGGGTATTGGCCAGAAAACTAACTAAACTAGGGTCCAATAAAGGGGTATCGGCCAGATAGCTAACTAAACTAGAGTCAAATAAAGGGGTATTGGCCAGTAAAATAACTAAACTAGGGTCCAATAAAGGGTTATTGGTCATGAAACTAACTAAGCTATGGTCCGATAAAGGAGTATCGGCCAGAAAACTTAATAAACTAGGGTCAAATGATGAGTACTGGCCAGAAAACTAACTTAACTGAGTCCAATAAAGAGGTATTGGCCAGACAACTAACTTAACTATAGTCCAATAAAAGGAAAAGCGTTAAGACAGTTTTGCGTAGCGAAGAAATTGTTGATTTTGTTTTCATCGGTTTGCGTACCCATCTACACTAGCCTACCATACCTTACCCTATAAACAAGTGCAATTGTTCATATAAAACCGGATAGGTTTAATAAGTTATAGAGAACATACATATTAGAAACATTGCCCGAACATTAGTCACACAATTTCAATTTACCTCTGTAACACTATGGCCTGAGGTGCCTAACATTGTTACACCTGTTTCACGTAAATGACCGTTGTTGGTCGGGGGATGTTAAAGTGGAAGACATAATAAGCTGCGTGTAACGAACTAATATACATGCCACGAAGGAATTTTGATCCAGCAAAAATAAAAGCAACTGGTGTAATAAGTGATAGATGGAAATGGTGTTCTACTTATGGACAGGTATAACTAAGTCATAATACCAACTTTAACAAACAGCCATGCAGAGTTACATCTGCTCTGAACATGTTAAATAATGACTACAATGGGTGACGCTAAACAAGGGTCATCGTTAAGAAAAGCAAAGGAACACTAACTTATAATCTTCAATTATTGAACAGGGAGTGTAAATGCTCATTACACTACTTGCTGTTACGTTTTCACTGCTACAATCTAGTCATGTGATTTACGAAGTACGGATTTACACAGTGGTCATATTCATAAAGAATCTTAAGTAAGAAAAAAAACTTAAGTTAAAATTTTTTCCTCAAATTTTGTATTTTTCCCTTAAGTTTATGGGAAAATCTTAAGTCTAATTCATAAAACTTCTTAACCTAAATTTTTGACTTAACTCGGTCATTTTTTTCCTTAAAAATTAAGGAAGGTACGGACCTTCCTTAACTTTTAAGAATTTAACTTATCTCGTTCAAGATGACAGGCAGACGATACCTATAGCAATAAAAAATCGACATTTGTTAAAAAGAAAAAAACACCCATACCAAGGTAAGTGTGTTACATTCTTAATCGTGCGAGTTAACTTCGTTATGTACATTGTGGTCTTTTACAGTTAAGCCCCTTCTTACAATCATTTATCACAAGCGCTTCCGGTTAAAAGTTGCAAACGATTATGTGATCGAAAAGTCAAAATTATCCATAGAAATATCTATTCTAGGTATTTCTAACCAAAACGAATGATGATATGAATTGATGTGCTAACGAGGAATATCTTTCAAAGAAAAAACGAAACAAATTTTATGCATGTTTGCTTTGTTCTTATAAAATCAAAGCAATGTGTATATGATATGCTGCAAATGTTATTACATCACACGACGGATTTCAACATTATGTGCACCAAACATGCCAGTGGCCTGTTTAATGTGATGCTTGATATCAGCACCAGCCCCACCCTCGTCCTTTAGTAACAGGATGTTTAACTACAGGAAACTGTGGTATTGAATGTTTTCATTCTGTCATTTTTTTACACAAGGGTTTTTGCCGTTTTTGTTATTGAATTGTTAGATCTTGGTTATTTCAACAATAAATAAAAACAAAGCAATATTAATTTAAAAAAAGCTTTAATGATGGGTTACATATACTAGAAATCGTATCATTTGGTAGGCAACTTGCAAGGATTGTATCCATTTTAAAAATGTAGCTTTGTCCAGTTAGATCGTAGCACCCCAACATTGTTTCTGTTGTTAGAATAAGACCTTCAATAGGTAAATAAGAAAAGGTCCTATCAAAATTTTCACAGATATTTATTTTTTTTATCTACCTGTAGACAAAGGCAAACAAGGTAAATGTAAATGTGACAAAAGACAACAAAAAAACATTAGTATTTAATATCGAACATTGACATTATATTTATCCAATCAATAAGATTTAAATCTTCTTTTGAAAGCAAAATTAGCAAAATCCTGGTTACTTTTCATTGCAGACAGAAATGCCATACATAAATTTTCAAGAGAGACTGGATCTGCTGAATACATAAACTGACCTTGAGTTGATGTTGATCCAGAGAACCAGATTTGATCGAGAAGGAATTCTTTGTCTCGCTTCAAAGTTAAAACATATACTTTCACCACCAACACAAAGGAACAGAAGTTTTAGTTCCTCATTTAAATTATTAACAACCCTGAGGTACTTGGCCAGTGGCCACATTGAGTTGAATGTGGGCAATTTAAATGGGATGTCGCAGCCAAGTGTGTCCCGTGTTGTGGCAGAGACAGTTGCTGCCTTAAGTTGTCCTGAGATGTCAGGACATTTCATACAGTTCCCAACTACACGGGACAAAATAAACTACAACAAAAAACTCAGTTTTATGAGGTGGCAGGTTGTCTAAATGTAATAGGTGTGATAGATGGCAACCATATTCAGATAAAGGCCCCCTCTTTTGATGAACCTGCCTACATCAACAGAATGGGTTATCATTCTATTAATGCCCAAGTTAGTACCAAATTTCGCCGTGGAATTTTTCAGTATGTGCCAAAAAGCATTTTCATCATCCATCCTCATCATTCATATCAATGTAGCATCTGTTTTTTTTCTCATTCGTTGTTAATCTTGCCAAAATGTATGTTATTGATGTTAAAATGTTAATCGACCAAAATGTGATTTAAATGCTACAGATATCTTATATTAAATAAAAAGAATATGACAGAAATGCTATATATAATTGATGTGTGTGAATTAATTTTGAAATCTATTATACAAAAGGAATGGAAAACACAAGTTTCCAAATTTTTATATTATTTGTGTGTTTAACATTGCTGTAAACAATAAAACCTACAGCTGTTTATTGTTAGCTTGATACATTGTTTTCTTACTAAATTCAACGAAGAAATTTACCCTGAAAAAGTTGCAGTTTAATCAAGGAAACACTGTTTCATCACAGTGTGACGTTTACGTCTTTTTTCTCCATGAAAACACTGTTATATTTTGTCTGAATGTGCATGTGGCATGATGGTACTGATTTGGATCATATTTTTTTTTTGTTATAACAGAGTTATGCTAGAATCAAAACACACTACATTAAAAACCGTGGTTTATAAGTGGCTCTATGTGTTATCATGCTTGTTAATTATCACTCAGGCCTTTGGCCCAAAGGGTAAATTTCTTCACATCATAACTCATAAACATTGTAAAATCACCAGTTGAACATGAAATCATCATTGTTTTTCCTTCAATTCCTTTGTATTGTAATTTTCATTGTTTTAATATCCAAGTGTAAAATTTGCAAGTATACACCTATGTAATGATTTACACATAAAAAGGAATATTTTTAGGTACTGTAGATTGATCTGCTTTTCATTTAGCTGGATTCTTTTGTAGGTTGTTTTCAACAGTGCCTTCCTGCTAATTGACGTTGTGGCAAGATGGCCCGGGGCCACTCATGATAGCAGAGTGTTGAGGGAAAGTGGCCTTTGGCAAATGCTTGAAGGTGGTGTACTTGGGGGTAGGGACAGCTTTCTTCTCGGGGATAGTGGGTACCCATGCAAAAAGTGGCTAATGACGCCATTTCTTAATCCCACACCTGGGTCACAGACAAGTTACAATAGGTAAGTAAGATAGTAATTACTGGTACCTTTTAGAGTAGCTTTATTTCCTAAATTCAAAATAAAATGACTGAACATGAGTTAAAATGGCCCTTTTAGTAACCCCTCCTGCACTAGCCAGGAATCACACCGGGTGGCCCCGAATACAGCAATAAGACGATCAGATATGTCTGGTGCATATATGTAAATGTAATACAAACATAATTATAAGACATGAAAAACCAAAAAACAACAACACTCAATTATGATGCTATAACTTGTATATACATTTGAAATTCAAATCTTTTTATATTCTAAGAATTTGTTACCTTACACTCTCATATCTTTCACATTTTGTTTATTAATTTGTTCATAAGTGTGTTAAACAAACAAAGAAATAAAAGCGAAAATAAATTGACTGATATGATGGATAAAATATTTATCATTTTGATGATGATGATTTACAAATGATCTTAGATTAAATAATGCAGTTTTACAATTAAAAGTAATTGTATTAGTATTTCTTAGTGATCATAATTCTTCCATAAGCACATAAGATAGAAATAAAATATACTCTTTGCTCATTGTCCTGCAAATCTTTTTATTCAGAGCACATAAGAGCACAAGATTATTTGTTGAAAGGAGAATTGGCCAGGTCAAGAAGCGATGGGGAATTCTTCAAGGAGAAATCAGATTAAATCCAGCTAAAGTGTGCCAGTAAGGCCTGATAGCAGTTTTATGCCTATCCGTTTGTTTACCCATTAAGTGACCTTACTAATAATTGTTTCTTGCAGACTGATATCATCTAATGGAATAAACACCTTTTGCCTTAAATTTGACTATAACAAGTACCAAAAACTGGAATCAATAATGTAAATTTCACTTGTAAAAAGAGAAAAATAGCAATCTAATTCAACAGATTTGTTGCCTTTCAGAGTAATAGTTGCATGTTTGGTTTTACACAATATTTGCAAGGCTAGAAACATTCCTATGCCATGAGCAGCCATGCCACAGCCAGCGGACAATGCTGATGGTCAGCAAATCAACAACATCAATGTGCCACAAGACGGCCTGCGGTATAGGAATTACATCTGTCAAACATATTTTTAGGTATATTTATGAGCTCAAGGTAAGCTTGTGTGGTGGCTTTTGTCCGTCCATGCAGCTGTTGTCAACTTTTATTAATAAATTACTTCTTCTGCTAACACTCTTGATGAATTTTAATTACACTTTGCATTATTCATCTATATGAGGTCCTCTTAAAAGTTTGGTTCATTTTTGTTTTGATTGGTCAAAAAAGTGAGTCACAATACCTATACATAGATTTGTAAACTCAAAATGTGTCCAGGGACAAAAATGCCCACGCATAAGTGCACTGTCAATAGAAAAAAAATAGAAG
Organism: Sinonovacula constricta; assembly: GCA_007844125.1. NCBI lineage: Eukaryota > Metazoa > Mollusca > Bivalvia > Cardiida > Solecurtidae > Sinonovacula > Sinonovacula constricta. Next base: position 60,385,318 of record CM017560.1, on the reverse strand, counting down.
TAACAAAAGGCCATAACTTGGAGTAGGAATTTGAAAATGAAGTTAAATGTTCAATTTCATCTCTGTTACATGAATGAAAAAACTATTGGGAAAAATAGTTACTACATGTAGTTGAGATATAAGAACTGCTGGTAAAAAATACATCCCCTTCAAGTAAAGAATGTAACCATACACTTATTGATTTATCAACTTTACATCATATGCACGTGAAAAATGTATCCAGATATTTCTTTTTAAAAGAAGAGCAAAAACCTGTTTTGATAATTTCTAACTTTGTCTATTTCCAGACCAAAAGTAGCAAATACATAATATAATAAAAATAACTACAGAACATAAAGATAAAAACGCTCAGGCTAAAGTACTAAGTGACAACCTAGTTTTTGACTAGATTAGAAAGGGAGATGACAATGATAAAGAAACAACTATTCCTCCATCTTCTTAAGCTTGGCCTCATAGTTCCTAATCTGCAATTCAAGTTTCCTCTTTCTTAGGTTGCAGATAATTTGGCAATGGTGGCTGAAGGTACATGGGCAGGTTCTGAAAAAATCAGTCAGGATAAAATTTGCTATGACTTTAATTAAAAGGACTAGTGACCAAGTTGTTACGAATTTGAGATATACAAATATGTTTTAAAGGCCAGTCTATACAAAAACACAAAGTTTGAAATAATATAAGGATTACTGGTAGTTATTTTTTGTATGTATAGAAAATATTTCAATTACAGTGATGTACTTGCATTAGGCAATCAATACGTTAATATGTTATCTAAAATATGTGTCTTAAACAACACTTTACTCTTTATTCCAATCAGAGACTTTATTAAGATTACCTTGATACTTGAATAGCTTAACTAAGGTCAGCTTTTTGCCCAATATTTGGGAGTTCCTGCTTCATTGGTGTGGCTCTAAAATAAAAAAAATCCAAAGTTACAAAATCACAAATCATGGAAAGTGGGACTACATTAACATAACAACAAATCAAGAATTAATTATAAACAAATCTGTTCACAAATATACATGGAGATAGTATGTCATTTTAAAGATACAAATGCTTATGCTAAAGGAAATTGTAATGGCACTTGCCTTTTTGCAGAACTAATACATTGAGAAAACTTTAATAGTCAATTTAACTCATAGTGTAATGAATACTTAAGAAGCAGCATCTAAACTTAGCTAAAAAAGTAAACACATTGAATATAGTAAAATGTACATTGTATGTTGATTTAGACAATTACAAGTATTAGAAATGGGTCAGAAATAAACGTATTTCAACTGTGATGGTTAAACAATAATGTAGGGGAGAGTATATTAATTCAAAATAAGAAGTGGTTGTTGTATAATTCTGGTAGAAATTTAGACTAAAGTAGGGCAAAGAAATTTTAAACAATGACATTTAATTGCTTACATGTCCTGTTAAGCTCTGACCTGGGGAATTGTATTTTCATCTTTTTCTATGCTATGTAGAAGGGAAAGTTATGTGAAAATGTATTATTTAAATAACTGTGTACTTTGTAATATATGACAGTGTATGACAGTGTATGTTATTATGTATGAATACCTGGTATTTTTTCTATCAACTGTACTGTCCATCTGTCTGTTTGCCTGTATATCCCAGTTTTTTCTCAAATGAAGTGTTACTACTGTTAACAAAAACATCATTCAAGTGTCATCACATTGTAAACATGCATTCAACTGTGTCAAGTGCATATTTTTCACATTTAGGTAACTTTCAGATTGAAATGATATGTCCTCAGTACTTCATTTGCATATACAACATTCTTTGACTATGGCAATTAAACAATGAATATAAATATAAAAGTAAAAAAATAATCACTTGGCAGAATAATAACAGGCTGTTTTTGATTGTGGCTACTATGACTGGCAAATGGGTAGTTTGATACAATGTGTCTGATACATACTATGTAGTTAATTACACAATTGTGTAAAAAAGACTGTCTTATAAACAGTCGACATCATTGTTACATGGTTATAGTAATTGATAAATGGATAAGAAATTGTACACATTATATATACCCTGCCTGGTTTCAGGATAAGAATATGCTAGCTGTTGAAGCAAACGTTTCTTATGAGGTAATCATACGTGTTCCTCAACTGATTGGAAGTTGTGTCCATGGTTGCAGCAACCACTCCTTAAATGGAAACTGTTTCTCTTCCAATCACGTCCATCACTGCATGGGTGATGATGGACATGCGCTTTTCCGCTGGCCCACCTGGTCCACCACCTGAATAAAAATGTTTAAAATTGATACAGAAACTTTGTACAAATAACAGGATTATGCAGATATTTAGATACTGGCAGTCAGGACTTAAACTGGTTTGCATTGATGATTTTTTTAAGCCCCCGAAAGAAAATTCCTGTGAACAGAGGCTGTATTTGTGAGGCAATATTAACATTAACTTGGTCAGAATGTATGTCTGCATGAAATCCAAGTCAAATTATAAACTAAAGTTTTGTTAATATTTACTAATGTCCACTTATTAAATAACCCTTTCAGATGAGATACTTTTTTTTTCATGTCATTTAATTGCTAATGTTTGTTTACTAAACCAATCACAGGGTTACTTAATGTTTTATGTATATAAAAGTAGTTATAGAATACTTGTCATAACTAGAGTGTTTATTCTATGACCACATATCTGTTTACAAATTCTGACTTAGCAAATTACAGAAGCAAAAAGTCATCCATATTAGAGATCGAGTTAAAACTGTAGTGGCCATTTCCCTTTTGTAATCTGAGTATATGGCACGGTGTTTTGTTTTGATGTTTTCCCATTTTTTAAGACATCCCTCGCGTTTACAGGAAGCCTGTGCATGAAATTGCTCCTCAATTTCTTGCCACATTTCTCTCTTCAAGTTCTTTGTTATTCCTGAAATTAATAATAATATTAGTAGTAAAATGTCAAAAAATATAAATAAAAATATCATAATATTGTATGAATGCATGTGAGTGCCTGTGTTTTTGTTAGTCATATTTATGAGTCTGTCATTTGTAACCATCAAATTTGTGTTATCGAACATTGCATGTAATACTTTTAAAGAATAATATTCAATATAAGGTTTAGTACAGAAAAAGATGCCAATGTTTATGTAAAACCCATTGTATTGAGGACAAAAAATAAAATGTTTCAACCAACAAAATATCTGATGTATGTTCCTTTTAATTTGCCCTATCCCTTAAAATGTGTTATTTTATATACCCATTATTTTTTTAGGTGAGGGTTGCACGTCCTGTGATTTTGCTTGATAAAATTTTTATCACTATATAAACATTTCCCAACTAAAATTGTTTTTTTCCGCCACAAATATTTGTACACATTTGAACCAAACTGTTCAGTTGAAAATGCCAAAAGCAGACTGGTTATGAAAAGAAATACACCAAAAGACTACAATAAAAAGTTATTTTTATATTTATAATTTCCTATTCTAAAAATGAAAACATTAATTTAATTCCTTTTTGGCTGTAATGATAAATGATTGTTAATATGCTGTGGGTATGAGCAAGCTGAAGCTGATTGTTACCAAATCAATTCAAAATGATATAAAACCCATGTCATTAAGTTTCTTTATGAATAAGAACACCCATTAATTCCTTGAGTAATAGTAAAAAGGATTTATTAATCTGCCAATAAATAAATTAATTACTTGATGCAGTTGTGTAGACTAGTTTCAGTTTTGTAAACAATCTCTTGACAGGTATGTCCTCAAATACAAATTACTTATGCCATAGATCAGTAGGCATTGTAGTTTGGATAGATATTTACGATAAATTATAAATCAATTAATCATTTTAACACTTACCATTCCCAAACCGAGCTTTCTCCACTTTATAGTTGGTCAGGCTAGGAATATGCTGATTAGCCTGTGCCAGCAATTCCACTAGCAGAAGGTTATCCTGGGCAGAAAAGTTTGGTGCTCTGTTTTTTACTTCCATTGTTTAGTTATCTACTTACATTTGATTTGTTCGTCTGCTTGTAAATAATGAACACCCGCTTGCGTAATTGGTTTCCATTGTCGTGCTGTTTGATGCTCGTTTAGTTTTACAAATAAAAAATGGCAGGATAATGGAGTTTCAACAGAAGACGAGACTCTCAGAATCATGCCATTCTTGTAAAACCCTGTCTGCACGAAACATTCAATTTTTTGTTTACAATTCTTCGACGTCTCAACATTCGTCCACCATTTTGAATTGTGACAAGTGCGCGCCTATTCGATACATTTCGGACACTTTTTACGAATAAAAACCTGAGTGTGCCGAACGATCCGCGCAATGTCGCGCGTCTCATCTTGACAACCGAAATGAAAAATTTCCTTAAATAATTTTTCCCTTGAGGATTTTTCTTAGATAAGATTGACTTAAGTTTCTTTATGAATAACAACTTGAGTGATTTTCTTACCTAAGTGAAAAATATGACTTAAGTTTTTTCCTAAGAAATAAACTTAAGATTCTTTATGAATATGACCCCTGGTGTTCCAGAATGTGTCCAACAACTGAGATTAGTAACTGAAATCAGCATCTGGAATCGCCCAGATGGTGGCACATCTTCATGACCACGCATGGTGCATTTGTTAGATTTTAATTTATTTTAATATACTGACATTCTGTCCAAGCATATTGCAGTGGCCACCCGATTTGTTTCCAGTCCTTAAAGGCATATTACCACGTTATGCCATTTCGTAGTAGGGAACGTCTAGGGTCAGATAGGAAGTCAATAATGTTATAATTGGGCACACAAAACTGTCTGACTACTACTATTTCTAACTCGTCGGTTCTTTTTTTAATAAACAGGGATATATAATTAACTTTAAGCAGCCCATATGGCAAGGTTTGGTAGAAATGCAGTTGTCCTAAGTTTAATCGTGCGATGCCGCAACAGTCAACAAAGGCGGATTGTTTGGGGATGGTAAAGTACACAAATATTTACATTTTACAGTGTTAATTAATTGAAATGATTTTATGAAAGGGATAAGATAGGAATGATACCATTACAGAATTTAAGATTACAAAGGAAACACTCTTTACATTAAAATTGATATTTAGCTCAGAATTGCTTTCTGACGAAGTGAATCCCTTCATTCTTTTAGCAGAAAACAGTACTCGACAGAACAAATTGTAAATAAATGTGATATGAAGTGATATAAAGTGGGCCTGGGACAATGACTTTGAATAAATAAGAATATTGAAGCATTAATAAGCTGTAACAACATTCTTAAAAAAACTACATGTTTGTTACGTTTATAGATATGGTTTTGCCTATCTATTAGGAAATATCTCAAAAAGATTCCCTAAAACATGCAAAGGATTTGTCCAAAAATGTTTTGAAGTGTCGGACATATCAAAATGCATGAGATTTTAAAACGATGTGACAAAAAACTACAGCCGTTCTTGGTAATATTTAGAAAAGGATCAAGATGTTTGGATAAACTAAAATTAAAAAGAAACACATGCATGGTTTTAATGTGACTCGTATGCTTTGAAATTGAAAATAGATAAGCTTGTTTTGACATAGCGCTGGTGAAAGAGAATGCACCACATTAGATAGGAAAGACTTAAAGAGGTTATACGTTTTAAAATAACATATCATAAAAAGCTGAGGATTTATCAGCAGTTGGCATATTATATAGCAAAGGTACAGCAAATTCCGATGTTATACCTACTGTGCAATCATACTTAAAGTGCATAGAGACTGCTCAAGTTGCCTTACCTATACAGTACACGACTGGAGAAGTAAAGAGACAAAAATCCATCAGCGACTGTCCAATTATGGCTTTAAGTCACTTTTTTCATACAGTCTCAACAAAATGACCGGTCATCGTGTAATTTAAAAGAATTCAATTTTTTTGACTTTAAAAGTGTCAATTGCAAGCAATGAAGTACAACAAAGGATTCCCGGCTTGTAACCGTAAGCAAAACATTTTCTGATAAGTTTTGTTAAGTGGTCATACAAGTTATTGAGACTATTGATTTTCTTTAGCTGCTTAATATTCATGTGCGGAATATTTCTAAATCTGCATTCGTATATAACTGCAATATATTCTTGAATATTTAGTTTAAACAGATTTCACTATTAATGTTAACATTTAAAATATACCTGAACACAAATACCATGTCTAATATACTTTGACGTGAATAGTTGTGTCTGGACACACACTACTTTCTCCGAGGCATGGAGACTGACTTAAGCAGGTTCATTCCGCCGTTCTTTCGAAATCTCATTCAGAGGTAAATACACGGAACGCAGTTCACGATTCAAAATCTTACTGACATATCATTTTGTAAAATAAAACAATTTCAAACAATTTAATGCACCATTAGGTAAAACAATTTAATGCCCATAACAACCCCTTATTGTCTTGTACATTTTTCCCGTAAAAGCCGACTTCGACATTGCTTTCATCTGGTGATAATATATAACGTACAAACATTTTAAGTTATTGAGCGGACCACGCTAAAACTTCCTTGTATCTTTCTTCGCTTGAGTGCGTTAGCTATCTTTTGAAATTAGTTATCTTCCTTGTGGATAAAGTACACTTATACTGACCTAGATTAGTAATTACATTATGTATTGGTGTAACCTCCATGTAATCTGTTCGAACTTACATAAAATGCCATGTCGGAATTTATTAGAACATCATAGCATTGTACATAGTCACCCACTCAGCATATCAATTACAAATTTGTAAACAAAAAGCTATTAGTTGTCGTCAAATGTTTTAAGTCAATGTCGAATGATTATGCATATATTTGTTATTTAAAAACACACTAAGCGTTTGATATGGTTAATTATTGTCCACTAATTAAAAATGTGTGTTTTGTATATGTTATATCTTCATAAAATTATATTCTACAAACCCGTTTCTATCGTGCGTCGGCCATTCGATGTAACAAGAGACGTTTATGGATTTTTCACCAAGCATTATGTCCTTATTGATCATTTTATAATACTTGTATTGAAAATGTGTCGTTTGACACTGTGTTGCTTTTTCGCCTTTACTTTTAAATGGCAAATGTATGTGCCTATTGATATTGTTCAAATGTTAGTATATGTTGGATATATAACATAACCTCAACCTTTTTCGTAAATGTCCTTAACTGAATTAACATTCACTCATTATCGGTACATATCTAAATACCAGATATTGTGGGGTTTATTCTATTGTATTTGGCACTTGTGGACTTCAGTTTTAAAGGACTGAACCTTGTTAAAGTCGAATGTACGATTAATTATCTGTACCATTTAATACCTCGTTATTCGATATATTTTATTTACAACAGCAAATTAATAAATGTACAAAAGTTATGTTCATATGTACATTTAACCTGAAAAATGGTATATATTAAATAAATACAATGCATGACATTAATAAATATTTAGATGTTCTTGTTTACGTTGTGTACGCATCTAAGCTTTTGAAGCGTTATACGAGGCACATTGTCTATGACAAATACAACAATAACTACGACTACTTCTACGACTTCGACCTGTACAACAACAACAACAACTACTGATACTACTACTACTACTACTACTACTACTACTACTACTACTACTACTACTACTACTGTTACTACTACTACAGCTACTACTACCACCACCACTACTACTACAACAACTTCAAAAAAACAACAACTATTACTACTACTAAAACAACAAAAACAACTACTGCTACTTCAACAACAACAACAAAGTTGCCGTTCTTGCAAACATTACACAATTAAAAGGTAAGCAATACATAAAGGTATAAATACTAGATTTCTTTTCGAAAAGTTGGATACGAATTAAGAAGACATTATGTATATTGATCATAAACAACTTGGCAACAGAGAGCTTGTCTGGTATTGCGATTAGGATGCACACATACAAGACACATGTTTCTTGTGGAACAACACAATCTTGTCTAAGTAAATTATAATTATCGACAAGTGCAATACGGTGGGTTCTTCAAACGAAACATCTTGTGGCAAATCTGACCACACATAAAGCATTAAAGGAAATGAATTAACTTGACACTTGTAAAAAACAAATCAAACGCGAGAGTACCCATAATGATGATCGGTATTTGGAATTAGAAATTTACAAACTGCACAATAGCACCCTACAATAGATGAATGTGCCTACAGTTTTATACAGTTTAATTATCTATAAATGTATTCCATAGATAATTTGCAACAAAACACTGTATATACTGTTTATGTTGTATATACACGGGAACAACAACACACTAGTTTAACAGAAGACAGTTCTTAAACAACACAATATAGCAACAACAACGACAAAAAACAACAACAACAACAACAACAACAACAACAAAAACACAGTGCATATAGATATAAACGCTCCATAGTAATATCTTCTGTTTACAAACTGTATCGTATAAGTTTGTATGAAGCAGCATATACAGGATGGTTTATGTCATCGTGTGTAATGTTAACGTTTACTTCCCGGTCAATAACACCCTTAAATATTATGCGTATGTCGATAAAGGCTGGTGTTGCATCTAAAAAAATAACGAATTATTATATTAAAATGTATTCCATTTGCTTCAGTGCCTGGATAATGATATTTGTATTTTCAATCGCAAACGGTAAGTCTTTAACTCCGATACTGCTATCAAGACACGTCTGTATATATAACTACTGTAACTTTACTACCGCTAATATCACATCAACAACAACAATAACAACAACAACAACAACAACTACTACTACTACTACTACTACTTCTATTAAAACAACTACTACTACTACTACTACTACTACTACTACTACTACAACTATTACTACTACTTCTACTACTTCTATTTCAACTACTACTACTACTACTACTACTACTACTACTACTACTACTACTACTACTACTACTACTACTACTACTACTACAACAACTACTACTACTACTACTACTACAACTACTTCTACTACAACTAATACTACTACTACTACTACTACTGCTACAACAAAAACTACTGCTACTACTACTACTTCTACTACTACTACTATTACAACTACTACTACTACTACTACTTCTGCTACTACTACTACTACTACTGGTACTTACCAATGTTAATATTCCTTATTAATAATAAATGCATATCCATCATTGCTTAAATAATCTGCTTTGTCATATGCGTTTCATTTTTAAACGTTTTTTTTTTTCAGTATCTCATTTTCTTTCGCATTGTTAAAAGTTTTAGAAAGAAAGATATTGGTTTGATAATTTTTCGTTAATAAACAAGTGTTGTTTGCAGCAACAGTATGATGTTTTTATGTCCGTGACCTGAGATAGATTATCCCAAAAAATCATAGTGTACAGGGGTTGCGGATATATTACGCTTGTCGTCAAACTAGATACGTATTTTTTAAATCTTGAACTGGAAAATATTAAAATATCCTAATATGAGAAGAACTACAAACATTCCAGTTTCGATTACCCCTATACAGAATTACATTAAAGTTAATGTAGATGTGTCAAACACTCGGAGAGGAAACAATACGCATGAAAGCTATAATCAGTAACATTTTGTTCAAACGGCGTGACGGCAAAAGAAAGACACGCCAGAATTGGAATAGATTGAATAGGGCAATTTTTATGCAATAATTATCTTCGTGTATAAAAGATTTCATGGATTGCCATTCAAAATGCTTTCGATTGAATATACAAATATTTCCAGATTTAAATCGAGGCATCCTTTTAAAATAACGTCATTGATAACCTTTACACATAAAACCTTTTGTATTCTTCAATGTTCAACGCATTTACATAAATTCGTAGCGCACATCCTTTATATTATAAAGAGAATACCAGGTTAGTGTTGATATAGATAAATTGTATCATGCGAGGCTAAGAAAATCAGAATGCACGAGACTCTGCCGACTGCTTTCTGATTTTCGGGCCGAGCATGATAACATTTATTTATATCAACACTGACCTGGTATTATTTTTATCCCACCACCAAACGTTCTTTTCAGATTTATTAAAAAGGGAAACATTTAAATTTACCGCTACTGCTCCTCCCCTACATGATTCATGCGCGTGCATAGAGTTATTCGGACAATAAACAAGTTATTTCTTTTATTTTATTTTCACTATACATAAGGATGTTTATTTGATTGATGACGATAATAAAAAATAATGGTTAGAAATTAACAAAAAGCACACCCTCGTGTAAAGTTATACATCTAGTCTGTTCTGTCAAGGACGTGTACCATTAAATTTGCTACGTACGTGATGAAGAAACGCTAATTACATTCGAGGTTTGAGTGTGTTTGGGGTTGTAGCAAATAGTTTCCTCGTGGATTTTAATTGTTGATGACATTGAAATTCTGAACATTGAATATAGCGCCATAAAATTTCGAATATAGTTGTGCTTTTGACAGGGTGACTTGCGAAATTTTGAGAAATGTTGAAATTAGAGGTGGTTTGTTGGTGATCATGTTTAAGACTAGAAATTGTGATTTATTAGCATATTTTTCCAGATCTGTGCAGTCAGCTGTATTTGGTTCAACCAAAGATTGAGCTCTATCTAAATCATGTGCATGCTCATCATGTAACGACATTTTATCATCATGTTATACCTCAGTTTCGGCAGCTGATTGCTGCTTTCTGAGACAGTCACTGATTCATGATCGAATTTTGCCTCGAAGTCCTCCTAGCTCATCTCTACAACACTGCTTTGGTTTCACACGATTCTTCATCCAATTCTTTCAATTCACACCAAATAACATCAAAACAACAGGAATTCACATAATTTTTTACAGTTGTTTTTATTGTTGTAGACTACAAAATCGTATTTTTTTTTTATTTTAGTACTATTCATAATCAATTTTAATCATGTGCCTGTATTAATTTTGTTTCAGTTTTTGCAGTTTTTGAATTGTAAAGGTGCCCATTTTGATAAATAAAGCTTACACACACACACACACACACACACACACACACACACACACACACACACACACACACACACACACACACACACACACACACACACACACACACACACACGCACGCACGCACACACACACACACACACACACACACACACACAAACACACATATGTATATATACATATTTTCTATATCATTTTTAAATAGAACTTCGGAAGGTAGCGATGAACTGTCCGGTTAGCTCAGTCGGTTTAGATGCCGCTACTTAAATTTTCAATCCTGCAGGACAGAGATCGAGACCTCGATCACCCCCCTTTCAAATGGCATCGTTTGCACTTTTTAACCAATCTTTATATTATGGACATTTTGGGGTGATCACAAGCATAATTACGCAATATATGAGTTTCCTTAACGTAAACATTTCTGATCTTGTCGTCAAAAAAGTAGTCCGGCTTAGAGCATGTGCGCGAATATCGGTTGATAAAGCTCATCTTTATCACACGGGTTATATCAACCGATGACTACGGAGATGGTGGGATAAAATTAGATGTTTATGATCCCTAACATGGCATTCTGTCTTGTTTTAAAACACTAGCTCTGAATGACAAAACTCTAACTGAATATACAATTTCAAAAACATGTATACAATTAAGTGATAAATGTATATACAATGTCAACAGGTCAGTATAGTCGTAATTTACTAGTTTAATAGATGTTATCGATTCATGACGAAAACATTTTTTTAGAATTGTTTTACTTCAGGCACGTCTAACCTGACCCTACCGCCATCTGTCAACTGTGGAGCCTGGGCTGAGTTGATGTGTTCATCCACTGACTGTAACCAGGGTTATATATTCTTCAGAGATGGCGTCACCTTATATAACAATGGTGGTCCAATGCCTGGAGCTGACCCAGCCAGGTACTCTGCTACTGTAACATCCAACAGTCAGGTGCTGCTTACCATCAACAATATTCAACTCTCAGATGCTGTGGATTACCGGTGTACCTGTGGATTTGATGAATATTCAGCTACACAAACACTTAGATATGAATGTAAGTCGGTACTCTGTCTTTTATACTTGACTCACGCGTTTATCCTCCCCAGTTTGAAATCTTTTATTGTTAATCATTTTAGTTAATCAGAGTGTAAATTCAACATAAACATATCACACTTGTCATCACAAAGAAAGCTGTTTGATTGATGTTAATGCCATAAAAGCAAACCTCGCATTGTGATTTAGTATCTAAACAGTTTTAATATGATGTTTATTCTGCACATCTGTGATATTGAGATAAACTGGTCAATGTTTTACAGTGGCAAAGCATGCTGTGATATCGAGTTTCCAAAAAGATTTTTAACGAGTTTTACAGTGGTAAAATCTGACCGTGTACTTAAAAAATACTAAGTGAATCAACAGATTACCATCATTATTGGAGACCCCACACAAATAAACAAACGATTTTACGTATTGAGAACATAAGACTTTTATAACAATGTATTTGACCATGTTTTAACCACATTGTTAAAAGCTATTTAATAAACATTCAAACATATTTATATAAACTGCTTTATAAAGTGTAAACTGTTTGCATAGTCCTTTTAATAAACGTATAATTAGATATTCTAAGGTATATTGCTTTAAATACGTACCTTTCTTTGGCATTATTGATAGTATATAGATATTATTTAATTGTGAAGACAATGTTTTGACTCTAACCTAAACTTAATTCTTTAAAACAGATAGTAAGACGAATAAAAGAAAATACACATTGCTGTCGATTTGTGGCTGATGTCACGTCTTTGTTCTTTTTATAAAATACTTTCTGAGAAAATGAATATACATATATAGCAGTGAAGTATCAAAATGAAGATTTACCTTCGTAGCGTATATCTACTCTCAATCCGATGACAAATAACTGAATTTCCCAAATCACAAACACCGGAGAACAATTTTATTAATTCACAGTGACCGCGTGTTTAGACGAGAATGCGATTACCCTTTTATTGTTCGCTCACCTGTTATTTCATCTCCGATGACATTTTGTTATTTAAACAGCGTTGCTCTTTCATAAAAAGCTCATCAGATCTCTACGCTCTATTCCTTCTGACCCTAGTCAAACAGTGTAGACCGAGTTGAGACATATATATGAATTTTAAAAGGCATAATCTGATCAGGGACTAAACAGTCGGCAGAAATATTATAAGAAAATTAAATGGTTAGATCAAACTGTATGTATACCGTCTCGGTTACGCCCGGGTAAAACCACATTAAGAAAACGTTGTGCCATTTTGCATCATCTACTTCTTTCTAGTTTATAAAGTAGTTTTTGAAGATTTTTTTGTGTTCAAACTAAATCTGATAATGTGTCAATACGATCATATTCATGACCTGTTTATAAAACTGTTCTTCTTATTTTGACATTGTTTCTTCCTTATTCATGCTTGTATACATACCGTTTTTTAACGTTATTTTATCAATGTAGTTTTGGTCAATCTACTTCAACTTCACTTACTAGACTTTTTACCAGTTATCAAATAATGGCCAACATGTAAAACCACAATGTCAAAGCGTTGTGTTATTCTGTACCATCTACCTCTTTCTACTTTATAGTGTAGTTTCATGAAGGTTTTATGTGTCAAAATATCACTAATCCAGACCATTTGTTTTATCAAAGTTTCTTGTTATCTTGACATTGACTCATTTTCATTACTATTCATGCTTGTATATTTATGTACATAAAATCATCCTATCATCGCAATAGTTTATCATAGTTTTTATCATTACTATTGTTACAGTCATTTTTATCATGTTTTATCATAGATATGACATCACGGTTGTAACAAACATTTTACCATGATTTTAAATTACCAAAACAGTAGTAACTTAATACATAAAAAGCTTCCGTTAATTGTAATCAATAGTCAAATATCCAAGAAATGGTTGTACAGTTGATGGTTTACTTATGTTTTAATTATTTGACAACATTGTTTTGTGACTTGAAATAACAACACCTTAAATATACAGGTCTTGGTTTATTGAATCGTTATTAGCACTATATACTTTAAAAAATGAACAGAATCCACATTGTTTATAGTATAATCGCATCTTCGAGTGCATCTAAATGTGAAAAATAACATACTGTATTAGAGAACTCACTAGGAAAATGTCCTCATATGATTCTACCGTACACAGTACTTGCTCGTCAGGTTTTCCTCCGTTCTGTTCTTTGGTATGTGGCGGTGCGGTCGTTTCCGAAAAAAAGATCGAATTTCTGTGACAATCCGTTCTGCTTTTTCGACGACTTGCTGATGATTTCTAACACTTCTTTTTTTAGTTTGTTCTCCACTCTTTCCACCTGTCCATATAATGATAATGTTAATCTGGTATGAGCGTGATCTAACAAAATATCATATCTGCGTTGGTCCTCTGCTGCTGTGACACAGTGTGTGACGCGGATGTTAAAAGTTTCACAACAATCAACATGTTTGCGTTAGTAGTATCGTAGATTGTATTGATATGATATCAACACAAGACCGTGGCTTATATAGGCCCCCGAATAATGTAGCAAAACTACTTTTTTACTTGCCACGATAACCGATGAAGGCACGTAGGATAAATTTTATTTGTATTTTCGCATTAATTATGTCTCTTTAATGGCAAACCTTTTCAGAGGTGTGCGCAATTACTTGTTTTTAAAATAATTTGTGTGTGTTGTCGTTCTAAGTTAACCATATCATTTGTATTCATAATTGACACGGGTGAGGCGATAGAAACTAGTGATGGCTTCTCACATTTACATTAACTTATTGTTTTATTCAAAGTTGTCAAATATCACGGTGTCGTCATGTTCCAGTTGGTTAATTATTTATCGTAATTCAAGATTTATATAACTTGCAGATGAATCCAGGTCAAGAACTTTACATGCATATATGCGTGCGCGTCCGTGTGTGGGTCTTTAAGTATAGCAATGTTTCGTTAAATATAAATTTCATTTTGTATGGAAGAATACACCGATTGCCTGAAAGTGAACTTGATGATGACTAGCAGTTGGTTTATCTGTTCAGCTGTCAAAATTCGACTGTGGATCTCGAAATGCCTCCGCTATCTTTTAGTACTGTACAGTGCAGTAATAATTATGATTTTCGTGTTTGTTGTAGAAAAGGTATTTAAGTGTCTTGTATAAGGACGACTCTATCGTTCTTCTTCCTTTGCATCTCAACCGCTGTTACATTTTCGACCCATTGTTTACGATGTAGCACGAATGTACCCGATCGCCATAAATGGTAACCGATTGTAACAAATGGCCAGGCTAAATACCCGCGACCCAGTAGTCTTTGCCGAGAACGGTTAGACGAGTCGGCTTTGAATTGTCGTGTCTCACTACGCCTTCTACAATACAATTAGAAGTGTCAAGATCGCAAGTAGACTAATTGTAATATTGTTCTGACGTTCTGTTCTTTCTTGGTGAAAGCATCTGTATCGTAATCTTGGTATTTTATATGTTGCCTGATTAACAACCGATTGTTAACAGAGGCTAATAATAAAGATATTACAAGCAGTATTAAAATACCTTTTGATCTCGAGAAACATGTTTTAACTTGGGAATAAGTTAGCACTACATCAAACAGAAGAGAAATACACGTTTTGAAAAACAAATTGGCATCACCAATACATTCGTCTTCAAAAAACTAGACAAGGTCGACTACTGGACTACATTCAAAACAAGTATCAGAAGAGAGTGTGAATAAAATAATTTTGTTAAACTGAATTGGGACAATATCGAGAAACTTTTTTCTAGAATGAATAAGTATATTCCAAAGAAATCAGTAACAGTCAATATGTTCAATAGATAAACAGACAAGGAGACTAAAAGGTTTGTCACAATTTAACATGTGGACATCAAACCAAACAATCGATGTCACACGGGTGAGCAGATTTCACTCTTACATCATTAACAAACCAGTATCATGTCTTTAAGAGAAACAATAGCAGAAATAATATCTCTTCACCCATGTCGCGTCCCTGAACAGACAGCTCACATATAAAAGGACACATTTGTAATATATTGAATAATCATTTATTTAATCTAAATATCTTCAACACAATTCAACTTTATCGTACATGATATCGCAATCGGTAGAGTGTCAGTTGTAGGTGGGGGGGGGGGGGGGGTGCCCGGTTCGATGCTCGGCCGCGACATACCCAACCCGTTTAAATAGAACTGGCATAGCTCCCTTGCTTACGCTCAAGCAAATATAAGGGTAGTTACAAGACTGGTTGACCCGGTGTCAGGATAATGCGACTGGGTGTGATATCATCCAGGTCTTCACGGCATCCTATTCATAGTGAAGGCAGCACTATATCTGCTTCAAGTGGACACCGTCTTCAAAAAACTGAAATACTGTTGGTGGGACGATAAACCCAACAAACCCAACAAACAATGCAACGTTCAAATCACTTTTGTAATAATAGTTTATGGACATGGTTTCCGATTGTGCTAAGCCACAGTCAGAGAAGGAACACAGGACAAATAGTCGTTATTGGCGATTAGCATCCGTAATACAGACCCAAACTTTCAATCTTAATCCCAACTAGGCTAAAACTGTACGCTTCACTATGCTCCAAACAGGCTGAAAATATATGCGCAACTAGGCTAAAACTGTATGTCCAACATGGCTGAAACTGTATTCCAACTAGGCTGAATCTATATGCCCAAATAGTCTAAAACGACATGCCCAACTAGGCCAAGACAGTATGTTTAAATAGTCTGCAAATGTATGCCCATCTAGGCTAAGCCTCTATGCTCAAATTATCTGAAATTGTATGCCCAAATAACCTCAAATATATATAGTCCCTAATTAGGCTGAAATTTATTCCCATACCGGTAGAATTTAAAGGGTTTTCCATTTATAAAATATTTTGCGAATTTCAATGTACATTCTGCCACCTGCAACCATGGCTAACCGAGAAAAACATCAATCGTGCGAGGTTGCTCAATGTCGAAATCTAAGGTTTGTTAGATGTGCAAATACTAGCACACTAAATGCATGTTTTAACGTGTTTAATAACTAAAATGATCAGAATTACTTTTCTTTCCAGACAGTGTTTTCTGCTGCTAGCTGATACTTGGAATAAGTAATCGTGCCGAGTTGCAAACGTTTCTCATACCCGTTTTAAAGATAATAATTAACTTGACAAAATAACGTAATCATGTTCAAATCGTCCTGCCCTCTGTCTGCCCGTATGTTATTGTCTACTGCAAATTAACCTGGAGCCATACCATTCCTTACTCACATCTCAGTCCACCAATGTCCTGGTCGGTATAACCCGTTGTAATTTAATCTAATCTCTGTCCACCGATGGTCATAGCCGTAACAACCCGTTATAATTTACTGAATCAAGAAAGCAAAACCAAAACGACCAAGCGCATTCTGCGTCATACAATAGGGATATCTCCATATGTTCATAGACAAATTAGAGTCAAAACAAAACTAACTTGTCTTTTAACTAATAAATATACATACATTCTGAAGACAAAATGATTTTCGCTTGCAATCCAAAGACTGCTGGACTATAAAGGAAGTATCTAAGGCGGTGCATACATAGACTGTATATTCCATTTGCCCTATATATAACGGTGCTCATATCAGCTATGCCCCGAATGTACAACAGCAATTCGACCTCCAGTAACGGCGGTTAGTTTTAGCCTTAACCGCTATTGTTGTTGTAGTATAAACCGTCGAGACATTAGCGTTCTCTTTATAATTGCATAATGGCATAATTGCATATACGCATTGTGCATATTTCCGCATACCTAGTCAGAGAAAATGCTATAGAGTTTTAACCTTCAGAAAGGTAAATAAAGTAGAAACTAAAATGAACGCATCTGATACCTTACAATAAATATAATACAAAATTGTAGAGGGCAATTTACATTTTTGTTTTGTTGATAAAGGAATTACTTTATCGAGTATTTATTATGATTTTACTAATTTTTATGTTTTAACCAATTTCTAAAAGACGCAAGTTTTACTAACAATAATCATATCGCTTATTATGTTAGTGTCTTTAGAATATAACATTATAAATATATAATATATGTTGTGCAGCGAGCGGCAATGCCCATTCAGCTAATGCAATTTTGTTTTCAGTTTAAATAATGGAACATTCTGAAAAAGGAGGCAATTATACTGCTCATGCGTAGTTCAAGTCATATCACGTTTTACGTGTCCAATAAGGAAACAACAGACTGCTTTGTGAAGCTACCGTATTAAATGAGTTACTGAAATTAAACGATATCAAAAGCGAACAAAGGAATCTTGCATCACCAAACACCAGCATACGTGATCACGCTATGGTCTTGCGATAGGAACAATGCTTACTATGCTTACCCTTGCCTGTCCAGGGAGTAAAGGAGTATCAGTCTTTAGTTAGAAAAACACTATAAATCTTCTCAGCCGATTCACCACTTGGAGTGGGTAGAAGGACGTGCTCAGTCGTTAGGCCAAATTATGAGAATTATTAAGAAATGAATAACACAGTATGTTTTGAATATATGCACATGTATCTGCTTTGCTGTAATAACCGTTTATATATCCATAATATTGTCATTTTTATAACCGTTACAGCTGGAATAATATATATTTTAATGCGTATACTCGTTCTTTAATACTTTTAAGATAACGTTAAGATTGTGCTTATATTGTTGTATCTCTTTATTTTCTTTTGAATATGTTTCGTACATAAACGCATGACTGAAGATGATCATAAAACTTTGCATTAATTTTAACCTAATTTTTCATCTTGTAGATTCATTTACTTAACTTAATGTCGCAACGTTTTCCGGACCTATGGTACTCCACATGGCCATCGCTATAATGACTATAATTATGACGCTGCATTACATTTCCATTCTAAAACCAGCAACTTACTCTTCAAACATTAAACTTTATTCACGTCATTTTTTTTTAATAAAAACAGAATTTTAGACAGTAAATCTGTGTCAGTCCAAATTTTCCACGCGACTTACTCGTAAGCTAAAATTAGAGAGAACGTTTCGGGTGTGTATCTAACAAGCTGTGCAATGCCATGAGTTTTACTGCTGGCGTCACAAAATACAAGTGCAGCTTGGGGCATGAATGTGCACAAAGGACAGAAGTGCCATTTTGTCTTTAATCTCGAGACATTAGGGTAGATGATAGATAGACGTCTTGAAGAAAATTCGAGAAAAGCAAAGATGTGAAGCCGTCCTAGCATGACGTTAAATGACAGAAAAGCGTTCTCGGAATGCTTAACGATGAAGCTAACGTACATGTCGTTGCAAGGCATTTTTACGTTCAGGAGCCAAAAATGTATCGCCTTCCGGCTAGACTTCGAGACAAACGCCATACACTACAGAGAAAAAAACAGCATTACGTGAAAGGCGGTTTATCGTGACGTCTGCTCAACGTAATTGTTTTATGCTAAGACCTGAATGAGGAGTTGTGCTTTTTTAGGGAAGCATATTCTACTCTGCTTACTGATAATTGAAACCTAAAAGTAATGAGATATGGAGATCATATCGTGATGCCTGTGTCTATCATTCAGCCATTCATCAGACATGTCAATGTTGTCTTGGTGCAGCAGGATAACACCACTGCCCACACTGTCAGACTAACACTAGAATTTATTGAACATAACAATATTAACGTGTTGGCCTGGCAGTCCAGGTTGATCAACTTATCACCTATCGAACACGTTTAAGACTATCTTGCATGTAGGTTATTTTAATGTTTTTAAAAATAAATGGAACGCGAGCAGGCCTTGTGACGAGAATGGTATGGCATTCTATTGCGCGTCGTCAGTAAATTAATAAAAACACGTTCCAGATTTTTTAAAAGTGACCCTTTCATGAGACGTCAGGCAATGGTGATTAACAGGTTTTGTAGTGCATTATTTTTTCTTAGGTTCATGTATATAAGTCTGTAAATTATATGACTTGTTAATATTTTAGTTCTACGTCCTTTTGTTAAAGCGCAAATCAACCCTAAACATGACTGAGTAAACCTTTTGTTTTCAGTTTGTATACACTACACACAGTAATTGTTCATTACGACGTTGTACGTTCTTTTTACATTATTGATATTATCTTTATCGGTTAATGACTTTTATAAGTACCTTATCTATTTTTAAGGCAAGGCTGTCTCAACAACAGCAGTGATAACTGCAAACAAGAAGCTCAGAATAACAATAGACAGGCTCTACCCACAGCCGTCTACTATCGTTACATCACTGGTATGTGTTTGATATAGCGTGTTTTAGTACTGTCAGTAAAATTCGCCTTACCTAGTACCATCTTGTAATGTATTACCTACCGTCATGTACCTTTAGTGTAAATGTCAAACTATAAACAGAAGATTGACATGTGTTTAACTTATGAACCTTAGCAAGAACAAAAGCAATGCAGAATATAAATGGTAAGGGTTGTTAGACGAGCGTATTTGCAACTTTTAAAAGATGAGCGGATAGGCCGTAATACTTGTTAACATCTTTATCAATGATATTTATTTAAATGTATTGATACATTTAAAATAAATATATGTTTTACATAGCTTGTTTATTTTATTTACCTATTATTCTTAAAGATCAATAATACCAGCCAGTTACCAGGCACGTACACGTGTGGGTCCAGCCCTACACTCGCCTCCCACATCACATGTACGTGGAACTCGACAGCATCACTACCTGACGGTAAACATGGTTACACCATAGCAGTCACTACATTAACAGAGGCGTCTCCGGTGTCTGGATCCTTCAAGATAGGTACCTTTATCCTTGTTTGTTATCAGTGGCTAGCACTGGTTATAAAATAATCGCAGTTCAGATCATCGTATGCATAATGTATTGAATCGTATAAAACACGTTTACAGCCTTAAGGGTTTTGATTATGATGCCACTTAATTTACTGTAACTTTGACTGGATAAGTCGTATTATGTAAACGGGGCTCACCAACCATCCATTAATCTGCATGCTGCCTAATATCAATAACTGAAGGCGTTATTCAATATTTGCTTGTTAGAGTGTTATGAGGAGGTTTAAAATCGAAGTATACTTGGTCAATTGCACCTGGAATTTGTATGTAAGCGATTGTTGCAGATTGTGGTTGAGATTTACGGGTGAAGGGAACGGAGCTTTAAATATGACGTAAAAAACGGAAGCAACCAGTAGACGTTTTCTTTTACTTCTAGCTGTGTCCATACTTGCGTGCATCGTAGATATTGATACAGATATTGCACCTTAATTTAGAAAACATTGTAATATGAACATTTCAGCCGAAGAACACCCAAATAACCGATGAACACATTAGGGCTGAGTATTATTAGTATTAATCAGAATGATCGATACGATATTCGTATCGATGCAGTATGCTTGATATCCGAGATAGCATATGCTACTTCTTGTCGTAATGTAGATAAGTTAATGCAGAGGGCCACTGTTATTGACACATTAATACATTGTTTTATAAAAGATTACATACATTATCGTTCATTTTGTTTAAGTAAAGCAGTTGTAGCTCTGTCTGTGTGAATGTTGTATGAAAAAATGAAAAATACAACGTAAATAAAAGTCAAACTTGTATTGAGCGAGCCCCAAGGAAAAGCATATAGTGGTCTTATATAAGTTGTTGCTTAATATAAAATATAACATTGTTGTTTGCATATTATTGAGAATCTGTATGTTTAAAAATAATGTACATAAATAGCAGATATGCTGCAAAATACTAGATTAATAACGGGGGCGTTCTTGGCGTAGTGGTAGTGTTGCCGACTTTTAACTTTTGATGACTTAATGTGAACAGTTCTTCCAGGTTTCCTGCGGTGCGCCGGTGGTTATTCCAAGACATTTGTTTGGGGTCTTCCTCCAGTAAAATAGCTAGATCTCACTATAGTTATCATTACTGGTCGCTGCGGTGTATTTCAAAAACAAAACTTAACAAAACTAGATTAATAAATTTTTAAGTCTACACATTAACTCCTTTTGAATATCAAGTCATGATTTCGAATATCAGATGTGTCTAGCTACATCAAAGAAAATGTTGCTCGGTTAGTAGTTCGTCATGTAAAATACCTTATACCATTTTAAAGTATACATCAATTTATACCTAGTGTAGATATACCACTGTAGTGCCACAAACTGCCGAAAATTGTACATATATTCGGACATGTTTCCGATATAAACGATTTTAAATATCCAAAAGCAGAAAGTAGTGGTATTTCACGATCTTTATAATATTAAACACCATTTATTTAAAATTTTTATTTACAAACACCAAACGTGAAACATTTGTATGTACAAAAAGTCAAGTAAAATTGTTGTCAATCTATGCATAAATTAACCCGCTAGGAATTAACGCTTCTGTTCTAAAGTTCCACTACCATACATGCTGAATAGATATTGGCTGGATGAGGCAGTTATTTTGCTCCGATTACCAGATTGTTAGTTATTATGAAATCTCTCTTGATTGGAAGATCAATACAGTTAATTGTGATACTAATGGTACGTGGGTGGGGTGTAGGAGATTAACGTTCACCCATTCAAAGCGTGATCTTGGATTTTCTCTTTGCAAAATACTGCCATACTTTGCTTTTCGGCCGTGGCATGTTGCAGACGATCTGCTGACGTCATTGAATTTATTCGCTGAAAACTGTAGCGCACAGAATGAAAATCCGCATTTGGAACATTGGTTAGTATAGCATTTGGGCAAATACAGATGTTGCGATTGCTAATCATTTTAATTTCTGGTAAATTGAAAACAAAACGGCCTGAGTTAACATTAATTTTTTACGAATATACAAACTTTCACGGGTGTGTTTCTTCAGTGGCATCCTAGATTCATCCGAGTCAGTTACCCACGTGCAATCAACTGGCTTCTTCGAGAAGTGAGTCCCTCACTCGCATGCATGCTTATATTAAAGCTGCAGCTTTCACAGGATACATGCACTGCACTTTATTCCAACGATCACTTGACATGGAAACTTCCATTCGCTCTTTAGAATCACATCTATGTGACTTAAAACAGGCGGAAATAAACGTGAATAATAACATTGATTGCACACATAAGTAGTATAAAGTCGAAACAGCTGACATGCATATTAAGCAGAGGAATTTATGCCACCCAAGAACATATTAGTCTTTACATTGTTTTCGGAGTTTTGTTGATTGATGGTATTAATGATAATTCAAACACGCCTTTTGGCAAGTTTAACACACTTATTTGTAGATTGTTAGTGCACAAGCGAACAACTGATTTGCACTTAACTTAGGTAAAATGAAACACTCGTCTAGTCTGATCGGGTATCATAGCTAATACAAAAAAGCGTTTAATTTTTTTAAAGCTGTTTTTTGTTTAAATTTGCTTTGGTTTGATTCTCATATGCAAACCCTCTGCTACGGCAGCAGCTATTTCATTGTTTCATTGTCTTCAGTGAGATAGGATAAGGGATGATAATGCCCTTCACTATAATATGATGCACATGGGAAACCACTTGTTGCATATATATATGTTCCAAATTCGACACCGATATTTGAATCGTTTTGGCATGAGTTGAATGCTGTGTATGCATATTTGTTTCAGGTGTTTATTATTTTCTGGGGCTACTGCTTCACTTCAACCTACATGTCGTAGCGGTTATGACATTTTAGGCATACAGGTTAAATTCACAGTTTGTTAAGACTTTTGAGGATGCCGATAAAGAAATCACGTGGCATTAATCTTTCCAGCATATATTGGCATACATTTCAGACAATTTTGACGCATAATTTGTAAACACATTCCATTCATAAGAAACTACAGTTTCAGCATAATTTTGCACACTTATAGAACTGATGTTTTTTGTTGTCCTAAACTTATATGTGTACAGAGCACCAGCTTTTCAGGTGGCTTAGCATTAAAGCGACCGCAATTTATATGTGACGCCTTTGTCAGTTCTCAGAAACCATATCACAAACAAAACACGTTTACTCGGTTAACCGCTTGCCATGTGGTTTACCATAGTTCTGATTGGATAACAAGCTTAAGATATAACTGGATTTGTAAGTTTTTGTTTCTTTGTTTTTGGGATACATCGCAGAGATCAATTATGATTATAATAGCGGCGTCCCACTATTTTGGGCAAGGAAAAACAGCGCACCGCAGGTCAGCTATAAGAACTTGCCAACTTAAATCTTTCGAACCACTATAACACGCAAGTTAACTATTATTATTATTATTATTATTATTATTATTATTATTATTATTATTATTATTATTATTATTATTATTATTATTATTATTATTGTTATTATTATTATTATTATTATTATTATTATTATATATTCAGCTGCTTTTATCAATATAAGATTTTAATAAACCATCTGTAGCAGCTGGCAACTATGGATAATATATTTAGATGATGATGTTAAAGAAATTAGTGAAAATGAGCATTAATAAAAAGGTTTATTTTCAGAGCCCATTTAAAGCTTGTTAGTTTTGAAAGGGCCCTGTGGTTAATTGGAAGGCTGTTCAATATCGTCGGGCCAGCAGGATAAAAGGATCGCTCCCCGAGGCTCGACTTGGTTCTGGGTGTGATCAGGAGTCGTTGATCACCGAAGCAAAGCGGTCTGCCGGGTTGATGAATTTTGATCATATCTAATATGAAGGCTGGTGCAGTGCCATTGATCGCACGGATAGTGTACACCAGAACCTTTAGTCGAAATCCACAATAATTGGAGCAATGTGGTCATACCGGAAATACCGAAAACTAATCTTAAGCGTTCAATAAGTGTCTTGTGGTCCAAAGTATCGAAGGCTGTTGATAAGTCGAGCATAGTCAAAACAGCCACATCACCCCGATCCAATGATTTTAATATATCAGAATGAACGCGAGGGGGTGCCGTTTTAGTCGAACGAAGCTGGGTGTACGCACTCTGAGAGGGCACTGACAACAACCCGCTCCAAGAGTTAACCGGATACAAACGCTTTGCTATGCACTATAAATACAATGCGATCACATGTATGGATTTGCTCAATTCCCTCTCTGTCTCTTTTTTGTGTCTTTGTCTGTGTGTCTCTTTCTCTTTGTCTCTCTCTCTCTATCTCTCTCTCTCTGTTTTTTCTGTCTCTGTCTACGTGTCTGTCTGTCTGTCTCCCTGTCTCTCTCCCTCTCTCTCTCTCTCTCTCTCTCTCTCTCTCTCTCGACTATTCAAACCGGAACACTTTCAATAGCCATAACTGAATTTCGTATTTTATTGTTTTCTTGTAACTAATCTTCAGGCCATTTTAATCATATATTAAAATGAGGAAAATTCAAATAATATTATCATTTCATTACGAAGATATCGTTCCAGGTGTTCATTTGAAAACAGGGATCATTTGAAATATTTGTTTGTAAGTTCATTTAACTTTAATATCAACAGTGGAAGGGTCATTTGATTTGTAAGTACAAACATTCCCATCAACAACAGCAGACACTTAAATATTAATAGGTTATTAAGAAAAGGTCCTATCAAAATGTTCACAGATATTTAAATTTTATCTACCTGCAGACCAAGGCAGACAAGGTAAATGTAAATGTGACATAAAACACAGAGACGAGACATAACACACAAAAAGAAAAACCATCAGTTACCGCCTTGGAACGATCAGTCGGCAAAAGGGCCAACTGGGGTGCTTAAACCTGGTTTGTGGAGCGCTCCAACCTCGCACTTCCTGAAGGTTTTTCTATCAAACAAACAGTGTAAATAAAAATATCCCGTCAAAGTGAAACAACTAACAGTAGGCACCTGCATCGGGTGTTAAAACAGATATAAAGAACTTATAACACGTAACAAAACACAAATTCGTATAGCAAATATCTAACTTACCTTACTAAACACATCTAAAACATACACCCAATTTAAGGTGTTCTGTTCTCAGCAGTTAGTGAGTAATGTAGGTACCATGTAGCATGAAAGCTGTTTCATAAGTTTTGAATTTCAATATCCGAGCTTGTATCTAGACTGAAATATATCAGCATGATTAAATTTGGCTTAGCCAAACAAAAAAAAAAAAAAAAAAAAAACAATTTCGAGCCGTATGTTTACATCAACCTATTAAATCATCAAAATACTTTAATATTATCTGATGTAAAATAATACGTGTTAATCTATATTTGACTTTGTACGCAGTGCTTTAGAAAATAAATAAAAATGTTTTCTTTCTTTTGATGCCTAATAAAGTTATAAACCCTGTCATACAACAACTTATATATTTCAAGATATATTCGAATACATTTGAAAATTGTCTATTATTGCATAAAATGTCCATTTTAATACTTGTCTTGTATTCAAACCACAATTTGTTTAAAAAAAATGATGTTACAGTTACACCAACGTCTCCAACTATCTCCAATCTGTCGACTATTACCAACAACCGTCAAATCCTTGGTGCACAAGACACTCCGCTGACCATCCAGTGTGTATCCAAGGGAGGGACACCCGCCCCTACACTAGCCTGGTACAGGGACAACACGAGTACATCTCCACTGGCACAGTCAACTACATCAAATTCTGTACTGCAACAAGATGGCACATATATGGTGACATTAATCCACAAGTTTACACCAGGTAGAAGCGATGACATGACGCCATTTCTGTGTCGAGTGTTTTATCCTGGAGCTACAACTGGTGCTTCACCTGACCCGAGTCCTGCATCTGCCATCTTGTACCTCGACTGTAAGTTACAAACTCGTTTCAATGTAACACCGAAACACACAATAAAACAACATGTCTGCCCTTAACAGTTTAAATAATACATATATTACTTACAGAAATGTGTCTCATCAAGTTTACATATGCTTTAACTGCCCTTGTGAGCCTTGACAAACGTGATACCAGATCGTGATGTTGTCTGATATGTTTGAGGATAGAAGGATTTAAATCACAATAAAATAATGTTTTGAAGGTACTTTTGCTTTAGCAAAGCAGATTAGGCTTCTTTTCTCTTTTTCTGAATGAATGTTTGTGGTGGCGATATTTTATACTGGTAAATACTCAGAGTATTCACTATTCATTAAATAGTAAGATGGTTTAAACATTTTAATCTACATGCAATCTAACATTCTATAATTTCACGAACATATTTTATCTAGTATTTTGACACACTGTATCCATTTATATATTATATATTTTAACGTTTTTGTTGTGATGATTGGATACAGTAAACCCAGATAAGCCGACAATATCACAGGCAGATGAGGCAGCATCTGGAGGAAATATGACACTCCGATGTTCATCAACCAATGGCAGACCTGCTCCCAGCATCACGTGGTCCTACTTTGGTCAGACCCTGACTCCTGCCAATACCTCCATCTATGACCCGACGTCAGAGACATTTACTGTGGTGTCCGTGTTACAGAGACCAGTCAGTGCTGTGGATAATGGACAAACAGCTACATGTAGAGTCTTTCACACGTCACTTTCTGTGCCCCTCAAATCGACCATCAATGTGGATGTCAAATGTAAGAAAACTATTTCCCCAGTTTATTTAATGACTTTACAAGCTCTATTAGGTTTCTTGGTTTGTATTTTTTTCTACGTAAATGTATACATGTGCTTTAGTATATGTATTATATGAGATCGAATTTAATTGTTATTTCGAAAAAAGGCATGCTAACATATTGACATTTTCATTGAAAATTCTATATTGTATACTGAGTAATTTGTTTCTTGTTAAATAACGAAACATAATGCATAATGATGACGCTACAAGGAATTTGCAACATTTTGCTTATAGTAACTGCTTCATTAAGTTTTCATCTTAAGTAACTAGTTTCTGTTTAAAATTATGACTTCATTCAAAACTCGAACGAAAAGTAATACAAATAAGTGTTTGTTACCATTAACTTTAGAATAATGTACGTTTTAACACTTTAATAATACATAATCTTCGCAGCGTTTTTGGATTGCAAAACGTCTTGAATATGTACCAGATGATATTGTGTGGAAAGAACATATAACTTATCACATTGTTGCTGTTCTAGCTGTCATTTTTCCGTGTGTTTGTAGTAGTGTTGTAGCTGCCGTTGTTGATGTTACTGACATAAAAATTGGAGTAAGTAAAAATAGTAGTAGTACTCGTCTAAGTAGTGTATCCGGGTGATATAGCAAGAATGTGTAAGCGGTCCGGTTAGCTCAGTCGGTAGAGTATTCGACCTGTTAGCGAAGTGTCCCGGCTTCGAGTCCCGGACTGACTGCACATTTCTCTCCCTATGTTACATTGGCGCCCAATGTAAATGACCAGCAGTCGTTGCGGTACAAGTGCTTGGGAAGTGCCTGGGAGTTGCACGTAAAACATTTGGTCTGTGGAAATTCGAGGTCGAATTTCAAGTTGCCCGGGGTAAATGTAGCTGGGTGATAGGGGGAGAATGTCTAAGCGGTCCGGTTATTTCAGTCGGTAGAGCATTCGCCATGTTAGCGAAGTCCTGGACTAGCTACACATTTTTCTCCCTATGTTACAGGAGTATAAGTAATATTAGGGGAAACAGTAGTAGTAAAATTAGAAGTAGTAATAGATACATTAGTAGTAATATAAGGGGTAGTAGCTGTAGTGATAGTGGTGATAATTCAAGTAGTATTTATAGCAGTAGTAGTAGTAATAGTAGTAGTAGTAATAGTAGAAGTAGTAGTAGTAGAAGTAGAAGAAGTAGTAGCAGCAGCAGTAGTAGTAGTAGTTCTTCAATCTGAGCATGCGCCGAAATATATTTTTATACTGGACACTTCTGTGTAAAATGACATTTATTTATTAATTGTTTCTGTACTAATTACAGTATACATTTTATACTAAGATTACTTCGGACTTAAAAACAACACAGTCGTTTTAAATCTGATTTGGATTTATAAATAACAGACATGTAAATCAATCTTAGTCTTGCATTTATATCTTCCTCTGACAGTATTCCGACAAATTCGTTATTTTGGCTTACATTGGAACTCAGACTAACGCTTTTATCTTTTCATCTTTTTGTAAACACTGTGTAATGTAATGCACTTGCATACATCGATATTATCAGGACTTTTATTCATAAACGGCTTTTATCGTGTATTGCTTGTGTCCGAGACGTTGAGAATACAATCCAATAACGTACTATATTTAGACGATGGACTGATCAATACAACTTTGTACAGTATTATCCCGCCACATAAATCGACCTAATTGATTTGTAAAAGAAATTGATATAGAATAAATAAACTATATTTGTTAACATGAGTTATTGAAACTTCGGCACATAGCAACATGCCTATTTTAATTTACGGAGTGCCTCTGAACGCTAATTATCAAAACCCATAAATATTGTTTTTCTGGTTAAAAAAGAAGTGTTCTACAATGTGTTATAAACACAGTGTGTATCATATTGTATGAACGGTCTGTATGATATGTGTAGAAGACCATATGTGTGAGTGTATAATCTTATTAGAATACGGCAGTTAATATTCATATATTTCACTAAGTCGGTCCCACGCCGGGCACTGTGGCCATATCAGGAAATAAGATAACACCAGCTACAGGCGCCAATCTGTTACGACTAAATTGTACTTCCGGTTCCTCTAACCCCGCCTCCAATATCACGTGGTATAACGGATCTGGGGTCATTCCGAATACAGAAGGTTACACAAGATGGCCTGGGAACAACA
The DNA here is from genome assembly GCA_007844125.1 of Sinonovacula constricta. Taxonomy (NCBI): domain Eukaryota; kingdom Metazoa; phylum Mollusca; class Bivalvia; order Cardiida; family Solecurtidae; genus Sinonovacula; species Sinonovacula constricta. The sequence continues at coordinate 60,355,721 of CM017560.1, read as the reverse complement.
ATGGAGTCATAACATCTAACATCCTGACCATCACACCGACCAGGTATATGGACGGAGATAGGGTCACATGTAGGTCTGACAACGGTTATGGTTCAGACAGCACAAACGTCAACCTAGATATACTCTGTAAGTACGAGTTGTTAATAATGACGCCCATGCATACTCTTCTAGATGTTTCTGTTGCTATTTGTATTTTGATGACCCAAAACTTAATTCATTCCTGTGTTACAACATAATTAGTCAAACAATTCAAAACAAGCCACAATACTGACCACAAACAGGAGCGATTGACCCTGCTTGGACCTGACTTTATTATAAAAGCATCATTTGAAACATGTCCAATTAAAAATGGTTAACTAAGTAATGTTGAATGCTCATTCTGATCGAAATATGTAAATAAACACATTCATGCTACATGATTCGGTGGCGCAGTCGCTAGAGCATTGCCTGCAGTACAAAAGATACCCAGTTAACTATACTTTTGACTGTGAACAAGAGTGCGAATTATTAACGTGATGAAGTTTAACCGTTTAATGGGCTTTAATTATAGGAGTTGAGGAAGGAACTATTACACTAATGGAGGGTCGTCCATACTGACGCAGAGAAAATTATCTGTTGCATTAAATACTTTAAAATAATACACACTGTTATTTAATCCTAATATTTTTGTTCTGGTTAATTTATTATTTTGTTATCAAGTAATTTAATGTTTGTCTTATTGTTTTAATATAATTTTCATTCAGCATTTGCATGTGCTGATAATATATTTTACTGCTGCATTCGTTATGATGAATATCCATACATAAACATATTGTTTTGCAAGCTATTGAGTCAGCCAATGGGACCCATTTGCTGTTATGTACATATTGAATTAAACCGACTAACCCTTATTCGTCTCAGCTGACAACGTCTTACGTGATGGAACTGCAAGATAGCTACGTTATTCTGTAGATTGAATTCAACTTGGGCGTTTATTTGGTACATCAACAGCCGTAAAAAAGCCATATTCAGTTGCAATACATAATACAAAACCTTAATTTTCAAATTGGATCCTGTGTCTAGGACTGACTGTTCGGTATATCTAAGATATACGGAAACAGTGACTTTAAAGCATAATTGGACAATCACTGATGGATATCTCTCTAGTCTTGCCCTGTATAGGTGAGACAACTTGAGCAGTCTCCTTGCCATTTACGTGTGATCGCACAGTAGGTATAACATCGGGATTGTTTGTACCTTTATTATAAAATATGCAAATTGTGGATAAATCCACGGCTTTTTATGATATATTGTTTTAAAGCTTATAACCTATTTACTCCTCACAGTACTAAATTTTGTTTTGTTGGTTTGGGTTGTTTTTACTTTTGACACATTTGGCATATGACGTCATGGCATTTTAGGACGTCATTAGACTGTTTTATTTTAAACTGCTCACTCATTTGGAATTTTGAGGTTAAGGTTGCCGAGGCATGTATCTACTGTACATATTTACATCTGTTGGTTTTACTTTATAACTAGTTATGTTGTCTGTATATTAGTGTATTTTATTTGTTTTAAATCCCGGTTCATGTGTTTACTGTTAGTTGTCTCACTTTGACGGGATATTTTTATTTACACTGTTTGTGATAGAAAAAACCTTCAGGAGCGATCCACAAACCAGGGTTAAGCACCCCAGTCGGTCATTTCACCGACTGACCGTTCTAAGGCAGTAACTGCTGTTTTTTTTTGTGTGTGTGTTATGTCTTGTCTCTGTGTTTTTGTTACATTTACACCTGTTTGCATTTGTCTAAAGGTAGTTTAATATCTGTGGTAATTTTGATAGGAACTTTTCTTACTTACCTATTCATTCTCAAACCTTCAAGACAATCCGTTTCTATCATGTTTACAGGTTTTTAAATAGAAAAATATCGACATAACATTTATAATGAGCATTTGTTTGTTGGTATAAGAAGTAATAAAATAATTCATATGTAAAGACATAGATTTTTTAACATTATACAGTATCTATAAGTTAAAATTAAGTATAGATCATTGAATGTGATTTACTGACAGACATGCATATTGAATACACTGTTTACATACTGCTTGATTGGGTTAACGTGCTTTTCAGTATGGTTTCAAGTCACATAACATAACATTGATGTGTAATGTATGAAATATCATTCCACCTTCAGATCCTTGTCTGCTACAAACATTACCAAACGTCACAGCCATTGAAGGGGAACCAGAAGTCACACTGACATGTTCAGCTTCAAGTAAACCACCTGCCAACTTCACATGGTATAAAGGAAACATGGTTCTAGCCATTGGTATTGGGTCGCTTACAAGCAACAGATTCAGTTATGTGATACCTCGTGTGGACAGATCTTATGCTGGTAGCTACACCTGCCGTGCTGGTAACAACGTTGGTATTCCGGACTCGAAGAATGCCAACCTTATCGTGAAGTGTTAGTTAATGTGAATAAAATATAATATAAATAGTCAAATATGGAAGTAAAAGGAATGAACCATTAGATAGTTATGGATATATTTACAAGGTCTCATGTCTTATTACCAAGTGAATTTTGCTTTTATTTTTTAAACAGTTATTTTCCAAAATAAATACGCTGACGTTCTGGCATTATAGTGAAGACTACTAAATACATTTGCATCTGAAACTTAATATTTCTGTGATGGGGTAGTGGTGTTTTTTCCGAATAATTAGTAAGAGATTCAACAGCCCAGTGATAGTGGGTCAGAACACGTGCCATGATACGTGCATTTATGTTTGGTCAGGGGTTCTACCCCAAAGAGTCAATAGTTCTCTCCTACTTTTTATAGATGTCACTTAACATATTAATATTGGTTCGGCGAGACCAGAACCAGAACTAATTACTACTGAATCGATAAAGGATCTACATTAACATTTAAAGTATAGTTCTTAATTTGTACACATAGCATAAATGCGTCATATTTTAAAGATATGCGACCGCATTTAAAAAATACTTAACCTTCCTTTCATATGGACACGTTATGTGGATTTTTAAATAAACTGCATTACGGTGGCTATTCGTGATTTTTGTTATAATTATTCATTCTTTCACTGCATTGCCAGATCCACCAACGGTGACTGTGTCCGCAACGACATCTCCGCCTTACACCGTCACTTGTACAGTAGAAGGTTTTCCAACTAATTACACGTACCAGAACTGGTTACAGATCTGGCAAGGATATGGTCCCGTTGCTACGATACCGTTTACTGGGACGACCTTGAACTTGACTGATGCTACATACGAGATGTCCGGTGTATATATTTGTGGCGCTAGTAATGGGATACATTTGTACGGCACAGACGTGACATACGTGAAAGGAAATACAACGGTCTTGATTAAAGGTAAATGGTAATGCTCATTTTACCGCTTCTTGAATGGAATTGTTTTATTGCATGCTAGAATTGCAGTTACCATACACATACAAATCTATATCACTAGAACTATCAATTAAATGAAAAGATAACAGATTTGTCTTAGTGCAATATATGTTCTTTAGGATGTACACACAATTCATATACATCAATATTTTATATTTAAAAACTGTTATAAAAGCAATATCATACCTAACGATAGATACTTCAAAATATTTTACAGCCCTATGCTGTACTGTCATACCAGCATCATTTTTTTCTGCAATAAGCTACTTAAAGTAATTAGCCTGCTTCTTGTTAAACTTATGCTTACCAAAAGTATTCAACCGTTAAATGCTCAAACAAATTAAAGGTACTTTCACGATGACTTGACGGTCAGATTTCAGAAGTTAACGTTCCCAGGTGTCCTATCTTGCCATGTGGTCGTGCATGTCATTTACAATAACTGCAGATCTATCACTGATTCAAGTCGACCGCGTCTTTATATAATTGAAATATTGTAAATGGGCCGATTAATATAACGACCAACAAACGATAACGTTTATCTGAATGTCATTGACACATTGCAGTAAACAACTGTTTATACATAAACAATTGAAAAAGGAGAACAAACAAAACATGTTTTATAATGCCCCCTTCTGACACTCAACTTTTATTTTTGGGCAATTTCATATATAAGAAAGTTCAAAGGTTACAATGTATGTCCATAACAGTACAATATACAAAAATATAAAATAAATAATGCTAAGTTAGTGTTTATCAGATATTTTATGCATTAAAACTTTATTTCTTTTGACTCGTAAACCTTCAATTAGTCTGTTGATTTTAATGCTCACTTGTTTTATTGTCATCGCAATGTGACAAGCGTACACATCTTTTACATACCTCTATCAAACAAAATCGTTGACTTTGTTCATGTAAAGTGATATTGAGCGTCAAAATCTACCAGACATTACACATTACCTCTAATATGTGCATTAACATACATTGCTGATACAGCGCCACCAGTACTGACAGACCCATCTCCTGAGGGTACAAGAATTCGTGTTGCTGGGAGACTTGGCCAGAATGCTACCATTGAGATCAAGTACTGGTCCAACGTTAATGACAGTGTTGTCAGATGCTACAAACTTGTGGCAGGCTCTCGCACGCCTTTCTCTAGCTGTTATGTTACGGAGACAGTGACCATGATTACGCTACCTGTATACCATTATAGTGTGACGGAGACCGGGACATTGGCAGCAATTAAGATACCAATTAGAAGAGAGGAAGACTTGTCTGACTACGATGTAGTTGTTACTAACAGTGTTCTCGGGGAATCGGTTCTTGGAATCACCGTCATCCCGCAAGGTATAATAATCACGAATATTAACAACATGAAACATATCATAAGAAGTTTCGATCATTTCTTCCTCTTTTAGGCAAACTCTTAAAGGAAAATTCACTGCTCATGTTTCATATTTAAGTTTATTTTTACTTATTATGCTGCAAGATTGTGAACCAGGCTTTTTAACCTATTAGTGTTTTGTGTACTTTGTGGTTTTTAAAGGTCCACCGTCAACACCGACGATAACCGACCTGAGTTTCGTTGCTGGTCAAGTCAAACTGACAGTTGTTCCAGGATTTCATGGGGAACTAAATCAAACAATTGTTGTACAGACCTCCACCGATCACAAAACGTGGCACAACAGCTCCAGTGTCAACGTCGGCAAGGTTCTCAGTCATACAACGCTTGAAATATCGAACCTACAACCCAACAACTTAAACTACGTTCGTGCCTATGCATTTAATTCTGAGGGGCAAAGTCAGAGATATTCTGCTGTTCTGAATGTTGCTGTAAAGCAAGGTAATGCATGGAAACGATTACTTAGTCGGTCCATATTGCCGACTGACCGTTCCAATTCGGTAACAGTCTGGTTTGCTCTTTTCATCACAGACTTGTTCTTACTTTTACAATTGGCTTGCATGTGAATACCTTAGTCCTGTGCCTATTCATTTTTTATATGTTGCAATGCTCATAAAACTTGGTCATATACATTCTTAAACCAAAGAAGAAAATGATGTTACTGTCTTTGTTACATTTTTAGATTAGGTAGCAACTGAATCGTTCGAAGAATACGGAGTTTTTGAAACGCGTTGAAACGTCATGTACACGTCTTACTTGGAACGCTTTTAGATTCCCCATTTCTTAAAACATCACGCTTATCACTTATTGAGGTAAATTTATAAAAACTTTATACTTTTATACATAACAAATCACCTATGAAAAAGTTCAAATGTGAATGAAAAATAACTTACAAGGAAAGTATTTTCCTCCCGTAAAGGAGGATTACATATAAACAAGTTAGGCTTTTACAATTCATATTTTCATGTCATTAATTACAAAAGTCGTATGTTTACAAGAAGAGTAGAACGTTATATACTGCCAACACTCATTCTATCACAACTGCTCTTTTATTTTAGAAGAGGGTACATATTGCTCACGCATGAGCTCGACGCTCGCTGTTTCTGTATCTACAACGGCATTCATCACTATCATCCTCTGTATCGTTGTTAATGCCATTGTCTTTAGAAGATTTCCCAACTTTATCATGCGAATCCTTCAACATACCTGTCCAGGTATGTAACTGATGATTTAGCATGCTTTTTTTATTTCGCAATTGGCAACACTTGTTAAAGAAGTTAAATTATCTCGCTGTATTTGTTTCAGTGCCAGTCTGTTTTTATATCGGTCTGTCTTCTATTATGACGTGCAGGTATCTCATGTTACTATATCTTGTTATGACCCGTCGCGCTATATAAGTTCATTATAAAGTGGCACGTTTACTAAACGACGAAATGGTGTAACAGAAAGAACAAGCCAGCAACAAACTAGTACAATAATGTTTTATTTTAGAAAAATAATTAAAAGTATGGCGTAATAAAACAATAAAATATAAATGAAGCAAAATTTCATGAGGCAAAATAAATATTAGCATACAGTTTGTCCCTTTAAGGAGAGTTCCCTTTAACAATACAACAAATAATCCAGCGTCGAATAATCCTGAAGAGTTTTCGGTAGAATGTTCTCGTAGATAAGCACAGTTGAAATAATCCAAAGGTAGAACAATACACGAATGTTATTAATATAATCCAAATTTAACATTTTAATATTTATGCCACTGTATAATATAGTAAGTCCACGTAAGTTACAACACAGACAGATTTAAGATAGAAGCTGCAAGTATTTCCAAATTATATGTCCAATCTCTAAAGCAAACTTTTTATTAAAACTTCCAAACTTCCAAACTTAACTTTAATTCGGCAAAAACGCCCTTATATAAACCCAAAGAATTTCCAGAACATTCTAGAAAACCAGTTAAAAATAAAAATTGAACTTTCTTGCATGATTCTTTTCTTCTAGCAGTTACGCGAATGCTACGTCATCAAAACCACAACGGTAAACAACCCTTAACCTGACTAGCGTAACCTTAAACGCTAGTGTACCATTGTACATAACAATATATACACTCAGTTTTATGTCTTAATAATTTCAGCTGTCAGTGGCTCTAAATGCATGTTACAAAACAGAAACAAATAATTTCATTACATGAAGGCATTTTCTTTTTTAACTGGTCATTATCATATTGTTTGTCTTGCTTTATTTTCATTTTGCTTGAAGTCAAAGTTATTATTTGTTATTCACCGACATATGTATTTTATGCACTTGCTTTTGTACCTTTTTTCTGCTTCAGGCAACGTACCGAAGGGTAACGAAAAGTAAGTACGCATTAACGTAATTTTAAATTTAACCATATCCGCTATTTTACATTGTTATAGTTTTGTTTCTGTTTAATGAATATTAACAATAACTTAATATTTCTGTAAAACGAACGAATGGTAACCAATAAAAATAAAATAAATTGAAAACGAGCTAATTAATTGGATATTATATAAATATGAGGCGGTTAGTGTAGGCCTTGTGTAAATCTTGCTCTACATGTCGTGTAGGTTTGAATATTGCAATGGCGAGGTAATTTTCCAACTGCACAAGTTTGTGGTTCTTTCCAGTCAAATGTCTGAGGAAAACCTGCTATGATGATCATCTTTGAATCGCAGCTAGAAAAAAAAGATACAAAACCATAACCATACATTTATCTGTTTATATAAATTAACAGTTTTTCATACAGAAATATTCAAGCTGTTTAAAAGGTTTCAAATACTGTTCAGAAAAACAGTTATGCAGTCGGAAACTTCGAAAGGATTGGAAAGACAAATGGTCTACTCGACGCTTGTGGCAGCAGGTATGTAACGTGATAATCAGATATATATGTGTTAACGTTTGTTCTTTCTTTACATAATAATGATATGATGAAATGTATCTGTTGAATATCATTTATTCCCTATTAATTGTTTTCGTTTTAATTATATTCCCTTAGTATACAGTGTATATGGTATATAATGAATCATGTTTAATTAAATATGCAAACCTCAGTTATATAAACTGCATCTTATTTTACAGAAAATCCTACTAGAGGAGAAAACGTGTAAGTAGCTCTTTATGTCCGACTTCAAGTTTTGCAAGACGGAGTTTTGTTGACAAAATACTCTCGTGTTAGAGAAAGAAACAGGTATAAATAAGTGTGGATAAAGTGAAGAGTAAAAAAAACCAAACCGATATCAACATGCCATAATATAAAACATGTGAGGCAGTTAGGGCTTTTTATGAAAGCATTTGCTTTTTATTCTTGTTATACACTGATCAAAGAATATTATATCTAAACAAAATTACTCTAATTAAGATAAACTATCAACACATGTACTAAATATACAGAAGATACAAGACGCGACAAAGAAACCGTTTGCAACAAAAGAGTGGTGTAAGATAAAACACTGCGTCGCCGATTTGTTACTTCATTTCCTTACCACATGCGTTCGAGTCCCCGTCGTAGCAAACAAATTGCAAATCCGGGACGCAACATACCAAAGTCGTAAAAATGGTAGTGGTATAGCTCCCATGCTAACGCTCAAGCAAATATAACTGTTTAGCCCGGTTTCAGGATAAAGTGACTTGGTGTGTTATCATGCCAGGTGCTCACGGCATGCTATACACAGTAAAGGCAGCACTATTTATGTATGTATATATATATGAATAAATAAATAAATAATTATTATATATAAATTAGGGAAGTCAAAGGATACTAAATTCGGTATCCGGATATCCGTCGAACGATCCTAACGGATATCCGGATATCCGGATATAAATCTTAGTTAATTCTGATGTTGCAGTCGAATGTGTGCGGGATTACTAACGTTTCAATTGACATAATTAAATCGTCATTTCAGTGGACATAATTAAATCAACATTTCCATAGCCATAGGCACTTCATCATTTTAATAATTAATGAAATACGAACGGTAAAAAAAACATTTGTTCTTTTCAATTCACAATAAAATGAATAAATCAATATATCTGATCAAAGAAAACATGCGTACATGCGAAGCACATTTATTTGAAAACGTTTTAAATTATTAAATACCGAATGTTTACAGCAGCTAACAATCTTTCCGAAAATGTAACAAAAATAAAGAAGCACATGATGAACAGGCATATATGTAATGTTTGTGTTATATTTAGTAAGTCACATACAATTGCAGTTGTTCAGTCTTCTTCTGGAAGCGTGGCACGATTCTTGTTGAGTAAGATTATCCCATCGATTCATTTATACAATTCAAACGGACTTAATTAAACATGATTAACTGATCTTTGCCGACAAACCTGTTAATTGTCTACATAATTGTAGCTTTATTTCTTCTTAATAAAGCCGAACAAACGAAATTGAAGATAATACTCCTTAATCAAAATGGATAAGTAATAGCTTCAAACAATGGCTGTTAATTGGCAAATTACTTTTCATTAGCTTTAGCACATTTCTAAAACTGTGAAATTCATCAACAAAATTAAAGATAGTATTTGCTAAACAAAATGGATCAGTAGAAGCTTTAAACGTTGGCGGTTATTTAGCATGTCATTATACATACCATCATGCTTAAGCACATTTCTAAAACTGTGAAGCCAAATATACGATACTGCGTGTATACCTTTATACTATAAATGGACACCGTCTCCAGATAACTAAAGTACGATAAACCCAATAAACAAACAAACAAGAGCACAATTGTAGAGATAAAGACACAAAATTACAGCTGTGGCTATCCGAATTATAGCTTAGGTCAAGTTTATGTAGTCTCGGCGACCTGTTCGACCATCGTGTAATTTAAAAGCATTGTAGCATTACACGTTCTTAACGGTAAAACGACGAATTGCCACAAATGCAGTACATTTAAGGATTTCCCTGTTGTAACCGTCGGCAAGTTTTTTCTCATAAGTTTGGTAAAGAAGTCAGAAAAATAACAGAGACAGTTAGTTTGTTCATCATATTCATATAAAAGAATTCAATAAAATGAAGGATGTCTTCTGCGTTACTGCAGTATTTTCATAATTTTATTATATTTTAGAATAATAATACAAACTCAGTGTAACAACATTAATATGATTATAAACAGAAAATCCAACAGCAGCAATAACGATGGCAGCAGCAACAACAAATACATTGTTTCCATTTGAAAACATATAAGCGTTAATAACAGACGATTGTCGGTAGCTTTTGTCGGGTACGGTTGATATGTTAACAAAGCCGTATTGAAAACATATTATAAATCATATATAAACATAACAATAACAACACATCGAATTTTAGTCACAAAGCATTTTAAGAGTTTGTTTTATTAATGACAGCGTTAAGTCAGTATATAGCAGCCTATCAATGCACGGAATTCCTTCAAATGCGTGGTTGCAATGCATTTCATCTTTTGGTTCGCCCAACGTTGACTACAATAGATGATAGCCTCATTATTAGACGGCACCATCGATAAGTATACACAAAACAAACATACCTAAACAATATAAATAATGAAAGGGAACAAAGATTCCTCAGTAAGGTTAAAGTCGCTGACATATAAGTCCTTGGCCTCTCTTCTCGTTGGTTCATGTTCCCGGTTGGGGCGAGAACTTTCATTTGGAGATATGTTGCAGCTAACCAGCGGTGCACCGTTGGATCTACCCAGACAAAACTCTGGGGTCGTGCTCCTATTTAATTTCCTAGACATCGGAAATATGACCATATTGTGTCGGTGTGGTATAGAAACAAAGACGTTGTATACATGTGAAGCTGTGAAATCTATTTACGTTTAACAATCGTAGACAAATTAATCGTTTGTAGTTTATGTTGATAAATGCGTATCCAGATGTCTCTACTAAGACTGTTGATATAATATCTGATTTGCAACTTTCTAAGAGAGGCTACTCCAACATACGAGTCCTTGAACCAGACCAGAGATCAGTCCGTTTATACCAGCCTCGAAGCAACAGGTGCGAGATATATTTTGTAGTAGTACTTTTTTATCAAGCGAACTGTCAATGGTTAGTAAAAATACTTGTTAAAATTATGGTAAAATATTGTTGTAATTATATTGAAATATTTCATTTCGCTATGACAATTAACATTTATTTGTAGGTTTTGTTTCCATTCTTTTTCTATTAGAGAGTCATGTTTTATATTTTTATCCTTTCTTCCACTTAATTATCAGAGGTAAATTTAAAGTCACTTTTATGCGTTGTAATTCTTCTTTTTCTATCTAATATAAAAATCATGTCAACAGATTTATCCAGTCCTTATTGGCGTTTTAGTGCAGTGAAGCACCTATCAAAACAGCTCAATAGTATAGAGTATTTATTGATATAGCTGGTAAGACTATGATATTCTCACATTACAGAGGAACAAAGAAACACATACGAAACCTTGAAGAGACAATGAATTATACCCAGTGCAGATGAGGTATCGGAGTGCGTTACGTAACGGTGATCGAATTGTTAAGTCAATGAACGTTCTTCTTAAATAGGCGTAAACTCACATGCGAGGTCTTCATGTACAGAAAGTACCATTGCCGTGTTCTTAAACATCTTTTTGCTTGGTACCCGTGTAGGTAGGTTTATAGTTCGCACTGTTTGTTAACATGAAGGATAGGTTATTTACAATTAAGATGACAACACCACAATTATATCACAATTTACAATAATGATATAAACACTGTACTTGTAGCGCATATAATGTATGGATTCTCTCGACAGTCACACTTAAAACAACTGACATTGTATTTTCGATTCTTAACCTTATTGTATGTATATTAAATTGTTAACCTCTGTTCTAGTACGTTTACATTCATTTGACGAAACAGAAACATATATTGTACTTAAATATTAAATTAAGTAAAATCGTCATACCAGGATTGCAAAAGCTGTTGTTTAAGACCTAGATAAACCGTGAAATACCTGGGCATATTTCTTTAGAATTTGTACACTTATAATCATTATATCGGTTTATATATCGATTTGAAATGTATATAATAATCACTAATGGGACTCCTGGAAAACATGGCTGTTTTGCAATTTGCATATGCCAGGTAAAAACAAAACACAAGGTATACCTTTAAATGCGTATAGTGTTTTCTTTCATTCATAAAACAACGAATATTAACACACGTTTAACATCACAATTATTCGCCTTGAACATATACATGTGTGCCCACCTTATCAAACATAGACATACATCTACCTTTTAAGTGCAGGTATTGGTCGTATTTGATAATATAGAGGACATACATTGAGTTTGTGGATCCTCTTGGGGCAAATGCAGTATGCAAATAAAGTATTTTCCCGTGATATCCAGTAATGCACATGATCCTATTCATATGTTTCAACTAGTCTAGAAGTTAAGCGTACATTAAATGATATTTAGAAGTTTACATATATGTATAAGGCACACACTAAATAAAATATTTATGGATAAGGATACATGACAAAGGCGTAAGCAAATCGAAATTACCGAAATTTGAAAGGCACCCGTGAATATATGTTCACAGACAAGCAAACTGTTAAGTTAAAACAAATGAGATGAGCCATTAAATTAAAAGAGCGACTCCAATAATTCCAGCCTTAGAACGGTCAGTAGGCAAAAGAGGGACATCTGTGGTGCTTTAACCGGTTTTACAGAACCGTATATGAGAATGCACATTGATAAAATAATCTTAAAAGATATTAAAATATTGTACAAAAGGCTGTGTTCATGTATTGGCATTACATAATACATTGATGGACATTTCTCAAAAATAATATGCAAAGGCAACATGAGATTAATCATCAGAACAGTTTATTAATAAAAATGCTTGAAGTGTAAACTACAAAATGAACCAAAAGTAAAATCTATTTCCGAGCTTTCCGTATTTGTGTTGTTCGTTTCACTGAATGAAATAAACGAAACAAGTAGTTTCGCGGAGAGAGTAATTTTTTTAAGGCAGGAAAACACTGCCGCGAAAAAATATTGCTGTGCGTTTCAAACGGCTGTTTAAAATTATGTCTTCATACTACAAGAAGGTTTCGTTTTCGGCAAATTAATAAGAAATCAATATGTTAGCCTGTGAGTAAAAAACGATAACCAATGACCATGTCTTTTCCTAGAACAGGACCACGCGGTAAGAGTCTGAACTGTCAAAAAGAGCTTTTACGCTGTATCAAATACACCTAGAGTGTCGGTGTATTTCCTACTTCTTGCTTATATTCTTATTTACAAACAGTTCTATTTAATATGTTGTTCAATCATTTGAAGAACCCCATTCACCCAACAGCCCAGCCCCACTAGCAAATTAACATGCAAATACAGGTATGTCATGTCTTACATACTCCGTTAGGTCTACATGGTTGCTAGAGTACATGGTAATACCTGCGTGACGAAACCATTGAAAGCATTGTACAAGTCAACATCATCTTGGAGTCAGGACATTTTGAAATTTCCTCCGAAAACGATCTCTGCACATGCCGAATGTATATTATCATTGTGGCAAAAATAGACTTACATGTGCAAACATGTAGCAAATAAGAATGGATAAGTGCCGCATACACTTATTGATGTATTATACGAAGTAGTGAGACAAATCATCATTCAAATAACCATTGTGCTTGTTTGTCGATTATCCACAGAATCCAAATAAGTCTTCATACTTTTACCGCAAAAACTATAATTACACGATTATACATAACTACAATTATTATTTATGCAAATATTCACAAAGTGATTAAGCAAAACATCTTTTAAATTAAGAATTTAAAGAGATTTTTCTATTGAGTAAATTCCCAATAGGCATAATATTTACTGAGGATTTCGAACATTTAAGTTAATGTAGTTATAGAAAATGCAAAATCGGAGCTACAAAACACTTTGACATGACTTTGTCATGTATTAACATAACTGATTCAAGCTTGTTACACTTTTTTGTCTTCCTGTGTCACTGAAGTTGACCTGGTATTCTGATCCCATGTAAAAATGTTTGGGACATCTTTACAAGATTAATTGAATCCTTTGGATGGTTACACGGTCACACGGTCAAGGCGTGCTTTGTTAAAAAGTAATCTCGATGTATAATGTTGATGTATAAACTGTGTTAATTTTTCTGCTTGTATTTCTTTTCGATAATTATTGTATTGTTAAAATACGTACATCAAAAGAGTAGATTTTACATTTCATATGAACGTTTTTTAAATCAACTGACGTGCCAGGAACACAAACATATGTTTAAATGTGTACAGTGTATTATACTATACATAATATTATACATAATATACATAATATCGAATTGTTATGGGATGAATGAGTTCTATGTTTAATGTATGTTAATGGTATCACAACATTGTCCTATATATGTATAACTGAGCATAACTATATTTAATTTGTCACATACCTGATAACTGCTGGTTTTGATATTATTTTCTGCTGATGGGTGTATGCTTATGTATGTATTGCCTTATAAATGAATACTATATTTATTTATTATCATCTTATTTTCTGCTATTTGGTTCGTTGTTGTAAGCATTGTGCATAACATCTAAATTATTAAAATATTGGAAATAAAACAATGTCTGGCAGGTCATACCAAATGATTAGCATTTCAAAAATAATTAACATATTTGGTAACCTTATAAATTAAACACACACACACACAAACACACACACACACACACACACACACACACACACACACACACACACACACACACACACACACACACACACACACACACACACACACAATTCGGAGTTCGGAATGTAAACTACTTTGAATATTTCTTAAACTCTATATAGAATATTTACGTCAGCATGTGACGTTTTTTGTAATAGTATTTCGTATTAAGTATTAAATACTTTAATTTTCCAGGTATAGTGTAAAATTCACAGCGTCCACTGCATCGATGTATGTCTATACACCATATATGCATATATGCATTTAAAGCCATCAAACTCTACAGAAAATGAAAGCTTTAGAATAGACTGTTTGGGCGGTGAGAGGTTTGCACAGTAAGCGATTAAATGTTTTTTGTTTATTGTTTATTGGGTTTATTGTCCCACCAACAGTATTTCAGTTATCTGGAGACGGTGTCCACTTGAAGCAGATATAGTGCTGCCTTCACTGTGTATAGCATGCCGTGAACACCTGGCATGATACCACACCCAGTCACATTATCCTGACACCGGGCCAACCAGTCGTGGAACTACCCTTATATTTGCTTGAGCGTTAGCAAGGGAGCTATACCACTACCATTTTTTACGACTTTGGTATGTCGCGGCCCGGGATCGAACCCGGGGCCTCCCGTACCTGGAGCCGACGCTCTACCGATTGCGCTACCAGGTCCGGTCAATAAGCGATTAAATGCATGAAAATATTGATCACTTACTGTTATTCAGTAGTAAAACGAATGCACAACGCAGTGATAAGAAGACAAGTATTTAGCTGCCAAGTAGCCATCTTTTCTAGATGTAGATCGTTCATTGGTAACACAGTCACTAACATCGGACTTCAACATTTATTACATTAAACATGCAATACATTCTACATAATTGCATTTTACTCAAGTTAAGAATTAAATGTATTCGCATTAGTGCCACGGGACACGACCAACATACACTGACCTCAACATTAACTCCCGGTCATTTATTTCTTTAGCTTTATACAAAATGTGATCTGAATCTAAATTCAGATTGCAGACGTGGTTTAGTGTCAAAAAGGCAGTGAGGCCCGTCGTGTGATATCGGAAAGACCTCGCCATGATAAACAATGTATAGTCCACATTGCTTCTGGTAACAGTTATGTAACTCCGTTTACCACTTAATTCTGTTTACTGCTTGATATCTCTGAGCGGCGATGTTCATTCCTAACTTAGCTTAATTGCATGTATAATCATCACAATGTATAACCCGATTACAATATTAATGTTAACATTTAAAGTATGCCTGAGCAAAATTAATGTATCTACTCTTTCTCGACATAGATTATTGCTTATGTACACCCCTTACTTTCACTTACCGAGGCATGGAGACTGGCTACTGCAGGGCTAGTCCGTCGTGCGGTGACGTATCGGTGCCCCATGGTAGAACGCAACATCATCCCATCATTACAATTTTATTAGTGAAAGCTACATTTAACAATCTAACAACAGCGTAACATAATAACTATCCCTAACTCGTCTCAATCCACTCTACGCCCCAAGCTCTCCGTAATTCCATCTCCTCTATCATTCTGCACTCACTCCTAATATATATATATATATATATATATATAAATAGTCTGCACTAATTGTCATCCAAACTAAGCTCGCATATATTTTTTACAACGGCGCAATAGTTTAGTCTGTATGCAATCTTAGTATTTAAAGTATTCATAGCATTGTTATTTTTTTCTTTAACTAAACCATCATCCATTTATATAATTATACACTAATTAATATTACATTACAGTTCTTCCGAAATCTCAATAAGATAATCATTAGATAAATGGAACGTATTTCAGGCTTTAAAAGCTTACTGACAGCCGAATTAGTCACACAATTTAAAGTTAATAAAAACTGTATTATCTCGAACATTTCTCCCGTATACGCACACTTTGATATCGCTTTAATCTGGTGATAGTATAGTAACGCACATGCCTGTTGAGTTATTTATCGGACCACGCTAAATCTTCTGTTTATTTTCTTTGCTTGGGGTTTTTAAGAATCATTTGAAATTAGTTATCTTCCTTATGGGTAAATTACGCTTATAAATATATTCAGACCTAGATTAGCAATTACAATATATATGAACACTTGTATAATCAATCCAATCAGTTCTCACTTGCATGAAATACGTGCTTTTGCCATGTCGGGTTTTATTAGAATAGAATACCATTGTACATGAACACGCACTTTGCATATCATTTATACATATGTAAACGTATTACATTTTATTACTTGTTGTCAAATGTTTTCAGTGAAAGTTGGATACTTATGAATAAAGTGTACATATTTAAAACATCAACTCGTGAACTGTATACAACAGAAAATGTTACAAACCAAACTTGTAATATTGAAAAAACATTTCAATGATTTACATTGTGTGTTTGGTATAGCTTAAATCCTATTGACATTATATCCGACAGACCCTTTTAGGACCTGTTTTTGGCAATTAAATATAACACAACAAACGATTATTGAATATCTACCAATCATTACGTTCTTGTGAATCGTTATATTGCCTATATCAAAACAGTGGTTTCATGTTGTAGTGTTTGTGTCGCCTTTACTTTCAAATGAAAAATGGTATGTTCCTTGTTATTTTGCTCAAATCGTAATAAATGTTATATATCCAAAAAGACCTTAACATCGTTATTTTTGTATAACTTTTTATTAACTGAATTAACATTAAAGCATTAACGAAATACATCTAAATACCAGACATCCTGTTCTTTTGTTATTGCATTGTGATTGACATAGTGTAAAAATCAGTTATTGGCATGTATGTGGCATCGTCTCCAGAAAACTGAAATACGGTTGGTGAGACGATAAACCCAATAAACAAACAAACACACATAAGTGTAGCATTCAATAATTGCTTTTTTGATATTTACAACAATACCAACAACAAAAACTATTCATAGATGGTCAAATGTCCACTCACACAACCTAAAATGGTGGATGTTTAATGAAATGGCAATGCATGCCATGTCACATAAGATATTTACAGGCACTTGTTTATGTTAGGTACACGTGTTAGATTTTGATATGTTAAAATTAAAAAGACACATTGTTTAAGGCAAATGCTAGTTATGCAATCGAAATATTTGATTGCATAATTGGTTAAACACTCTAATCTCTCCAAATGCGACTCTGTTGACGACCTCTCTGATTACACACACAATTATCAAGTCACGCCCTGGTTGTTTCTAACAAACTTATTTTATTAAAACAATAAAAATACAACTATTAAACTATAAAATACCATATATTACTATGTTCGTATTGTTGGTGTAGTATCTAAAGATTTAAATCTCATTCAATGAAGTAGAACTACGTTCTTTAGTATCAGAACTGAAACAAAGCATGACTTATTAACACAACTGAGTTCTAGTTAAAAGCGACATATTTATACTTTTAAGTGACATGATCCGCACGACTATGTTAGAATTGATGAGTACCGACACCGCTTAGCCGAACGCGCCCGAACACTGCCGGATTGCCCACGAACACGTCTTGTCAGTCGTCGGAACTCACCCCATGCGTCCAAGGAAAAGAAATATGCAGCGGACTGTTACGTTCTATACATGTTTCTAAACGGAGAACAATCACATGAATTGAGTAGCTTGTTTGTCAACTCCGGAGACTCCCACGATGGTTCAATTATTAACAGCACACTGCAAACGGGTAAATTTGAAGGCCCTGACATTTTAGCAATGCTTGCAAATGTAAACGCGGAACTTGTCAAAATATCAGCGCAGCAAGCAAAGGACTCATCGCTTATAGCAGCAATTCACTCGGACATGACACAAATAGCAAGTAATTACAGGCTCCTCAACGGAACAGTTCGAAGTATATTGGCTTCAATGGCGGGAGCAGCTGCAACCTCCGATGTGAGTATAATACAAACAGAAGTACAACGTCTCGGATCGTCGCTGGAAACAATGAATCAGAAACTAATTGGCCTTTCGGGTCCCTGCAACAATGCCGCACAACACGACTCAACACCCACAGACAAGACCAATAAGCCCAGCGAACCGCGCGTGTTGTCTTACGCTGAAGTTATATCTTCCCCAGCTTCTCAACCCAAAGCCGAGAATGATAACAGGAATACAAACACGAATGTTCCAACGGAATCGTCGCATAATATTACTCAAAAGCCACCCTCACCTACTGGAACGAGCGAACTGCGAGAAGAACAGAAAACAAACGAAACTTCTGTTTACGCACTCACCGAAAAAATACACCACGAGAACGGGTTTGTCGCTGTACAAAAGAAACGAAATGTGCCTTACTTTGTAGGTAACATAGACAGAAATACCACTGAGACCGATATATACGAACACTTTGAGCGACAGCATGTGCACATCACCCAGCTCCGGATGTTCTACGGAAGAAATGGGTCGTCGGCAAAAATTAACGTGCCTGAGAGCATGGAGCATATAATTAATGATGGCAGATTCTGGCCTGATGGCATAACCTATCGTAAATGGATAGCCAAGGAGGCGTGGGAGAGCCAACGGGCGCCACCAGCCAGGCATCACAATAACGACTATCATAATCGTTACCACTCAACCAGGAATGGTTTTACAGCTGAGCGACGGAATCATAGAAGCTATAAGCCGGCATATAGACCGAGGGACGACGACAATAGGGACATCAACAGCGAGCGCGACTACGGCAACCCCTGGGACGACGAGCACTCAGTTGGTGGTGATAACTTCAATTCGTGGAAGAACAGAGACGTAACTAACTCACAGTGGTAATATGGTGACCATTAAATCGAACAAAATATCATTAGAAATGAATTGTAAAACGTGTAAAACCAATTTAATTCGATTTATCTTGATAATGTTGTTAAATTTGCTTTGCTGGAACAGTAGAGGTATCATGTCGTCGGCATTCTCTCTGTCAGAATATTTGGACTCATACGACATTGTTATTGCCTTAATTTCTGAGCCCACATTATTTCCCAAATCGGCCACTTTTCTCGAAAGTATTAACCAATCATACTCGGCATTCGCAACATTCGATTGCAGTCTTGACCAATATGGTCCTTTAAGATGTGGGAGAGCAGGTACAGCCGTATTGTATAAGAAGGCTTTAAACGGAAGCATAAACCGACTTCCGGTGCAAAGCGATCGAATAATAGGAATAGAACTATATTGTAATAATACCGCTCTATTGTATATTCTTTGTACTTACTTACCAGCTTGTCAAAATGTATCATTATACAAATCTGTCTTAAGTGACCTAGAATCGCTAATTAACCAGTATACCAAACTGGGAAACGTGATCGTCGGAGGTGATTTTAACGGCCAAATTTTAAACGATTGCACTGCCGGAAATGCAAAATCCAAGCTTTTAACCAGTATGATAAATAGAAACAACTTCACATCCGTAAAATATATGCTTGGTAGCGACACGGACTTCACATTCATACCCAATAAGACTACCATCGACCACGTGCTTGTTGACGTTGACTCTCGTCATAATGTAATATCATATCACGTACTAGACAGCTCGGCAGTGCCTACGTCTGACCATAAACCAATTATAGTAACATATCAGGCTGAATGTAGATACACTAAACACAACCCGCCGATGTATACACTTTCATGGGATAAATGTACCCAGGAAAACTTAACCGCGTACCAACAAGTCTTAAATCAGGAATTGAATTGCATACTTAACATCAACTGTGATAAATGCGAACCCGATTTTTTAAATACAATTATAGTAAACGCGATGAAGGCTGCTGAACACCAAATACCACGCAGCAGATTTAACCCAAGCGCAAAGCCTTATTGGAACAAAGATGTAAAAGCTACACATGTAATAATGAAACAATGGCGCCGAGTATGGTTGAATGAAAATCAGCCTCGTTGTGCCGACAACATTACATATGCTAGGTATAAGCAAGCAAAGGCTGACTTCAGACGAACGCAGAGACGTGCAGTGCTAGAGAACGAAAACAAAAAACTCGACGAACTTACTAGGACCTCAGAGCTGGATTACAAACAATTCTGGAAACTTTTAAAGAAACGCTCTGGGAAAAGTAACAAGTCGGTAACGGAAATATTAGTAAATGACGAACGGTTTAGTGATGAAAATATTGCAAACGGATTTAGTCAATACTTTAAACACGTGTTTAGTGTCGAACCTGGCGTTACAAGCGATGACAGAGAGGTGTTTGAAGGATTGGATCGATTTCTCACAACAGAGTGTCTTGATCCAATACTGGTAACCCCTTTCAATCAATCGGAAATAAAAAGTGCAATTAAGTGCTTAAATAAACACAAAGCACCCGGGATCGACAATGTTCTAAATGAACATATTATAAATGGCGGGGATAAATTGGTTTACGCAGTGACCGCTCTTTTTAACTCTTCTCTTTTTCATGAGCGTCTGCACCCAAACATGGAAAACAAGCGTACTGGTTCCGATCTTTAAAGGCAACGGTAAATCAAAGAAAGACCCGAGTAACTATCGGCCAGTGTCCCTTATACCTTGTTTGTGCAAACTGTTCGAGAAATTATTGCTACAGAGAGTATTGTTTTACTTAAAATCGAATAGCATACCTTTTCCCAACAACCAACATCAGGGGTTTCAGAAGGGGTTTAGTTGTATAACTACATGTTTTAACTTTCAAGAAACAATTTATAAACAAATCGAAGCAGGAAGCAATGCATACGTAGCGTGTCTGGACCAGAGAGCCGCCTTTGATTCGGTATGGCACAAAGGGTTATTCTATAAACTGGGAACAATAGGATTTACCGGGAAAATACTAAGAACTGTCAGGGATATGTACAGTGGTCTAAAATGCGTAGTACGTTCCAACGGCACAACCTCAAAAGCACTGAATATCACGAGATCAGTTCGTCAGGGAGGGGTGTTATCAACTTTTTTGTACCTCGTCTACATAGACCAATTACTAAATGATCTAGAAGAAAGTAACTATGGTTGTATGGTACATTCGATCAAGGGAGGTAACCCGTCATTCGCTGACGATATTTCCCTTATTGCAAACACCCCACTACGACTACAACGATTAGTTGATATTGTCCTCAGATATTGTCGTAAGTGGAAAATCGAAATGAACGCAGACAAATCGAATACGATTGTGTTTACAAAGAAACGCTATGCCCCGCGAATATGCATAATGTATGGCGATAAAAACATCAAACAAGCCGATCACGTTATCCACTTAGGTATACGTCATGACTTTAATCTTACATTAACTAGACGCATTGATGAAAGGTTACAAAAAGCTAGAAATTCGTTTTATACCATGGCATCTCTAGGCGTCACACCAGATGGTGTAAACCCATTGACATCTATAAACATATACAGTAAAATAATAAAACCAATCGCACTATATGGCTGCGAATTATGGTGCAATTTACCACCATCTTGCACGACAATTATTAACAGATTCCAACATTTTGTAGTGAAAAAGATACAAGGGTTTCAACCTCGTACCAGGTCTGACATGGCCGAAGCAATGGTCGGTTTGCACAAACTTACTTGCGACATTTCTGTTAGAAAGCTCACGTTTCTTCATAAAATACTAAGTTTAAACACAAACAGTACATGTAGAAATATCTTCCTTACAAGATACTTGTCATACGCTTCTGAAAAGAACTCTGTTACTTTTGGGTTTATACCCGACATTTGCGGAATAATGCACCATTATGGACTGGACTCATTTGTTAACAGTGTCCTTATTAGTCCTACAAGCCTGCCGACAAAATACGCATGGAAGCAACTTGTCAAGAGACTAGTGTATTCACTAGATGAACAGCAATGGTACAGACGAATATCGCTATCAGACGAATTTGATTACTTTAAAAAAATGTGTCCCATGGTGCAACAGTCCATTGTTTATATTGTATGTAAGTACAGCTGCACAAGAGCTATTATGAAAACTGTTTCACAGGCGTGGTGTGAACCCACACAGAAGGAAGTGACTGAGTGTAAAAAGTGCCTTAAGCTGTATAATAATCGACTAGTTCATAGTATTAGTGAATGTGACTCAACAGAATAGTTACGGAGAGCCTTTCTACAACATACTTTGTGGAACTTTGGATCAGATTTTGTTTCGCAACTGATCTCCCAGGACAATGTAAACTTTTCACTTCGACTACTGGGAGCTCCTATCGTACCGTCCATAGAAAAGACAGTCAATGACGAATTCTTACATAGATCGTTCCGTTTCGTTCATGACTGCATATGCATTCAGAAACACTAATTTAACGCACTATGTTCGTGACAATAATGTGTATAAGGCTTGGAAATAACCATTGATGTGCTATGAACTCTCAAATATTTTGTTTGCTAAATGTTCCAAATAGAACGATTTAAAAAATACAAATTGTAAGCATGCATACTAGTGACACTTGTAGACAGTTGTACATCCTCATATATAAAATTTTCATTATCTAATTGCCATTATTTGTAATAACATGTTTGTATATATGTGTTTATTCCACGTTGTATATATTATGTCAAATCTCCAATAATGGAGGAAATAAAGATTGATTGATTACTACTACTTTTACTACTACTACTACAACTAGTACCACTACTACTACTACTACTACTACTACCACTACTACTGTTACTACCACTACTACTACTACCACTACTACTACTACTACTTCTGCTACTACTACTTTTTGCTACTACTACTACTACTACTACTACTACTACTACTGCTACTACTACAACTACTACTACTACTACCACTACTACTCCTACTTCTACTACTACTACCACCATCTACTTCTACTATCTGTACTACTACCTCTTCTACTATTCTATTTCAATACATCATAAAGACAAACTAGTATCATTATCATTGTAGCGACGTCCTTTTTTTTAGCAAGTGAAAAAGGAAAACCCATAACCCAAGCTACTACTTCTACTTCTACTGCTTCCACCACTCCTACGTCTACTACTACTACTACTACTACAACAACAACTACTACTACTACTACTACTACTACTACAACTACTACTACTATTACAACAACAACAACTCCTACTACCATTCCTTCATATCTTGATCTACTACTAGTTTTTGACATACTTTGTTTAGCCAACAATACTCGTACTCGTAACAATATATTATGATCTATTTTCCATTTAACGATATATACTTTATATTATAAAGCAACATGACAAAGTTACTGACGAAGAGAAACAGCATATTGGCCTTATTCTTCTACTTCTCTCTCTGTCTCTCTCTCTCTTTCTCTCTCTGCCTTTCTCTATCTCCTTCTCTCTATCTTCATGGTTCCCTTATATCCTCATCAATCCCGTAACAATTTCCGACCAATGCTAGAAGCAGAGCCAATTTTAACACCCGAAGTATTGTCATTCATTCCTGTTTACTTGTGCGAATTCAGTCTGTAAATCAAAGCCTAGTAGATTTGAAAGCAATTTATTTAAGTGTTAAAACTAAATGTGTTAAAACTTTAAAAACCATGATGGAATACTTCACCTTTTTCAGTCGCAAACACAGGTGTTTCACAAATGTAAGTACATGTACATACTTTTATTTAAGACGTTAGAACACATGTCATATAGCATCGAAAAGTAAACAGATTTACGTTTAGCCGGATCATTGGATTGAGCCTCATTTAACACTGCTCGAAATCGAAAACAACAACAACAACAACACCTAAACATTTGCAAATCCTGTCATCGCTCTAACTCAAATCCAGATTGTACATTAGTACGTTGGCATTTGTATGTGAATAACGTCAAGTTGCTTTAAACATGTGGTTGCAAGCTGACAGTAAAGTGACTTTTTAAGGAAATTTATATTACTATATGTGATTTCCTTTCACACAAATGAAGCAATAACAAGGGGATTTAAATCCCTCTAAACCAGTGTTTGTGCTGGAATCTGTTGTTTCCCTTAAAATCTGTGTATATTCTAATGATCGAGGTGATTGATGAACAAAAATGTATTCGCATTCCAGTTGATGCTTCAATGACCTTGTCTTCTGAATCACAGTGGTCTTTCAGTGCTAATTTACCATTAAATGATTAACTTTATAATGTTTATTGAATTAACTAATGAATCAATCATAGTTTACTCTTTTCTCGTCATATTCCAGGAAGCCAGCATCAACATACGAAACTTTACAACAAACAGTATCCCAATCTGTCGACATGGAACTGAAGTGACATATGTTTGAATGGGTACTTTTCATTATTTAACTTCAACGCAGAACATATGCGTGTACATGTAACATTAAGTTGTGCTAGTGAAGACTGCTACAGGGAACAACGTTTTGATTACTATCATTGTAACATAATTCCGTGATGATGGTTCTTATGACATTTACATGACATATATATTGTCTTAAAGTTACCAAAATTATATACATTATATGGTATCACACATAAATCATAAGTATGAGAAAGAGTTTATTATAGCCATTTACTCTTATTTCTAAAAGAACAGAACGAAACACCCACTAGAAGTTACAAATCATAACAAAACGTATAATCGTACAAAACTAAATACGTACCATACAGCAGCATAAAGACCAACCGTAACTAGACATACACAAAGCTACATTTCGACTATGTTACGCATTTTTCCAGGTATAATATTTCAAGCATAACCCTGGCCAAGTATAAATCCTATCTTGAATCCGCAAGCCACTACAAACTGAAAGAGGTACTTTAGTTGCGCACTTTAAGATATAAAAAAATGTTTTAAATGGCAATACGCCAAAAGCTATGTTTTATTCTACAAATCAACTGCTTTACCTCTGTATTTTGTCATCTTCATCATCATCATCATCATCATCCCCAACGTCATCACCACCAACAACATTATCGTCATAATCATCGTCGTTGTCATATATCCCCTTTTATAATATTATAACCGGCCGCAGGAGCATTGTCACAACTTGGACTGACCATGCAAATATCTTTTTAGTATGATGAAGATAAACAAAGGCGATTCGTTGAGAAAAGAATCTTCCACACACACAAAAAACCGACTGTAATAACTTTCAGAGTATCCTCATGAACTGCAAGGTTAGAGCTAGTCAAACCGCTTAATCACATAGGTCGTCCATTTCTAAAAGAACCTGGTCATATTTTGGAATAATGTTAATTTGTTTTGAAGTAAATACAGATAAAACAAAATCTTCTTCACTATCACACTGAAAAGCTATTGGGATACTTAACACATCCAAGAACTGTGCAGAAAATCACAGTTTTGTCAACTTTGATACCAATTTGGAAAATGGGAAAAACGTGGGGTGTTATATGTCTCTTTCCGAAATTACATACATCTAAAATTTCAAAAAATGTAAAATGCAGGTTAAGATCGACACAAATAGGCCCATCAAAGACAACAGTCAAATAAAAAACAATGTAATTGGCCCATCACTTAAAAAGAGACGCACTTTTGGTGTTTTAAATAATAATAATAATAATAATAATAATAATAATAATAATAATAATAATAATAATTTCAATGTGATATTCTCACCACTCTAAAAAACGACAGTAATTGTTTTTTTAATTATTTGAACATTCCTGTGTAAGATGTCACGTGCTCTCTTATTTGCATATGACAGAAAGAAGACCCTCTTTAAGAGAACGGAAACTGGTCTACTTAGAAATTTGTAGAATTAAACACACGAATACTTAAAAAAGCACAGAAAATATCCAGTATCAAAAGTAATTTTAAAAATGATAAATTATTTAGGATATACAACTCCATTAATAGTTCCATTTGTAAATGGTTTTGGCTATTTTAGAGTAATTAATAAGGCAGCATGGTTACAGCGTATCATTGAATGACTTCTTCAAGTCTAACGCTTTACAAGTCTTATGTGCCATCCTTAAATAAGACTAACAACTAGTTAAATATTAATTACTTTACGTTAAACAAAGCTCCAAACAACTTTTCTTTTCGAGTAAGTCGCAGCTTTAATTCATGGTCAACTACATATACTTATGTTACCGTCGGTTAGCAAAGGGAAAATAAGAAAAAGGCCCTATACAAATTACAAGAGACATTTAAATCTGGACTTCCCCTAGACAAATGTATACAGACTAAATGTAAATGTGACAGAAACAGAGACATTACAAACAATGATAATATAACAGCTATCGTCCTTAAAGTGTCAGTCAGCAAAATAACTAACTGCTTTAACATTGTTTTTGGAGCACTCCATCGCCGCACGTCCTGAAGATTTTTTCCCAGAAACAAACAGTGTAAATACAAATATTATAGTCAAAGTGAGACAGTTAACAGCAAGCACCTGCATCCTGAGTTAACCTGATTAAAATTACCGCATACAAACAAAATAAGTCAAATTATAATACATGTACGGCAGATATCTAAGCATTGATGCTACAGCTGGCATTACCTATGATGACTTGTATGGTGTTTTGTAAAGATAAGAAATTCAGTACAATGCAATAATTTCAGTGTTTGTCAGTCACTGTATGGATGTTAACGTTGGTGCTAATAACTGGTGGTGAATAACAAATACTATGTTGTTCTGAGGCTTAATGCTCTTGTCCACATTGCTCGTGTCTAATCGGAAAGGAATTGTTAGGTGATAAATAGCATTTTAGTAAACCTGACGGGTTAGTTCGGTGTAATTTGAATCGTTAATTAGTTATCTTAAAACATCCATCTGTATTTAATGCTACTGTATCAATGTTTTTCTCTCTTATACCAGGGTTGGGCAAACAGATTAATTGCATTAGCTAATTCTTTCCAACAAAGGCCAAAATCAATTTGATTCGGCGTGCAATAGTTCGGACACTTGAAAAGTAAACTACGAAACGTATTGCCATCGATAATGTTTAAATCCCAAGTAACGATATGGTCTGAAGGTAAACAATAAAATGAGGAAGTTGAACGTTTAGAAGGAATTTAAGCCCGTGTTTTGCCATAATAATAACTGGAGTATAAAGGCAAATGGACTCTTATTTGTTAATAGTAATATGTTCAGCCATGTTTCTGGTTAAAGAAACGTTGTAAAGGGTCAAGTAGGCTTCATACTCTCTCTGTCTGTCTCTGTCTCTATCTCTCTCTCTCTCTCTCTCTCTCTCTCTCTCTCTCTCTCTCTGTCTCTCTAGATATATTGCTCTTCGCCACCACCACACTTCTTTTTTGTTGTTGTAATTAACGTATTGGAAATCGTACGTTGAAATTCCGTCTTCCATTTAGCCACAGTCCGACAATCTTATTTATCAAGTATGGTGCATTCTCCTGTACCTTAAATCCAAACAAATATTCATTGTTCAAGCTACCTGGGTAGTTGGAGTGAAGCATGTCTTCCTTTGTCAATGTTATATTTTTACATTTCATATACAAAACTTGTTTTTAAGAATGTGCGCATCTGTTATCGAAAGTTTTAATCGGGACGTACTTTGGCTGTAATGTTCATATTACACTGTTTAAATGAAAGCTCACATACGACAAATCTTTTTCAGTATCTGTGTTGCATGGACGCATGGACACAACTTGAAGCAAAAGAGAACTTCTACTGGTTGGTTCCGCATTGAACGTCATATTTAAAGCCCCTCCACACGAACATCTCAACTACAATCGTCAACAATCGCTCACGTAGACATGTAATTTTATAAACAAAGGTATTGGCAGTGTTCAACATCCTCAAAACACTTTGACTAGACAAATATTGAATACTGTCATCAGTAATATTGCCAGTTATATAAGGCGGCATGTAGATAAATAGACAGTCGGTGAGCACTGTTTACTTAACGCGCCTTATCCAGTCAACGTGATAGTAATTAAAGTGGTAAATGGTTGGCCAACTTCACACACAAGGATGTATCTTAAACATAAAACTAGGAGGAGGAGTAACGTGTAAATCGCGTTATATTCCATTAGATTACCCTTTTTCAGGAAATTATTTGTATACTTGTGATATGAAATTGTAAAAATTCAGTCACAGCGTCAAAAGCTTGATCGAAAATCGTCGATTGTATTGAAGTTTTGCTCTGGCTCGGAAGGTTATGGCTAGAGCATTTAATTTGTATCCAAAACTATTTGTCTCTGTCATTTTACATTTCCATGGCCATAAAAAATAAGTGCATATGTGTATTGTCACTGTTACATTTTTAAGAAAGAAAATTTCGCATGTCTGATTGATTTCTTACTAGAAAGGCTTCATAATCAAAACCTTTTTTGCTGTAAATGTGTGTTGTACGATTCAATACATTATGCATACGATGATCTGAACTGCGAATATTTTAAAACCACTGCTAGCCACTGACAACAAACAAGGTTTTATGTACCTATCTTAAAGTATCCAAACACCGGTGACACCTGCGTTCCGTGGTGACTGTTATGTTGTTACCATGGTTACCGTCAGGTAGAGATTATGTCGAATTCCATGTACATGTAAAGTGGGAGGCGAGTGAAGGACTGTACCCACACGTGTACGTGACTGGTAATTGGTGTGTAGAATTGATCTTAAAGGATAAAAGCTATCTATTTAAAACTTGTTAATGGTATATTGAAATATAACTATTTGAAATATACATGATACAGTAAAAAAGACAATTTAGGTCTAACAATTGATATCTTAAAATTGCAAATACATATAAACATCGTTTATTATGCTTATTCTAGTTTGTTTGGATTCGTGTTTAAATTTGTATATTGCACACAAGTCAATATTTTTTCTATGAGAAAATATATATCGACATTTGATATTAAGCTTGCATATACGTGACGAAAGTAATGAACAACTTGGCATACCAACAATTACAGGCGGCAGACATTATATATATATCAGCTACCAGTGATGTAACGATAGCAGCAGGCTGTGGGTACAGCCAGTCCATTGTTATTTTGAGCTTCTTGTCTGAAGTCACCGCTGCAGTTGATGAGACAGCCTTGCCTTAAATACAAATTAAGGTATTTTTATAGACATTACCGAACCCTGTTAATATCAAATACAAATTAAGGTATTTTTGATAGACAGTATTAAATCATGTTAATATCAAATACAAATTAAGGACTTTTTAAGACACACTATCAATAAAGATTTTCTCTAATTTTGAAAGTTGTTACAAATGGTGTTAATGAACAATTACTGTGTATGTAATATTGCTATATATTTATTCTTTACGTAAGTTCTCTCTTTAAATTTTAATTTACCTATTATTGTGATTGTTTCAGAAGTTCATCGCAGCATCACAGTTATGGTCATTACAGCGATATCCAGATGTTGGGGTTGATAAAGATAATACAGATATAAGACTTTCTTTCAATGCTTTAAAGTACTTTTCATTTATTTTAATTAAATTTGGTTTATATAATCAACTGTTATGATGAACAATAAACATTGCAGTCATGTGTGTTGAAAAAAATGGTGTTACGATGACAAGGCTGATTTTTTTGACTGCACGAGCTGACATTAGTAATGTTTTCACTAGACTGACAAGGGTAATAATCGTCTTCGTCTCTTATCATGATCATGACGTGGTAATATATTTGCCATGTTCTTGTGGTTGGTAATGTTTGTTTCTTCGCTTTTGATATCGTTTTATTACAATCATTTTATAAGGGAGCTTTACAGAGCAGAGTGTTGTTTTCTT
Organism: Sinonovacula constricta; assembly: GCA_007844125.1. NCBI lineage: Eukaryota > Metazoa > Mollusca > Bivalvia > Cardiida > Solecurtidae > Sinonovacula > Sinonovacula constricta. Next base: position 60,325,566 of record CM017560.1, on the reverse strand, counting down.
TTTGGACACGTTAAAGTTGACATGACTTAGATTACGTATAAACAGTTTGTCCGACACATTCAGAATTATGTTTTGCCTAAACAGAAAACCAAATATTCCATTTAATTGCCTGAGCATTGCAGCTCGTCGCACGCCGATATATACGGCACTTATCCTATACATTTACATCAAGAACATAGTTCCAGTTTCTACTATAAGTAGGTTTCTAAACGTAAAAAAAAAACTATAGTTGTTAACAACTAATGCCGATATCTACACATTCGTTTAAACATCTACCAAGCAGCCATTAATGAAGAGTTTTAGATGTAAATGAGCATTCGGTTCTTTCAAATTCAACCCTTTTTCTACTTGGTGCAATTTTCTTTTGCCGACTGACCGTTACAAAAGCGGTAACTTTAGCTTTTTGTGTGCATGTGTGTTATGTGTCGTCTCTGTGTTTTGTCATTTTACATTTGTCCTAAATGCCTTTGTCAGGAGGTTTTCCAGATTTAAATATATGTGATAATTCGTATAGAACCTTTTCTTATTTTTCTATTTATATATTGACGATGAAATGAATGGCCGTTTTGAAATTGTTGAGGCTGTCCATTTATTGTCGGAAAGTTTCACCGCCATGTCCTCTTGCTGACAAAGATTTGTACTATAAGATATTACGTACAAGAGCTGTGTTTAACTGGAGTGAAATGTCTTTATCCATATTACTTAGCATTTCGAACGTTGTGCTTGTTCCGATGCTCCGTAATTTATGAAACCGCTATATTTTCTAATAATGTGGATACAACTGCTGTGAGACTAGCTCTCAATGGTTAGATTATTTGCCACTGAAACCTTTTAAACATTGAAACTATGCTGACGTTTTCCAGTCAGAACGGTATTTTTGAAATGTCTATGGGATGTTTATTATAACATATAGATCTACTCGTTCTTTTCTCTATTCACTGTAGTGTTTTTACACCGTTCGTCTTTCTCTGTAGATCTCACATCTCTTTAATATCACCAAGTTCAATTATGGACCAGAGTCTCCTTTAATAAAAAATAACTATAACTTTGAGGACAGTGACTTTTTCTCTGGTCATTTATCATTTATTCAAGATTTAATTTATTTACTATCAACACATCTGTGTAATTCTTGGATTTAATGGATTAATTTCCTGTCTGCTAGATACCACATGGACATTACTTTTAAATTATCTCACGAACAGCGTCATAACTTCTATAAGATCATAACTTCTATGAGAAAACGTCAGCGCTGGAACAGTGTTTTATTAAAAGAATAATGACATTCTTTTCATTACTAGCATGTGGGATACCTATCAGGAAGGGTAGAACAATCCTTGAAGAGTGATGCCATATAAACAATGATTCGCATAATGAATGTAAGTGTGGTAGCAAAATATATAGGCTGTTTTATGTAAAAATCACAAAATATCAACATGCCCTTGGAAATAACTGTGTGACGAATATTTATCTATTTTTTATGTTTTTGTTTGTTGTTTTTTTCATTTGTCGCCATAGAGGATAGAACTAATACAATCTGTAGATTGCTTAAACCTGGACTTGTTCCGTTTGTGTCTACTAGAATAATTTTCTTCGTGTTGAACAATTTTCGATTGTTTAAAATGACGTCACAACCAATTATATTATATAAAAATATATTATATTTATTAAATTATATTATATCATATTATATTATATTATATTCATGTTTGTACTGTTTATTTTGTAGAAATCCATTCAACATTAAAACTGATTTTATTTATGAAGTGTTTTGTTTGTCACTGTAACATTATCTTGTTTATGAGTTGAAAGTGCAGGATCCGGTCTGAAACATATATACCGTCAATCCCATACGACCATTTCATATTTACATTTTCAATTTGATAGGTATATCTTAAAATAGATGTTAACGCATTTACTGTGTGACTGGAATTGTGACCATCTTGACTTAAATCCTTTATAAAATGTGTATTTAAATGCAATTAGGATAAAGATGTTGACTAAACTGTATTGAACTATCGCTGAACTGGAAAGCAATTTAGACAATTAAAGACTGATTCCAAAATGAATATGCAAGCTGGTAAGATTAGTATTATTATTTAAAGTAAATGTTGTCTTTGTAAATAAACAACAATTATGGGCACTGAGTTTAAAGACATTTCGATAAAAATATTAGCGAAAAGGTCAAGCAAAAACTTACATTCATTCTGAAGATTCTGGTTTGCTGAGTTTGTATCAAATCCACACGTACACCCATAACTCCCAGCATCTGAGAGTTGTATGTAAGTGATGGTAAGCTGTACCTGTTGGTCAGATTGTAGAGTAGCAGAGTACCTGGCTGAGTCAGTACCGGGCAATGGTCCACCAAAGTTATATATAGTGAAACCACCTCTGGTGAATATATAGCCATTGTTACATCCAGTCGATGTACATATCAACTTAGCCTGGTCTCCGCAGTTGACCGATGTTGGTAAGATCAGGGTGGCCGTGTCTGTAGTTACTATTAGACATACACTGTTAATTTTTTTTTTTTGTATAAAAACCGGGAACCATTTGCTATATGTTTGAAAAAAGTAATTACAAACATCAATTATTTCTCGATTGTGTTTCACTTGGAGCGTATTACAGTTGCCGTATCTAAGTACATAACTCATACATATCAACATTTTTGCTATCAAATGCAACAACATTAACAGCAGCGACTGATTTGCAAACTGGCACCGATGGTTTATTGTGATTTTGTTAAAAATAACTGGACAATGGTAAGAAAATTCAGTAAGTTCAATAAACTGTGTATCAGTCGCTTAATGGAAATAATCAAATGATGTAATCAGAAAGGCAATTGTAATTTCCATTAAAATATTTCTAAACATAGACTTTTACGTACACTTACCCTCCTGTAGCAATTTACAACATGAGTTTATTGCACTTTATGGCAAAACGCATACACATATTTAATATGTTGCTGTCATAAAGGTAAATCAGAAGCAGGTATTGCAGGTAACATGCTTTCAAGCATGGTAAAATACCTGTCTAGTTTGGTGTATAATCAGGTAGATCACCTGTTTTGGAGTGTTAATCATACACATGTCAAAATAGACCTTATATTGCTATAAAAAGTTTATGGACCGGTAATAGTGACCGGGTATGCAGAGCAGCGATTCCTCATCTGTCTACATTGATAATAATGGCCCGTTGAGTGAGCAATAGTCAGGCCGGATCCAGTCAGCTGGGATGGGTTGGGGTGGAGGGTGGGTTGCGTGACGAAAGCTGAATTTGACATACGTTCTGAGGTGTGGGTGGGTGGCGGCTTTGTCCGTTTGTATACTCACCTGGAAAAAACTTTAGACTGTTTGGTTGTGAGGATGCTACCTAGTAGTTGTGAAGCCTAATCGTTAGACTGGTGGGTTATGGGGATGGTACCTAGTAGTTCTTTCTCTAATAATCAAACATGTTAAGTTGAGGACATACCCACAAACACCCATTAGAAGCTCCAAATTTTGAAAATTGCCGCCGTCAACTGCATACTAATCAAAGCCTGTGGACAAGAAAATTCAAAATATTGCAACTAAACAGCGTGTAATACAAGGAAACTATTTTTATTTCATGTCATTGCAATGAAATATAATTGACCATATCGTTATCATCATTTCTGCACACAACACGGGGTTGTTACAGAAACGCATACACTTAACCCCCTATACATCCTATCTAATAATTATTTTTATTAATATTAATTCAGACCTTAATAATAGCCTATTTTGGACTAAAGTTCGATGTTCCTCGCACGTGTATAACGTTTTACTACATATATGATTGTGGAAATTATCTTTGCACACCTTAAGATATAATGTATTTTCTATAATTACATGAACGCCTACATCTCAAAAGATGTGCTGCTACGTGCTACCCTGTAGCCAGGGGTTTTGTCAAAATCCTTGTTAATTTATATAACGACTACTACTAGGGATCTTGTTGTGGTGATTTATTTATCCCTTCTTGAGCAACTAAGTATGTTAGTTTATGCTTCAGTTAAGTAATGATTTGTACAAGTTAAACAATTAGATCATAACTCTTTACAATGAATGCTTATTATGAATGTAACAAGCTTGAATCGTTCATGTGCATTATGTGACATAAACATCCGTAAAACTCACAGGTAAAAATGCAAGCGAATGTAACCGAGAGACGTCAATTATTTTATCAATAAGTTGTATGTAATACGCAATAGACGATACATACTGTTGTAAACGCTGGCGATGATTTTTATGAAAATACAGAAACACTAATTCATGGCCTCAAATGGTCTAAAGACATAATTTACAAACTATAATTATACTAAACGTATACCAGCAAGTATAAATAAAGATTTGTTATTTGAATTTAACGTCAAATTGCAACTATATTGCGATGTACACTAAAAAGGGTAATATCAAATTTAAATTGACACCTTATTCTGCAGATGTCTTCAATTTGTTAAATGAATGCGTATTAAGTTTTAGGATCTACGAGTGAACTGGAGCTCCAGACTGACGTCGTGTGATGCCGTACATAGTAATATACGTCAACAGCAAGTTCTGTCGATGTCTACTACAAAAACAAAAATAAAAACAACAACAAACAAACAAACTGTAGATGCACATAAGATGCCTTTTCTTATTTTACCTATTAACTGTAGAGGTAACGCCCAGCACTTTGAAATGCACCCACCGATGTGACAGTGGTGGGTTAAATACACGCGTAAATGAAATAAACTTTAGAAGATGTAAACATGTTTTCAATGTTAAGTACACAACACTAACCTCTTACGAGTTAGACGGTATGCGAAATTTAAACGCAATTAGATAGTTCTCTAACAAGTGAATCGATTTAAATAACCGCAGAGCAAAATTTAATGTTATCTTAAAATCCAAGTTAGCGGACAGTCACGGTTTACATGGCAGTACATAAAACTATCATTCTCTTTAAGAACTCGATTAACTGGATAATGTAATTAAATTCTGTCACAAAAGGCAATTGGATTCAACAGACAACACATCATAAAAGGAGTTAAATCTAAGCAAGTTATCTTATACGATCATCAACACAGATTCAGATTCGTGGAACGTATACATGTGCATGATCACGTATATTGTCAATGTTAAAAAAACAATATGTATATTGAATCGGCAATTACGTTTACTAATGCTGAACAATCTTGACGGCTAATGGATTTATCATGTTAAAAGATATACTTATTGCAACAAAGTTATATATATAAAACTTTGACACTTTTATACTTTTGTGCAGGCTGGAGTCAGGGAAAGTTTTCAATTGCGAGGAACATTGCTATTTTCCATCTATGGCTTTATAACATGTTTCATGTAAAAATCTCAATAACACAAGCTAATATGCAGAAGACAGTGATGTATTTGTAGTTACACAAATATGCAACAATGGGACAGCAGCGACGTACTAACTGCAAACTGACAGGCTTTAAAAGTGAAGAAATATATATATTTAAAGTACCCAAAATGTAAAATTTTGTTTCTACTTGCACATTCACAAACTATCTTCATCTAAATCAGTAAACGTACTCTTTCGACCAAGTGATTTAACGTTCTTATATTAGCTAACTATCTAACTTACACTTCAAAACTGAATTTCTTTAAACTGGTGTGGCTTTCTTTAGGATGATAACATAAATATTTTGGGCGGTATCGCTTGCGATACCTCCAGAGTTATTAGAAAGCTGGATTTCGGAAGCACATAGGATTGACCCTGCAGGACCTTGACTGCATGCAGTCAGTGATTCATGCCTGGGAAGAAGTAGTGCATGTACCGAAACAGAAGATGTCTAAGGAGACTGCACGCGTAAATTATGTGCGGGCATGCTTCAAATGTTAACATTAATGTTTGTATCTGTTTAAACTGTAAGTTCATTGCATTGTGTACTTCAGATATACATGAAATGAGCAAAACCGAATACGAATATAACTAATTGATTGGAGATAATGGTCGAAATGGGGAGCGAACTGCTATAAAAAGATATGTATTTTACACTGTTTGTTTAATAGAAAAACCTTCATGAAGTGCGAGGTTGAAGCGCCCCACAAACCAGGTTTGAGCACCCCAGATGGCCCTGTTGCCGATTGAATGTTCCAAGGCGGTAATTGATGGTTTTTCTTTTTGTCGGTTATGTCTCGTCTCTGTGTTTTTGTCAAATTTACATTTACAATGTTTACCATGTCTAGGGGTAGGTTAGATTTAAATATTTGTGAAAATTTTGATAGGACCTTTTCCTATTTACGTATTGTATTTAACTGACACATAATTGGACTTGCTGTTTACACACACTCACTTTAGCTTGTTATTAAACAGGTACGGATTTAGAATTGCTATTGTACGTACAAGGAACTGCACTTGCACACTTATAGAATTGAACTTGCTGTATTACAGATGTAGCTTGATGCTTTAAGCTTCTGTAAAACTTGTCTGGAGCCGATTAACTTAGAATCTCATCAAATTTGCATTATTCATGCTGAAAAAATCTTTATAATGCAACCAAGGTTTATCAGATAGAGATGTTGAATTTACTGAGTCATAAAATCTACCAAAATAGATTGATATATCAACAGAAGATTTTTCAGCGCTTTGTTTCTATTTTAATTTCCAATTATTATAAATCGATGTGAGACATCAAAGGTGCCGAAGACAGCAAGTGCTTTAAATAATAAGTTACTATTCTGGGTGGGTACTTATCACTCTCTTACACTGTCGATTCAAGACACAAAATGTGACAGTAAAAAACCGTATCTCTGATGGCGATTAGAATATCTGCTAGTTTGGCGTTCTTCCTACGAAATGAAATGCGTGTTGTTTCACATTCAAGCCTAGTTATTACCAGAATTACCCACTCGAATTTACAGAAAGAAACAACATCAAGCGGATGGTTAGGATGTGCTGGGACTTACACCATGCTGCAGCATATGACGTGCAAATATGTATATAAAGCCCCGCACTTGGATGTTGGTAAACACGTTAATACAGATTTTGTTGTATTTCTTTATGTTGCGTAATATCGGCTTCATTGTTTGCAAGTGTTTGAGGTTGTCGGTTCAGTAGATGACGTTAGGTTATCATTGACACCTTGTCGGGTATTTGTACCAACGTGTTCAGTAGATGACGTTAGGTTATCATTGACACCTTGTCGGGTATTTGTACCAAAGTGTTCAGCAGATTCGTACTGTCGCAAGTGGCAGTCAGCTCATTTTGTGTCAAATATATGACATTCCCTTAAAAGACGAAGAATCATATTAGACATTTTACGTAGATGTTATGTCAGTTATGATAAAACAAAATATTTTACAATTGTATGTACTTACAGCATATTTAAAGAACACGCGTAGTGGTAATATGTGTACGGCTGTATTCCGAATGACTGCGCTTGTTTGAGTGTGACAAATTTAGACACATATTAAAAGTGCCCCAACCTTTTTAAGCAAACTTAAACTTCAAGAGCTCATCAATAAAGTTTATAAACACATCTTAAATGGGTTTGCATCAACGTATAGTTTGTACATCCTTAATTGGGTATAATTTATATCATAACGAATTATGTAATCTTTCAGCATTACGCAAACAATGATCATATTAACAACAGTCAAATTAATATACAGATTAAACTTTTAAAAGTAGAGTTTAAAGTACTCACATTCATCTTCTCCCTTTTGATATCTCTAACATTTCTCATCCTCAAACAAGTCTTGTACATATTAACTTCCTCGTCCGTTTGCTACTAAAATGTGTCATTAAATAAATTCCTTTTTGTCATTCTATCTAACACAAAAGAACGTAGTTGTGACACATATAAAACTCGGCATAATTCCCTTACATACAGTCCAGAAGTTTACCTCAGTTTTCGAACGTATGAACAACGGACGAGGTTTATACAATGTACATATTTACAAACACAACTTTTGAAGTGCACTCTTTAGACACAAACAAAATTATTAAATGTATTAACCTTGTGCAATGTATGACAATATTGTGGTTTCTCTTCTACGACGTCAAAATTAAACATATTAAGAATACAAGATAAAGGTTTTCAATTTATGTGATAATTCTTATAGGACCTTTTCTTATTTACCTATTCACAACAGTGTTGCCTGTGCAGTAACTTGTGTTTCTTGTGTTGTAAAAATGTTGTCATCAATCCAATCCTATCATGATTGCTACACATATTTCTTTTGATATGTGTAGTAATTCTGACAGGACCTTTTCTTATTTACCCATTAGAATGCATTTCTGAATAAAATAGTTTTACACGATGATACCTTGTCGAATTAAAGGCAACATACATTAAATTGCTGTTCGTGTTATATTATTCAGTCGCATTAAGTAAACATTCAATATCTATGGACCTTTTAAATCTGAGCTTTAGACCTTTTTCGTTAACGCGTTTATGTTAATTCACTTAATGACAATTTACAAACATATAACGGTGTTTAGGTCTTTTTTTTATTATACAACATTTACTACGAATTGAACAAAATCACAAGTAACATACCTTTTCCACGTGAAAGTAATAGCGACAAAACACTTCAGCGTTAAACCACAGTTTATATAGGCACTATAAAACAATTCACAGAACGTTATGTTTGATAGATAATTAAATAATCGTTTGTTGTGTTACATCGAATTGCTAAAAAACAGGACCTAAATGTGTCTGTAAGACATGAAGTTATGAAGATATCAGCTTTACCAAACACATACTGTAAATCAGTGGACATGTATTAACAATATAAGTTTATTATTATTATTTTTCTCTTTAAAATACTTCTCTAGTCGATATTTTAAAGTTGTATGCATAATTATTTCACTTAAAACATTTGACAACAAGTAATAAAATGTAATTAGTTTACAAACGCATAATTGACATGCTGAGTGCTTGTCCATGTACACTGGTATTCTATTCTAATAAAATCCGACATGCAGAGACACATATTTAACAGAGGGAGGGGTGTTACACATGTACATATGACTGATGTAATTGGTAATCTAGGTCAGAGTATATTTATAAGCGTAATTTACCCATAAGGAAGATAATTTCTAAAGATATTTAAAGCCCTCGAGCGAAGAAGATACACACAAGTTTTAACGTGGTTCGATGAATAACTCAACAGACATGTGGGTTTATCTATACTATCACCGGATTAAAGTTTTATCAAAGTAAGCTTATAAAGGGAAAATGTATAAGACAATAATCGTTTGTTATGAGAGTTAAATTGTTTGACCGATTGGGTTTTTAATAAGATTTCAGTGCATGAATTACATTCCATTTATCTAACTGTGATTGCGATTTCGGAAGCACGGTTGGTCTTACCTTGCACTGAATGAAAGTAATGGGGGGCAAAAAACAAACATTTATGTCCGAGAATATTAGATACGTTAATAATTCTGCTCAGGCATACTTAAAATGTTGACATTTATAGTATACTCGACTTAGACATTGAGGTAATTATATATGCAATGCAGCTAATTTACACGTAATGCATTTGTGGGAATGATCACCTCCGCGCAGGGATATCAAGCAGTTAATAGAATAAAGTGACAAAAGGAGGTACAAACATGTTACAAGAAAGAATGTTTGAGAGACAATACATTGTTAATAATGCCGAGGCCTTTCTGATTTCACGCGAAGGACCCCACTGACTATTTTTTACTCTATACCATGTCTGCAATCTGAATTTAGAAAAATAAAGAAATATTAAAGAAAGAAATAACCGGAAGTTAATGTTGAGTAGAGTGTATATGTTGGTCCGATGATAGTAAATGCGTTATCAATGGACGATCTGTTTTAAAAAGGTGGCTGTTTGGCAGCATTAGACTTGTCTTCTGTTCAATGTGTTGTGCAATCGTTTTACTACTGAATAACTACAGACGTATATATGCAATATAAGGGTTAATAAATATTTAAACTGGTTTAGTGCTAGCAATACATTCCGAACTTCAAACTGTGTTGTTTTGAATTTAAAATTTATATTACTTTTATTTGTTTTTGAAATGCTAATAATTTGGTTTAATCTGTCAGACAGTGTTTTATTTCCAATATATTAATAATTTAATATGTACGGGATTTCAACATAATGGAAATTCGTGGGACCATTTTTTGTCCACAATGCTTAAAATAACGAAGCAAATAGCAATAAATACGATAATAAGAAATAAGTAAAGTCTAAATTTATAAGGCAATACATACATATAAGCATACACCCATCAACAGTAAATAATATCAAAATCAGCAGTTATCAGGTATGTGGCCATTTTAATATAGTAATGCTCAATTAGGACCTATTGAGGACAATGTTGTGATACCATTAACAGATATTAAACGTACAATTCATCCCGTTACCATTCGATATCATCGTATAATACACTGTAGACATTTAAATGCTGTGATCCCGGCAAGTAAATTGATTTAAAAACATTTATACATTGTGAAATGTAAGATTTACTCTAATGACGTACGCTATTATAACAATACAATATTTTTCGAACAAAAAATATAATGATAAAAATAAACACAGTAAATACATCAACATTATCCATCGAGAATGCAGTTTCAAACAACTCATTTCCTCTCTCTACGAGATGAAACCACGGACCGTGAAGGATTCAAATAATCTGGTAAAGAAGTGCCAAACCTTTTTTTTTACATGGGATCAGAATACCAGATCAACTTCAGTGACACAGGAAGACAAATAGTGTAACAAAACTTGCATCAGTTATGTTAATACTAGACAAAGTCATGTCTAAGTGTTTTGTAGCTCCGATTTTGCGTGTGTATGCCTTTTCTATATCTACCTTACTTTAAGTTTGAAATCCTCAGTAAATATAATTCCTATAGGGAATTTACTCAATAATACAGACTCTTTAAACTTTAAAATTTAAAATTGTAGTTGTGTGAATATATTTTTGCGGTAAAAGACGTATTTAGATTCTGTGGATAATCGTCAAACAAGCACAATATTTATTCTGGGTGAATGGTGTTCTTCAAATAACTGAAAAACATAATAAATAGAGCTGTTTGTAAATAAGAACATAAGAAAGAAGTAGGAAGTACACTGATACTCTTGGTGTATTTGATACAGCGTTATAGCCCCCTTTGACAGTTCAGCCTCTCACCGCGTGGTCCTGTTCTGGGAGAAGAGTTGGAGCTTGGATATCGGGCTTTTTTATTCACAGGCTAGAATATTACTTTCTTATCTATTTGATGAAAACTAAGATTGGTAATAATAAGACACTACTTTAAACAGTTATTCGAAAAACATCAATGTTTTGCGACAGTGTTTTCCTGCATTTAAAAGCTTACTTAGCTCCACGAAACTACTGTTTTCGTTACTTTCGTCAGTGAAACGAACACACAAATATTTTCCTGCTGCGAAATTATTTTCAACTTAAATGACAACCTGAATACTCATCAAACCAATAAGAAATAAACCAATACTTCGTAAAATACTTGGCTGAATTAATTAAGCATCGGGACAGTCGACTGAAAACAAAAAGAACGGGTAAATTTGAATAAAATGACGGACGATGCAATTTCAATTACAAAAAAAATGTACTTATACATCACAAAAGAACTGATTCATAACAATAAACTGCTTACCTACAGCAAACCACATATTTTCCAATTTTAAAGATCTAAACTCAATTAAAATGTAAAGCTTTTATGTAGACAATCTTTAATATAACCATCCTTTGCACTTTCACTCTCCCACCGCCCGTGTCTCTTAAAAAGTCTGTCTTTCACAACATTGTTTGCTGCTACTGTAGTGCCTCCCGGTCGCAACGAATGAAAACAATATTTCTTAACATATTCAACATGAGAATCTAACGCTTCTAGGAATAACTTTTTAGTTAAACCTATAATACAAAACAAACAATCCTCGTCAGATAAATTCATTGAATTAATTTTCTAACATTTATACCTGGACATAATTTCGCATTTGTTTTGGCAATAGGAAACCATGCACTATCCCTGTATTTATATGTCTTACTACTTTCCAAAAGATAGCCATGTACGAGTCATAAAATATAATATCACATATTCTAATATTTAAAAGCTCTGAACTCTTAAAAAAACAGTAAATGTTACTAACAAGGCACAAATATTACGCTGACTTTAGATATTTTCAACCACATATAGTCGGTCATACACTCCATTTAAAAGATTAATATGTATCGCGTCTTTTCTCTTTTTACGCTTTGCCAAAATCTTGTTCTTGCTGCCTTTAAAACAATAACTACTATTTTTGAATATGTCAGTTATAACAGACCGTATATCTCATGAAACCATTTTATGGCATAAAAAGCAGCAATAACAGGACTTGATGAGTTAGCAGTCGGAATTAAAGATACGAAAAAATAGCTACTGTCTAAGTCTCTGCGGGTAAAGTGTCCCCACTCCCCAAACCAATGCACAACGTCAATTTATGAAAAACGCATAAAAACACTTATATTTCATACTACGTGCTGTGTGCGCGTGACTGGCAAAGCAGGTCAGTAGTTGGTCCACTTTCTCCCTTTATAAAATTGTTTAAAATGTAATTTACCACGTAAATATAAAATAGCGTTTATTAGATTCAGATTACCGTCCCATGAATTAGCTTTTGAAACAGTAGTTAATAGAGTTTATACAAGTTGTGATATGAACTTACTAAAAAATGAATATCATTTTTACTTGTATGTCCGAAATACAACAATCCTAGAAAACAATTGTTCACTCCCTATTACTGTCAATGGCCAACATTACAAAAGTTTGAAACCCTTTTATCATCAAATAATCCAACACTTCTCAATAACCTAACTATATATATATATTTTAAGGAGCGAAATATCACATAAGTACCTTAGTCTCTCTGTACAACTATTTGTCTAAAATTAATATATTTTATGTCATGACTTGCTCTTTACAGTGTACTTTAATGCCGAATAAAATATTTATCATTGTCATTTTATCGTCTTTGTGGATCTGGAAGAATAAATGTTAGATACAGTCTTTTTTGCAATATTGCTTTTCTGCGATTCCGCACACATGATATTAGTACAATGTGTGTAAATAAAAATAATCAAAACTATATTCTGAGATTTTACATCACATCAAATAAATCCTGCACAATTATAGTTTTTATACACCATATATAAACTGCAATCTGGTCAGACTATCCAGTCATATTATTGACATTTGGTTTTTAACAAAGTGAGACAACATCCCCTAAATAGTAAGTCTCTTTGACAATTTCTTCGTCAATTTGACAATTATTTCCCTTGACTAAAGTCAACATATACTGCTAACATTAGGAATTTTATATCTGTATTACCAAATATCCCCTTTCCATTTTTAAACTTCGTATACAATTTCCTCTCGGTAGGTAAGTCAAAACAGTCAACAACTTTGTTAATAAACACTCCGTTAGGACATAAAACTCCCCAGAACAACGCAGATTTCCAGCATGGGCATACTAAGAACCATTTTGCGCCATTTTCTTTATGACCCTTTGAATAATTGCTATGGGAGGAACAGATGTTCCTAATTTATCTCCCCAAGTTTCTGCAAACGCAACTTTACCAAAAGATGTTGGGTTCTAAAACCTTGAATACAATTCTGGCATCAAACGACGCAAACCAGTCGACCTCAAGTTTTCCAAATCTCTCAACCAACATTTGCACAATATCATAAGATATTCCACAGTCATCGAATCTGACAATCTTGGCAGACAATCCGCTCTGTCATTCTCTGACCTAGGAACACACTTCATTTACAAAGAAATTGAATTTTCCATACACAACTGAAATATGTGGTAAGCAACATCTTGTAAGTCCCTTTTCATAGATACTGTAACCGCTATAGATCTAACACTCTGGTTATCTGTATACCAATGCACCCTTTGATGCTTCAAAATGTGAACAAATGACAATAGCACACTATATACAGAAACTAATTCTCTCCAGGTAGATGACATTAGGCTCTCTTCACTTGACCAAGTACCTTGCGAAACTCCGTTAACCGTACTCACTTCATACGCTCTTTAACCCACTGAACTAGCATCCGAATACATTTCTTTAGTGCACATATGGGACTTTTTCTTCTTTTTTTTTATTAAACAAAGGAAGAGGCGTCGTTACCAAAACCGGAAGAGGCGTCGAAACCGTTGTCGTAGGGCCAGTATGGAGAGTGTTGGACACGAAAACGACCTCTTCCAACTGGCTGCTGGCAAAAATAACGACTACTGCTACCAAAAGAACCCTTGCCTCGCGTTGCCGAACATTTGTTTTTGAGAGTTCTGTCCTCTGCCACGGGGCTGGTTTCATTTTGCCTCATCGTTTCCCATCCACCAGCTGAACTATCAATTATTATTTGTTCCTTTTCTGCAACTTACTAGATTCATTGCAATATTCATTTTTGCTACTGCCCAACGCCCATAAATCTTGTTTTAATACTTCCTAAAGTTCGCTATTAAATGAAATTGCAATTTATTGCCCAAGATTCTCCATTTGACATCCTGTTCCATTTGCAGTTTCTTCACTTGATTAGAAATGAATATTACTATTGTTCACCTTACTTTTCAAGTCACTTAATTCAGCCAATATAATACTAAACTGAGATTGAATTTGATTAACATTCTCCTCCGCGATTACTTCATCCATTATTTAGAATGAGAAATAAATTCCGACTCAGCCCACGAGAAATTCAACACGCCGAATGCAGAATTAACTATGTCCTTTAGTCCGACTGTCCAAACCTGAATCACAACTTTGTAGAAAACATCCTCGTGCATAGCTTACAACGCCACCTAGCGTTTATTTCATTCAACTAAGAGAAATTATTTTTCTTTTTATTCGATTTAACTTAACCGAAGAAAATTACATTTCATAACGACGCGATTAGATACATATTCACTGTTTACTAAACATTCAATAAGTAGCTATGATTTGATTACATTGAAGGCGGGGGTTATACAAATGCGTGAGCTGTTATAAACGAATAACAGTGCGCAAGAAATAGTCAAAAGCCTAATAGTAATGAAATCTGTATATAAATGAGTGCGGTCTCATTATATACAAACACAAGGTTCGAAGTTCCGATGACCACGCCTCCTTATAAACATTATTGCATGGCCTGTCACCAACACGTAAGGTCTGAATAAACCGTTTGATCATCCCGTTTACCGCACACAATTACAACTAATTATGCATTGCTTTACCTATGATAATGAGTTAAATTAACTTCCTAACTTCCAATTAAATTGATCTAGTGTTCATATCTGAAAGTTCGATAATGTTATGATATTTTTCCAGTTAATGATAATGAATTTTAATTTTAATAATTATACTTGTGTTTTTTGTAGGTTCCAAGCATTGTTGAGACCCCCGGTGTTTTCTTCATTATTCATCACAAAGTAAACTTTTCATTTGAAACCATATTAAGGTAATCGTTCTTCACATCCATATTATACCAATCTAGGTATTTTCTGATCATAGCCAACTAATAGTACATGCAATGGAATCGTTTAGATCACTACAAAAATGTTGCGGTGCATGCCAGAACGCATATGTTAGATGACGAGCGTAAGAAATTAGTATAATGAATACACTGTCCCACAAAGGGTTTATTGTGTTACATACATATAACAATGGAATTCTAGAACATATTGTTATTTGGATAAATAATATTATGTTTCAGTTATCTGCAGAAGGTGTCCACTTGAAGCAGATTGTTTTTAATAAGCGTTAGCAAGGGAACTATACCAAAACCACCATTTTTGGTGACAACGGCATGCCGCGTTTTGAACCCGGGGCCTCTCGTACCTCGTAACAAAAGAATCGTTTATCACAATGATCACATATAGTTTGTTAAATGTGTTTCAGCGTATCTTCGACATGAACACATACGGTGTTGACTCATTAAGAGAATAATTTTCTCAGAATTGGCATGCCTCAAGCATTGTCTGTTCGAGTCCCGTAGGGGCTCAGGACTTAATATGGCAAAGTCTTTTCGCTTGACCTGCGGTGCGCCGGTGTTTCTATCCAGACATTTGTCTACCATCTTCCTCCATGAAAAACGTCGCAATAAGGATCATTATTGGTCACTGGACGTATTCCAAAAACAACACACATAAAAATGGTGTATGAACCCTACTACCAGGGAATAAACATTTGTTTTGTTTTTTACCATTAACAATGACAACACAGGACACACAGACAGAGGTTAGGACAGACAGGACAGACAGGACAGACAGAAAGACAAACAGACAGACAGATAGATATGAAAGAGAGCCAGAAATTAAAGACAGACAGACAGAGAGACACGCTGGCAGGCAGGCAGGAAGGTAGGCAAGCTGACAGACAGCCAGACAGCCAGACAGCCATATATGAAAGAAAGACAGGACAGACAGTTCAAGCCGACAGACAGGTCAGACATGGAATGCAGGCAAATATGACAGACATGCAGGATAGATAGACATACATATATGACACAGATAAGGAGAAAAAACATTTAGATGAGACAGACATGACAGACAGGTAACCAGACAGGACATAACGTCATGACAGACAGACAGACAGATAAACAGATAGATAGACAAAAAGGCAGACAGAGAGAACAGACAGACACACACACATACAGACAGACAGACAGACAAACAGAAAGAAACAGAAATACAGACAGACAGTTATACGGACGAACGGACGGACGGACGGAAGGACAGACAGACACACAGACAGACAGACAGACAGACAGACAGACAGACATATACATATTCCTCTTAAAACATACAAAATATGTACCAAAAGCAGTTTTAAGAATAATACGCTATGAAAAGTTATCCACATATCTAAAATAAAATCAAACAAACACACATTTAACATGGTCATGCATTTATCACATCTGCATGTTTGAAGTATTTATGTATTATTCAATGTTCGAAATCATCAATATTTACTGAAATTTACAAGCAGTCTACATTATAGAGGCAATAAGAAGTAAGGAGAGTGACAAAAAACGGCAATGTCCCAAGTCAGAGGGAGGGAGAGATGTAGAGATTGGGAGGGAGGGTAATTAGAGAGGAGATGGGAGAGAGAGAGAGAGAGAGAGAGAGAGAGAGAGAGAGAGAGAGAGGGGGGGGAGAAAGAAGCAGACATACACAGAGAGATACAGGCAAGGAGCTAGACAGTCCTTGCACTGGTTATTTCTCATTACGATGTAAACATAACAATCAGGTTATGTAAATCTATTTCTGTTGATAGTATTGCAGTTAATGAGACTGGTGATATAGCTTCTGTTTTCTTGGTGTCTGCGTCAAAAATAATTGGAGAAATCCTACGAGATCAGTTCAAATTGACAATTGTACACGTTAATAGAATGGAAAATATAGTGCAAACAGTTCAGTTTTAAGTTTAAGAGGAGACTATTAAGAATCCCGGCAACTCCCTATGTCCATTTTAAGATTCTTCCCATATGTGTATTTTATTTGTGCAGGTAGAGCAGAAGGCGAAGCGAGACAGGTAAAGTTTATCGCGACGGCACGCTACTTTAAAATATGTTTGATAGTGTTTACTATCTTGATGGCAAGCTCGACATCGGTAAGTACGCGAATGGCAGAAATCAGCCACCATAAAGTGTTTTACCCGATACAATAAGGAAGTATTCACACAAGTTTATTCGAGGGTTTTGATGCGTAGCAAACATTATTTTGATCTGAGCAAGGAGTTGTGCATGGCTAGAGTTTATTGCGATTTAAAACAGGATGCGGCTTTCAAAATTTTACGCTTTCATTTTTCGGCGTTATACTTCATGAGTTTTGAGATGATTTGTGTTTAAAACGTCGAATTTAGGTAACCCAAGGATTGAAGCGTGTCAGACTGGTTATAAAACGGGACAGACAAAGGATTTGTTTTCATTAAAAGGTAAGTCAAAGCATTTCTCTGCTACAACATATACTTTACTTCAAGGGTGAACCGTGAGCTTGATTACTGTATAACATTCAACATAAACCAAATATACTAAACCTCTCACAATACACTAAACTGTTTCACACCAACCACTGATACACTTTATAAAGAGGTGTTAATTTTAGAGAGCTGGACATTTTGTTAGATGACTAATTCATTTCGGTAAACTTTATTGCTGAAATGGTGCTGGGGTTCCTCTAAAATGGTTTAAAATGTTATCATTCTTAAAGATGGTAATCCTATTGCGTCCAAAGACTCGTCTTTTCCACGTCGTTTACAGAGAATTGTCGATTTAAATTACAGACTCGAGGACAATAGGTCAACTTAAATATTCATAAAATGACGGGCATGTTATAATCAGTTGTACATACTGCAACACCTTCTTAGAGCACCATTAGAGAATTCTGCATAAAAAATGAATATTTATAAATAAATGTTTACATAGATAAACAATATTTATCAATATATTTTATGTCATTTTTGAAATAAAAATCATGAAGTACATCCAAACTATGTGTTTTGTCGGACTTTTAAAAGTCCATTCTTTATATTCGTAAAGAAAAAACGCTTTTTAATGCATACTGGACAAAAGTTAAACATACATGTATTTTTAACGTAGCAAGGTCCAAACACTTATTGCAATCATCTAATTGCTGCATAAATCAATACTTTATTTGAGTAGTGTTATCCGATATTTTGGATCAAATATTGTTTTCTCAAAAAATCAAATAAGCCGTTGTTTGATGAAAAAGGCCTTGCAGAATGTTGTTCATTGAAACATCCCTAATAGTCATTGCAAACAGGTGTTTCCCATCCGAACCACGCTGCAGAGATAACATTTTTTAATCTAAGAAAACCACGTGTCAACTTAGTTTTGAGATAGCGTTATATCGACGTCCGAGTAGTCCGTGCTGACTTCGGTATCTATTTTTAGAATAGGTTACTATCATGCTTAGTGACATATTTGGAAAGAAAGAACGCGAAGGTTGATTTGTTCGCAATTTGTACTGCACGGTGTTCAAAATCGTCTTTACTTAGACTAAAGTATGAAATTATGCAGAAAGTATGCATCAATTCCCAGAACCCGTGGAATAATATTATTACATGCATTTGATTTAGGTAAATTGTCGGTGACCACATTTAAGTAAAGGCCATCTGAATACTTCATATTCAATTTTTACAAATCGTTTTATATATCAGTAGGGTAAAAGTGGGGCCGCAAGCTGCACATTGTGCTGTTTGCTCCTTAGGCTCCGCCTCCGCGCCCCACGTGATCAATGACGTTTTTAATCGGATGATATGCGATGTTTAGTGCGCGGTATGACGTTACATCGTGGTATTTAAACCGTGACGGATACATTTAATACCATTGTTAGATGGATTGTGTTTGTGTAAGTATAGATAAGATCAATAAAGATATAGTATTAAAAAACATATTATTTTGAATAAAATAATCCAGGTGCCTTCTCCGGTGCTTAGAGCCTATTTAACGTATTGAATTATCAAAGAACATTAAAAATAATCTACATTCGATGTCTATACTTATTTCCTAAAACGGTCCAATACACATTGTAAATGTTATTAAGTGAAAGTTTTAGATTTTAATGGGTATTAGAAATATAAAAGAACGCACTGTTTCAATCTCAGTATGTGTATCTTCCAAGGGTTAATGGAACGCCAAAGTTTAACCTCGATTAACCTCTATCACTCACATAAATCACATGACACGACTATTTTTGGCTACAGCGGCTTTGAGGATGGAGACATGTGGATGTTATAAATACAGTAAACTGTCAAAAAGATAAATACCAAATTATTTATTGCTAAATAGATGTCATTATTTAAAGATTCGAAGTTGGGTTGTTAAAGAGGTTTATTAATGATAGGATTATGAAGGTTATTCAAAGGTGAGTTGTTAAAGAGACCTTCGCAGACTTGAGTAAAAAACAAAAACAACAGCAAGAAACTTTTATGTATATTTCAACTTGTAAAATGTGTGTAACACATTAAGAATTATTCTAGTTTTGTCAGTTATAAATATCATAATAGTTATGATTTGTGATTGGAAAAAAAAAACGATCTTTAAAATGTTTATTTCAAAAGTGACACTTTTTCATTTCCCCTGAAAACTGATTATCACAATACATAATCGCGCGTAAATTACAATAATTAAAAAAGAGCATTTGATCAATTAGTGTAAATAGTACGTTGCTTTTTTTATATTGTTTTCCTGACTTTCCTCATGTTCGATGCTACTTTATACAATTTTAACTGTGTAGTTAGGAATACGATAGTGCAAGTAAGAGAGACTGTCCCTCTTGTAGAAAATGCCTTTTCAGCAAAAACAACAACAACAACGCTGGTCAAGGGACCACTATTTAAACTCTCCCATTTTTGAAGCAAGCACTCATTCTTGATTATTCAAAGAATAAGTACCTTCCAAGCAAAAAAGAAAGGAGGCTTGTATAATCCACTTGTTAGATCTTGTCACACTCTGTTTTGAGAAGTGTGAAACACTGGAAAAATGAGGTATGTTGTTTTATGTTTATATTGGAAAAAATAACGTTGTTAAAACTAAATACTTAGTATTAAAGTTTCTCGCGTTTATTTTTTTTTTTTTTATTTTTTTTTTTTAAATTTGATAAAGACGCTGTAGAATAGTATCTTAAGACGCTCAACATACTTCATATAAATCTCATATTCATATTATTTTCTTCAACTTTAATATTGTTACAACTTAGTGTTTTTCAATCTTAATTCACCTATATAAAATCAGAAAAACAATCCTTTTTAACTTTTTTTAAAAATATACAGCGGGATGAATTATTTATCTTTCACGTATATTTGCTGATATTGATATATTGTTCATTTTCTTTAGTTAAAGGAAGTTAAGCAGCAGAGGCAGCAGCAACAAGAAGAGCTGCTCACAGCGGATGCTGGTATTGAACAGGTGAATATTTTAAAGTATCTATACAGTTTAGTTCTATTTATTGGTTTAAGGTTTTCGTTTAATTTTGAATCCATTTTGGTGTACTTTACTTAAACCTTCATTTACTTTTAATTCATTTTGGTGTACTTTACTTTGAAGCATGCGCTAACATGGTATGGATTTTTTTACTAATATTTAACAATGTCTAATTTGTTTATTTCCGTTACTTTGTATTTCATTTTTATTCCGAAGAAAAAAACACTCTCATCTTACACTTTCTTTATAAAAAATAACGTATTATTAACAGATCAATCCAGCTGTTGATTCTGAAAACCATGCTGCTGCTACTGGTGAAGCAACTAATAATGTGAGGTAAATTTTGTGTCTTGTCATATAAAACAAAACAAAAAAAAAAAAATATATATGTTAAATTGTATTGCTCCTTACAGCTTTTAATCGTGAACATTATAAGATCAGCAAAACAATTATAGATGTTTAAACATAAACAGAAAAAGAAAAAAAACAAGCAATATTTTATTTAATAATAAAATTCTATTGAGTCATGAACAGTTGAAGCATTTCTATTAATAAAATAAAAAAAGCCAGTTTTAAATAAAGTAGGAAATTAAAAAAACAACAACAACTTGCTTTACAGAGAAAACGTGATCAAAAAGGAGGAGGTGGAGGTGGAGATCCCTGAGAGGGATCATATAAGAAAGGCAGTGGTAAGTTAATTCTTACAATTTCTAAATGTTTTATGTTAAATCATTACAATGATATCAGATAAAAAAAAATACATGTAATTTAAACTAACACTTAAATGTTTTAACAAGTGTCGGTAACTTCTTTTATAATATAATGTATTTCCCACTCTTAACAGTGTAAAAAAATCTAATAAATGCATGAAATGAAGTCAATGTTACATAACTAAAAATCCTACATGACTAGATAAACCAATCATATCAGCATTTAATATGTAAGTAAATAGTTAAAAAAAAACGTTAGGGATGTATCAAGATTAAAAAAATATACAACAGTTTTGTATTGATATAGGACTACTTGCAATAACATAAGTAAACATTGTAATTATTTAATCATCTACTATTGTTAAATGTAAGTTTCAACAAGTAAAAAAGACTGTTTACTCAAATCTTAAGCATTTAGATGTAAATAGAATGAAATAGATTTAAGTTTATGTTGTACTTTTTTTCTTTTCAGACGCCCAAACCAGTTGTCCTTCTTCATAGAATCTAATATAATAGAATAAAATAGAATATATCAAATTTATATTGTTTACATAAAAAAGTATATAAAAATGTGTACAACTTGACAGTTGTTGTTGTTATTTGTTGGCATTGATTATTGATGGTTACTTAATCACCAAATTATAAGCATCAAATTAACATATTCTTAATTCCAATGAAACATAGAGATACAGAAACATACAATAATAATAATAAAAAATATGTGAATCACAGATTGTAATGATATTGGAGCTAGAAAACAACAACAACAGGTATATCACAGATATATGTACATGCTATTTAAGCAAGATAATTAAAACAAGAAAAAAAAGCAATTTAAAACACAGATTGAACTGCTCAGAATGTTTTAAAAACTCTTTGATGAGGTAGAATGTTTTATTAACTCTTGGATGATCTATAATGCTTTAAAAAACTCTTTCATGAGGTAGAATGTTTAAATAACTCTTGGATGATGTAGAATGCTTTAAAAACCATGTAATTGTGTAGATGAAATGAAAATTTATAAAAAAGTATTCATGAAGAAAAAAAAAAAGATATAAATCACTGATTGTACATGCTATTGAAGCAAGAGAAAAAACACAACAACTTGTAAATCACAGATATATGTCCATGCTATTTGAGAAAGGTAAAAAAAAACAACACACACACAAAAACAACAACAATGTAAATCATAAATTCCAGATTGTACATGCTGTTTGAGCAAAGTAAAAAAAAAACACCAAAAAAAACAAACAATGTAAATCATAACTTCCAGATTGTACATACTATTTGAGCAAGGTAAGTAAAAAAGAAAAAAAAAACAATTTAAAACACAGATTGTACTGTTCAGAATGTGTTTTTTAAACTCTTTGACATCTATTCTTGGTGACGCGGCAATTTTTACTTTTAAAAGGTTTGGTTGGTCTAGGTCATTAATCACTGTTAATAGGTATCCTTTGGTAACATTATTACAGCCTAATCTAGCAATGTATTTTAATATCAGATGACATATGCGACATCAAAAGGTAACTTGCCTCATGTCTAAATTTAGAGCTATTCACGAACAATAAAGATTGTAAGTTTAATTCAACAGGAATGCGCAAAACGAATGCGCAGAGAAAAGAACATCTGGATAACAAAAATGTAATATGATAGATGCAATAGGAATTATTAAATGTCACTACGGTGATAAAGTTTATGTATGCACCTGTCTATGTATATGTTTTTGTTGTAACTTGTGCTTTGTTATGTATGAAAGAAAAAAACATCAAAGCATAAATGGTTGTGTAATACAGTACGATAGCTGTGTTTATTACAAAAATGAATCTGAAACACACTCACTTCACAATGTTTAAAAATTAATCTTACATGCAAGATTGGTATATTTAAAACTGTTGTTGATTAGAATTGCTGGTCCGTTTCGATGGGTCTTAGTGATAAGTTATGACAAAAAACGTTAGCAACAAAAGTATGGGCAGCGTTGCGTGAGCGAGCAAGTCATAACTGGCTGGTAAAAAGTCTAGTCAGTGAAGTTGAGTTAGTTTTACAAAAAAAATACCTTGATAAAATAATGTTAAAAATGATATGTATACAAGCATTTATAGGAAAGAAACAATATCCACACAACATTTTTTTTTAATTAACAGGCCATTTATATGATCGTATTGGCACATTATTAGATTTAGTTTGAACATAGAAAAGCTTCATTTAAACTACTTTATAAACCAGAAAGAGGTATATGATGCAAAATAACACAACGCTTTGTTAATGTGGTTTTACCTGGGCGTATACCGAGACGGTATACATTCAGTTTGATCTCACCATTTCTTAAATTTCATTTAATTTGCTTATGATATTCTTGCAAACTGTTTAGTCCCTGATCATACTATGCCTATTAAAGTTCACCTATATGTCTCAACTGGGTCTACACTGTTTTACTAGGACCAGAAAAAATGAATCGTAGCGACATGATAAGCATTTTTATTAAATATTATCACGTTTTAAATTACAAAATGTCATCGGTGTTGAAATAACAGGGGAGCGAACAATAGAAGGGTAGCTGGTTTCGGTCAATTATGATAATCGCAATGTCCCCTAAACACACGCGGTCACTGTTAATTTATAAAAACTGCTGGTTCTCAGGGGTATGTGATTTGGTAAATTCAGTTATTTATTATCGGAATGAGAGTATATATAGGCTACAAAGTTAAGACTTCATTTAGCTACTTGACTGTTATATATATATATATATATATTTTTTCATTTCCTCACAAAATATTTTATAAAAGTACAAAGACGTGACACCAGTCAGCAATCGACAGCAATGTGTTTTTTTCTTTTATACGTCTTACTATCTTTATTAAAGAATTAAAGAATTCAGTTTAGTTTAGAGTCAAAACAGTGTCTTCACCTTGAAATATTATCTATACTATCAAAAATGCCACAGAAAGGTAGGATTAAAACCAATATATTTTACAATACACCAGAAACGTTTATTAAAAGGACTACTCAAACAGTTTACACGTTATATAGCAGTTTATGTTCTTTTTTTTTTTTGTAAAACGCCGTACACACTAAAATAATACATATTTAGGTATATAGAATTGAGAATTGTAATATCTATAATAATTTCAATTTTCGAACATATCAACATTTATCAAATTAAAAAACCCGAAATATATTGAATTAACTGCTAAGAAATTGATATGTATTATCTATTTCATCTTTCAGGCTAAAGACTGAACCTCATTGTACGCACCATTTACCCTTAATTATTTAATACATGTAAACATTATGTACTCACTTCTTATTCAATTGTCGCCTTTAAATTATGTAACAAAGATTTTGTTGTGTTTATTTAACGATTTATTATGAAAACATAGAATAAAATGATTTGTTTACTACTTACACTACATCCAAATATAAAAACAGATGCACAATTTTATATAAAATGTTGTTTAAAAAGAGGTAGCCGTATAATAATTAAAACCTCTAAAAAATTTCAGTTAAAATATCACATGTAAGGCAGTCGAGTAAGATTCAACCCTATTTCAAGTACGACAATCACTTTACATGGTTGTTGAGTTAGGGATTACAGTAAATAACGTACACGAGGTAGTCAAGATTCAAAAGTATAAAAAGTCTATAAAATAACGAGTGAATACTGATCTTAAATATTCGAAATGTGTATAATACAATTTGAATAATTACATGTATAAAATGTCACTTTCAGAAGTTGATGAAGAAAAGCATGCCATTCAAATTGAGCACTCAGTTTCTGATTTATATAACGCTTGAAATCGTTTAAATACAGAAATGAAATGGCTCATTAGCTTTAAATTATATCTGCTGCGATTTCTCATATATGTTTAATACTAATAACACTATAAGTACGTTTTAAAGCATCACAACTACAAAACATATATATGTGTCACCTTTATCGGCTGCTGAGAAAATAACACTTGTCACTTGAAAAATAAATCAAGCTTCGAAAGATCTTTCAAATACAAACACTTGACGATAAATAAGAACAGCCAATAACAGTACCAACACAAAGGAAATACTTATGTGTGGTATGCAAGTCAAATGAAAATCTGTAAATTAGATGACTATTTCACTATGTATAGTCGTAAGGCATTAGTACGACACCTCTGCTCCCACAGCGTGTCGCTTCCTCTAGGAAATACAATTATACTGTTATCCACTGGCTGTGTTATGAAATATGATCTAAAGTAATAATTTTCATGAAATTGTATTATAATGCAAATATTTTATATACCTTTAACTTTACCTTTCCCCAACTCATAAAGCATTGAGCGTATACATAAACGGTCGGTGTAAACACATTGGATTTGAATAAACACGATGATTAATTAGCAAAACCCCTTATGTTACGATTACAAGAAAAAATTAATAGAATATAATTATACAATTATACTAAAATCTGCTTAAACATAAATATTCGTTGTTTATATTATTAACAATTTTGATGTATCATTAAATGGACCACTTAATAGTATAATATATTAATAGCAACGGTTTAAGTTTGTGGTTTCGGGGTATCGAGTACGGTCTGTCATTTCCCAAACATGTAACGGAAAAAAACGTTGAAGCCACATTTATAAACGTCTTTTGCAAATGGCCGTTTGAAAATAGACTGATGATCACTTTAGGAAAAAATGTGTTGGAAAAAATGTGTTGGTATTCTTTCTTCAATATAATGACAAGATTTTGAGATGCGTTTTAAGCCAATCATAGTCCTACTGTCTGTCTTTCTAACTTTCAAAGTTTTCGTTCCCCAGATGGGTTGTTGGTGTCCATAAAACGTGTGCGAATTAAAAAAATGAACAAATGTAAAATGGTATTTCCACATTCGAAATATTACATATAGAAACATTTTGAAAGTGTCGTATGTAATTAAAGCGCAATAGAACTACTTAAACGGGTGTCGAAAGCTAAATGTGATGATATAATGACCAATGAAGCACACCTAAGTGATTAAGTTTATAAAGTAGTTTAAATGAAGCTTTTCTGTGTTCAAACTAAATCTAATAATGTGCCAATACGATCATATAAATGGCCTGTTTATAATATATATATATCACTAAGATCCATCGAAACGGACCAGCAATTCTAATCAACAACAGTTTTAAACATACCAATCTTGCATGTAAGAGTACTTTTTAACCATTGTGAAGTGAGTGTGTTTCAGATTCATTTTTGTAATAAACACAGCTATGGTTCTGTATTATACAACCATTTATGCTTTGATGTTTTTTCTTTCATACATAACAAAGCACAAGTTACAACAAGAACATATACATAGGCAGGTGCATACATAAACTTTATCCCAGTAGTGACATTAAATAATTTCTATTGCTATCATATTACATTTTTGTTATCCAGATATTCTTTTCTCTACGCATTCGTTTTGCGCATTCCTGTTGAATTAAACTTACAATCTTAATTGTTCGTGAATAGCTCTAAATTTAGACATGAGGCAAGTTACCTTTTGATGTCGCATATATCATCTGATATTAAAAATACATTGCTAGATTAGGCTGTAATAATGTTACCAAATGATAACTATTTACAGTGATTAATAACCTAGATCAACCAAACCTTTTAAAAGTAAAAAAAATGACACGTCACCAAGATGTCAAAGATTTAAAAAAACAACACATTCTGAACAGTACAATCTGTGTTTTAAATTGCTTTTTTCTTTTTTAATTACCTTGCTCAAATAGTATGTACAACCTGGAAGTTATGATTTACATTGTTTTTCTTTGTTTATTTTTACTTTGCTCAAACAGCATGTACAATCTGGAATTTATGATTTACATTGTTGTTGTTTTTGTGTGTGTTTTTTTTTTACTTTGCTCAAATAGCATTTACATATATCTTTGATATACCTGTTGTTATTGTTTTTCTCTTGCCCAAATAGCATGTACAATCTGTGATTTACATTTTTATTTCTTTATGAATATTTTTTATAAATTTTCTTTTAATCTGCACAATTACATGGTTTTTAAAGCATTCTACATCATCCAAGATTTATTTAAACATTCTAACTCATCAAAGACTTTTTAAGCATTATAGATCATCTAAGAGTTAATAAAACATTCTACCACATCAAAGAGATTTTAAAACATTCTTAGCAGTACAATCTGTGTTTTAAATTGCTTTTTTTTCTTTTTTTTTTTAATTATCTTGATAAAATAGCATATACATATAGCTGTGATATACCTGTTGTTGTTTTTTCTTGCTCCAATAGCATGTACAATCTGTGATTCACATAATTATTATTATTATTATTGTATGTTTCTGTATTCCATTTGTTTTCTGTGTTTCATTGGAATTAAGAATATGTTAAACTGATGCTTATGATTTAGTGATTAAGTAACCATCAATAATCAATGCCAACAAATAACAACAAAAATTGTCAAGTTGTACACATTTTTATATACTTTTTATGTAAACAATATAAATTTGATATATTCTGTTTTATTCTATTATATTAGATTCTATGAAGAAGGACAACTGGTTTGGGCGTCTGAAAAGAAAAAAAGTACAACATAAACTTTAATCTATTTCATTCTATTTACATCTAATTGCTTAAGATTTGAGTAAACAGTCTTTTTTACTTGTTGAAACTTACATTTAACAATAGTACATGATTAAATAATTACAATGTTTACTTATGTTATTGCAATTAGTCCTATATCAATACCAAACTGTTGTATATTTTTTTAATCTTGTTACACCCCTAACGTTTTTTTAACTATTTACTTACATATTAAATGCTGATATTATTGGTTTATCTAGTCATGTAGGAGTTTTAGTTATATAACATTGACTTCATTTCATGCACTTATTAGATTTTTTTTACACTGTTAAGAGTGGGAAATACATTATATTATAAAAGAAGTTACCGACACTTGTTAAAACATTTAAGTGTTAGTTTAAATTACATTTATATTTTTTTTTTCTGATATCACTGTAATGATTTAACATAAAACATTTAGAAATTGTAAGAATTAACTTACCACTGCCTTTCTTATATGATCCCTCTCAGGGATCTCCACCTCCACCTCCTCCTTTTTGATAACGTTTTCTCTGTAAAGCATTTTTTTTTTAAATTTCCTACTTTATTTAAAACTGGCATTTTTTTTTCTTTTATTAAAAAAAATGCTTCAACTGTTCATGATGTAATAGTTTTTTTATTTATAAATAAAAAATTGCTTGTTTTTTTCTTTTTCTTTTCATGTTTAAACTTCTATAATTGTTTTGCTGCTCTTATAATGTTCATGATTAAAAGCTGTAAGGAGCAATACAATTTAACATAATTTTTTTTGTTGTTTTTTGTTTTTGTTTTATATGACAAAGACACAAAATTTACCTCACATTATTAGTTGCATCACCAGTAGCAGCAGCATTGTTTTCAGCATCAACAGCTGGATTGATCTGTTAATAGATACGTTATTTTTTATAAATAAAGTGTAAGATGGGAGTGTTTTTTCTTCGGATTAAACATGAAATACAAAGTAACGGAAATAAACAAAGAGACATTGTTAAAGATTAGTAAAAAATCCATACCATGTTAGCGCATGCTTCAAAGTAAAGTACACCAAAATGAATTAAAAGTAAATGAGGGTTTAAGTAAAGTACACCAAAATGGATACAAAATTAAATCCAGATTAAAACGAAAACCTTAAACCTGACAAATGAATAGAACTAAACTGTATAGATGCTTTAAAATATTCACCTGTTCAATACCAGCATCCGCTGTGAGCAGCTCTTCCAGCGTGCAGATGCTCCTACCATAGGCTCGTTGTGTTGAGCATACATCGCGCAGAACTCTTTCATGTTGTTTCAGGTTTTGATTAAAAACCTGAAACTTTTGCTCCTGCACAATGCTGCACCGAGCCATAATGTTGAGTGCATCATCCAGCTGTCAAATCTGCCTGTGATGCAGTTGTAGCATCTGCTGTTGTTGCTGAAGCTGATGCTCCAGCTGTTGTTGCTGATGAAGCTGTTGCTCCAGCTGTTGTTGCTGATGTTGTTGCTGCTGCTGAAGCTGCAACTTCAGCTGTTGTTGCTGATGTTGTTGCTGCTGCTGAAACTGTTGAATCAGCTGCCGCAGCTGCTCCTCCAGCTGTTCTTGTTGCTGCTGCCTCTGCTGCTTAACTTCCTTTAACTAAAGAAAATGAACAATATATCAATATCAGTAAATATACGTGAAAGATAAATAATTCATCCCGCTGTATATTTTAAATAAAAGTTAAAAAGGATTTATTTTTCTGATTTTATATAGGTGAATAAAGATTGAAAAACACTAAGTTGTAATAAACTGATTTAATACTCTTTTATAAAAAACTATTAAATCGAATAGAATCTAAAACAATATTAAAGTTGAAGAAAAAAATATGAATATGAGATTTATATAACGTATGTTGAACGTCTTAAGATACTATTCTACAGCGGCTTTATCAATCTAAAAAAAAATAAAAAATAAACGCGGGAAATTTTAATACTAAGTATTTAGTTTTTAGAACGTTATTTTTTCCAATATAAACATAAAACAACCTACCTCATTTTTCCAGTGTTTCACACTTTTCAAAGCAGAGTGTGACAAGATGTAACAAGTGGGTTATACAAGCCTCCATTTTTTTTTGCTTGGAAGGTACTTATTCTTTGAATTATCAAGAATGAGTGCTTGCTTCAAAAATGGGAGAGTTTAAATTGTGGTCCCTTGACCAGCGTTGTTGTTGTTGTTGTTGTTTTTGCTGAAAAGGCATTTTCTACAAAAGGGACAGTCTCCCTTACTTGCACTATGGTATTCCTAACTAGACAGTTAACAATTGTAATGCAGTTCCATCGAACATAAAGAAATTCAGGAAAAACAATATAAAACATCCAACTTACTATTTACAGTAATTGATCAAATGCTCTTTTTTAATTATTGTAATTTACGCGCGATTATGTATTGTGATAATCAGTTTTCAGGGGAAATGAAAAAGTGTCACTTTTGAAATAAACATTTTAAAGATCGCTTTTCTCCAATCATAAATCATAACTATTATGATATTTATAACTGACAAAACTAGATTAATTCTTTATGTGTTACACAAGTTGAAATATACATAAAGGTTTCTTGCGGTTGTTTTTGTTTTTTTTTACTCAAGGTCGGCGAAGTTCTCTTTAACAACTCACCTTTGAATAACCTTCATAATCCTATCATTAATAAACCTCTTTAACAACCCAACTTCGAATCTTTAAATAATGACATCTATTTAGCAATAAATAATTTGGTATTTATCTTTTTGACAGTTTACTGTATTTATAACATCCACCCGTCTCCATCCTCAAAGCCGCTGTAGCCAAAAATAGTCGTGTCATGTGATTTATGTGAGTGATAAATGTTAATAGGGGTTAAACTTTGGCGTTCCATTAACCCTTGGAAGATACACACACTGAGATTGAAACAGTGCGTTCTTTTATATTTCTAATACCCATTAAAATCTAAAACTTTCACTTAATAACATTTACAATGTGTACTGGACCGTTTTAGGAAATAAGTATAGACATCGAATATAGATTTTTTTAATGTTCTTTGATAAATCAATACGTGAAATAGTTTCTAAGCACCGGAGAAGGCACCTGGAATATTTTATTCAAAATAATATTTTTCTAATACTATATCTTTATTGATCTTATCTATACTTACACAAACACAATCCATCTAACAATGGTATTAAATGTATCCGTCACGGTTTACATACCACGAAGTAACGTCATACCGCGCACTAAACATCGCATATCATCCGAAATCGTCATTGATCACGTGGGGCGCGGAGGCGGAGCCTAAGGAGCAAACAGCACAATGTGCAGCTTGCGGCCCCACTTTTACCCTACTTATATCAATTTAAATATCCTTTATTTCCTATTCTATAACTAAGCACTATGGGGACTTCATCTAAAATAGATATCGACATCAGAGCTGAGGGCCCGGATGATACAGTCCTGGCACCGTACCAGTTGTCCAAAACATCGTATATCGTGCGTATTTCTATCGTGAACGTATCGTATGGTAACGTAACGTATCGTGTAACGTAATAGGCCTATCGTGAAGTAACGTAACGAGCCGTATCGTAAATGGTACATCGTATCGTATCGTATCGTATCGGACCGTAACGCTTATGACAAGACCGTGGTATCGTAACGGACCGTATAGTATGGTAGCGTAACACAAGGAAAATTGCACTGTGCCCTCTCATAATTCTTTAATACAAAGATACATATATTGTGACATTTTTCTAATGACATTATCATGCTCATACAAAAGTTCACAGGAAATTTAACTGTCATTATAAATGCTTCACAAATACAAAAAGAAGTTTATGGTTCTAAACAGAAATTAAACTATATATTACATTTCCGGTACATGCATACTATCAATGAGCAAATTACTATTGCACACCTTCGAACTTATTACTTGAATGACAATATGCGTAGATTGAATATGAACGGACGTTTAGAAAAATATTCGTGAAAACTAGGATTTTGGTTATTTGCCCACGCTTTTATGGAAAATAAAGAGCAGTAAGACGTAATTAGAATAAACATAAAGCTGGAAAAAAAAACTAGCTATAACAAGATCTAGCTCTATGTCAGGTTATGGAAAAGAGGTTTGTCTCAAATATGGGATTCAAATGATACAGCTCATAAACAATGAACATTGTTAATAAATGATTGGACCGTGTGGAATCATCTCTGATATTCCGACAAAGTAGTTAATTGTAAAGCTAGCTTACCTATGTCATCGCTGGGCACAATCAACACTGATATAGTCTCTTCGCCAATTATTTTAAACGCGTAAATTTTATACACATTTATGCGAATTTAAATGAATAAATAAAAGCAATTCAGTGCTCGACGAAAATTCAATAAAAGTACGCTCACAAGTGTAGCAAACAAATTAATATAACTATTCTTCTGCCAGTGATGTGATCAAACGTTTAAGGTGTGAATGTGTTTGTCAAAACAATGTGCTAGTATCATTATCATAAATAACAGTAAACATCGGTCATCATGCCTTCTTAATTTCCGTACATTTTCCCGCCCTGCCAATCACGTGCACGTGTGTTAATTCCAATTAATTGGTGACACTTTTATGACACCACTAATCTTAAAGGAAGTAGGATTTTCAGCCGTTCGTTATGTTAATTGGTTTGATCCTTAACGTGTTGACCAGAGGTGTTAATTGGTCTGTTCTTAAATCGATTTCCTGTTATGACGAAATGGTCCTTTGTTAGTCTTTTTAGGATGATGACGCCATTTACATACTCTCCTAAATTAACTAGCGCACATCGGCATGTACCTTGACGTCATATGGATACTGAAAAGAATACCGTTGGGGTAACAATAGAAAATGATATAATATCTAATCATTGCAAAATCAAGCAAGTCAGTAGACAAATATAGTCTTTACAGTCTCCTGTC
This sequence comes from Sinonovacula constricta, assembly GCA_007844125.1. Lineage (NCBI taxonomy): Eukaryota > Metazoa > Mollusca > Bivalvia > Cardiida > Solecurtidae > Sinonovacula > Sinonovacula constricta. The sequence continues at coordinate 60,292,401 of CM017560.1, read as the reverse complement.
AAAAAACCTAAATGCCTTTAAAAACTAGGGTGATACCAAGCCATGGAGAAAGAGCTATAATTAATAAAATAAATATAATAAATAACGCACAAATTCAGATATTCGGATATGTTGGTAGGACTCTAAGTTCAATATTTACTGCCACAATATCGTTTGTTTAGAATATTTTTTTTAATTAAAACTAGGATCAAACTACCCTGGTAAAGAATGCAATTTCACCAAAAGGAACTGTCCCTACTGTGACATAGAGAAATACTTTAACCCCGTGCTGTTTTGATTAAGGCAGCACACAATAGCAAGAGATTAGCTACAAAGACCTATATTATTCACACGTGTCTTGCTTATTGTACCAGCGGGAAAAGGCAGATTTAATAAAAACGCTTTAATACCTAGAAGATATTAAATACATTTAATTCTCTACTAAAATATAAAGAATATACGATATACTAAACTAACTGAATTGCCAACCCAAGCTTAACTACTCACACACTTTTCCCGTACTTTTTTCACTTTAAAACATCCTCGTAACTAGTGTGTAACTTAATGTGTTATTTGTTCATAATCATCCGATTTCATGTTCACTTTTAGTTCAAAAAGTGCCAGCTCTAATCAGGAGTAGAAAATATTTCAATGGTGAACATTTTAAAAAACAGTTTCTTATAGGTGTAATGCCTTTAAACAAAGAGCAGTCATAATCTTCCGCCAAGTTGTGGTCCAGCCAATCAGAGAATGGGTTTATTAAGAATGTTTAGATTTTAAAGAGATTTCACCCCATCACGTGTCTTGTGGGTTTTGAAACTTTAGTTATTGTTTGATTTGGATATGATATCGGTTGGGCATTGTAATAATTCAGTTTATGTAGGTGTTATCCTATATTATTATTTAAATATTTAATGAAATGCATTTATTCTAAAAAAAAGATTAAGAGCGCGTATTATTAGTTCTGCTTTGTCGGGGGCGGGGTGGGGGGGGGGGTGGATTTACTTTCTTCACCTAGGTAGCTGGATCCGAGTCTGAGTCTAGTAATATTTAATCATAGGCTATATTATGATGGTGAGTTTAAATCTCCAAATTCATATTAGAGATTTTGCTTATCATTTGTTTTTTAGTATTTTAATCTATATATTTCTTTGATTAGTTCTTGTCTATTCTTTCCATTAATTGTCTGAAATGCTTGTAAATAACTAAGAGAGCCGGGGTAAATATTTATTGATGATCGGCAATTTGGTTCTATTTGAACACATTTTATGGGTTATAATTAACAGTTCGCATCTTAATATAGAATGTCTAGTGTTTAGTTTCATTTTGGCCTTGTTTATTTATTCTGTTGATTTTCAATCATAATAACTCATGCTCCTATAGCATTTTTGTTTGTATCCTTGCTACCGTCGGTGTAGATGTGGATGTGGGTAGCGATATCTCAGTACTCAGTATTTGAGTTGAGTTTAACTAAGGGAATAATCTTATCAATTACGTCGATTACGTCTTCTAAATTTGTTTTAATGTTAATGGATTTGATCCCTACATGGAAAGGATTAAGTGGAGGTGTTAATTTGTCGGTTGTTAGTCCAATTTTGTCTTATTATAATATAATTATTATTTAATAGCTCTGTTTCTATCTTTTCAGTTTGTTAAGTTTTTTTCCCGATTAACCCATATTCTCATATTCCTTACCGATTTTTTTATTTAAATAGTGCTTGAAAAAGGGTTGAGAATGAGACAATGGTATGTTTCTGATGTTATTTATTTTCTAGCAGATGGTCCATTTATGTAGGTTATTCGGTACATGTACCAACAATTCACGCGAGCGATTATAAGCCCCCATACATATTGCCACTTTTATGACACAACGTTTCTATTCAAATTAGACGGGCAGTGTAGTGCTGTAGTGCACAATACCTGCATCCCGTCTGAAGATAAGTAATACATGTATGAAGATCCCAGCACACATAATCTGGCTGTGAAATTTCACTTCAGTTAAACGCAGATACGGATGCATGGAATAGGGATAGAAATTTGAAATATACGTGTATAGAAGAGTGGTGTAAGAATGTTAGGAAATTACATATTCAAATTAATTTGTCTTAACATGGTACATTTTTACACACGTGTTCAATGTTTAAGCAGGCTATCATATTGGCGTCACCATTCAGACGGAAATAGTTGTATTGTCTCATTTGAAAGGTGTGAAAACATAACCGCCTATATGCGCTGGAAGTGGGCCGATTGGGGCAGAACGATTTGGACTAAACCGAGTTGGTACATTATAAATAGGCTGATTGAACCTTTACTTTAACAACATGCCGCATTTGCTGTAGGCTCAAAAGTAAGTAGTTAGTAGTCACGTGGTTTTCCTGGTTTAAAAATAGCTAACTGTGCAGCGTTGCTTTGATGGGAAATACAAAGTTGTAATGACAATTCGGGTGCTGTGCCTTTTTTCACATGGAAGTCGTCACCAATGAAACATTTCGCGGTATCTTTCTAGCAATAATTTATTTGGTTTGCATGAGAGAAAGTAATTGGTCCGAACTGTCGGATACCTCATTTAAGCGGTATTGACTAGGAAACCGTCGGTTAAAACAGGAGGCGGTCAATACTGTCCAGCCCTGACCTTTATACAAACAAAATCTGAATTTAAATGGTTGATAAATCACAATAAAACGTAATTATTTTGCTTGTTCACAGCTATTATCTCCTTTCATCTAACTCTTCAGTTAAATTTTAATATGAACTATTTTCAAGTATATCTTAAAGCTAATAAAATCAGCTTGAAATTAAGTTCAGCAAGAAATAATAATATAACAAAACTATTAATACATTATAATCATAGGCGTTTTTCATCTTGTATACTCGATACCATTCGGAGTGGATCTTTAATGACTTGTTCTGTCTAACAATAATGTACTTTAAAAATGTCATTACTTAGACTACTTAAGTATGAGTTTATGCATAAATTATTCTAAAAGTAAATCGAAGCGGGATTTAGATATCGTAACATAGATATTAATTTTACTCTATAATATATCGGCAAACTGTTACAATTTTAAATCAGTTGTAGGACAGAGGTTTGTAGGTTATTTAGTCAGGAGTTCCAGTTTTTTTCGTCATGATTCTTATGTGTTGCCTCATTAATTTCGATTTTTGCGCATTCAAAACAGTAAATTAATGATACCATTTTCTGTGTTTGTTTCAGGAGGAAAACATGAATTTTTATATTACTGGCATTCTTTTAGTTTCAACACGGGTGCAGTTGGTTGCAAGTAAGTTTTTTAAATTGTCAGAAAATATTCTTATGTGTGGCATGCTGGAATCTGTATTATTGTTGTGAGCTCAAAAAGTTATGAGATTAACCTGTTTTTGTTAATGTGTTAAATATACATGTATATACACTTCGTACAATAAGTTCTGAAGCCGCAGATATCATGTCTATGTATTTTAATTTATCATGCAAATTTCTCAAGTATGCTCATTAAGTATGGTTACTCCTCACTATTACACCAGGCGATGCAACCCTGACCCTACCGACATCAGTCAATTGTGGGGACCCAGCCGTGTTGACTTGTACATCATCTGGCTGTGGCTCTGGCTATAGATTCGCAAGAAACAATGTCACTGTATATAACAAGACTGGGCCAGCACCTACTATATCTGATCCAGACAGGTACTCCGCCAATGTAACATCCGACACGCAAGTTCAGCTCACAATCACCAACATACAATACTCAGATGCCGTGGAATATGCTTGTACCTGTGGATTTAACCTACTCTCCACTGGACAGACAATGGTGTATCAATGTAAGTTTTATGTCAAAGATCAATATAGACAAAAACTTCTGTACTGTTTGTTAACAAAGGATGCTGCTATGAAAACAAAAAATGTAAATAAGCAAGTCAATATTACGTTTTAACAGTTTACTTTTGCCATTTGTAAATGTGTCCGTTATAAACACAAAACAAAGAAATATTAATTTCCATAGTATAGCTTTAAATGCAATCAACATGGCAGGATCTTCATTATCCAAACAAATGTCTACATATGTTTTTATATTTCGGATGGAACATATTTCAGTAAGGTTTGTCTGGGAAATGAGCACATATTTATAACTCCTATAAATAGATATAAACTTAATTGATAGTCGTTGTGGTCGAAGAGCATGCTAATTCTCAAAGAAAGGCAGTTTTTCTTATTTTCCGATTTATAAATGTCTACACACAAATAGTAATTTACGATGACAGATGTAAATAGACATACTGGGGCTGAAGGCTTGAATACAACTAGAGGAAATCTGTTTAGCTTGCGCAATGCTCAGGACAAGCCATCCGGTGGCAAATTGTTCGGTTTCACACGTCCCACTTCATTGTTTAAACATCTCCTCTAAAGCCGCTGGCCCATCTTAAACCAAACTTCCTCAGAACCTTTAACAGTCATGGGGGACGAAACAATGTTCAAATAATTTTGATTCATGAAAAACATGACCTATCTACATAAGTAAACTTGGAAAACATTATTCTAAGAAACTAACTACAAGAGCTAGAACCTTGATATGTGATATACTTGTTCCTTGTTGGCCTTGTCCATAAAAACATGACCTCTAGAGGTTTGGCCGCTATCCATAAATTGCTATATCGGAAAGCTTTTGAAATTGTCTTGTAAAAACATGGCCAAAGGTGTAGCCACTTTTCATATATGGCTATTTAGTGTAAATAGCGTAAAGAGGTACTATCCAAATACTATTTGCGCACATGAATTATAATTATTATTATCTGTTTAACTATTAATGATATTCATTGCTCACAATTAGCTAAAGTCTACGACACTCAGATAAGTAATATGAGATAATCATATCATGGTCTACTCTTCTTGTGTTTGCATTTGTTATGCTAAAATGCACTCATATTACTGTATTAAATCGACTTAAGTATCCCGTGTACGTAGGTTAGGTAAATAAAAAATGTCCTATCAAAATTGTTTATAGATATTTAAATCTAATCTACCTCTAGACAAAGACAAACAGGGTAAATGTAAATGTGACAAATACACACAGACGAGACATAACATACAGTAGAAAAAACATCAGTTACCACCTTGGAACGGTCAAGATACACACATATGTAGGGAAATCGAACATACACGCACTTAACTGATTCAGAGTATTTTCAAATAAACACGGGTGTGTACACATAAAACTGTGTATTGCCTTGATTTTCTCTTGTTTGTTGAACGCTGTTGTAGTAGTGCTTTATGCAATATTATGCTAGGTGTTTGCACTTGTGTGAGAAACATATACTATCGGCAGGTTTGATTTCTTTGGTGTTAAAACAAAAGACAGAACGCCTGTGAGTGACATTCATTGTCATCAGTTGCAATCCTTTTTATTTCCTAAGACTTACAAACGGTCTTCTCTATAGGTAAATAAGAAAAGGTCCTTTCAAAATTTTCACAGATATTTAAATTGTATCTAACTGTAGACAAAGGCAAACAAGGTAAATGCAAATGTGACAAAACACAAAGACGAGACACAACACACAAAAAAAAAAAGAAACAACAGTTACCGCCTTAAAACGGTCTAGGTTGTTGAGCGTATTGTCTGAAAAAGAAAGATCACTAAGCTTGCTACTCGAATCTTCATCAATGCCTTATATCCGTTGCGTTCAAATATCTCTTACAATAAATCTGCATGCTCATTTACAATCACACATACGCAAAACTTAATGCACTGAACAACAACAAACAATTGAACACACTAGAGGTCACAATAAATGTCACATCTTCACCAGATAAAGTTAGAATGTAAAGATTGTATGCATTTGGGTCGCATGTAGCCGCAAAGTCGGTCACAAGGTAAGTCTACATGGTGTTGGGTATGCGGAAGGAGTTCGTAGCTAGGTCAAATGGTGTTAAAAAGTAGGTCAGCAGGCCAAATACTTTACTTAACTTAATAAACTAAGATGATATTTTAGACCTCATCATCTTCACAGAATCGTCTACATAGGCATCTTTATGGTTTAATATATGCAAATATTTGCTTAACAAAACACTTGCGATCAAAAGATGCTAAATGCACACTTGCGTTCATTTAGTCTTGTGGTTAGAATTAAAGGTAAAGTGACAGCCAGTGTGCTCAGGAGAATTATTCAGAGCCATCTTGACCCACCTGTTGAATGTTGTTTTTCTATGAGTTACATTAAACCTGCCAAACTGATAATATGCGATATAATTGAATACAACTGTAATGCACACAAATGCAAGCCGGTAAGTAAGTGTTGTTAGTGTATACAACAGGTACTGATTAAACACACTTATAGCATTACATTGATATAAACACTTTTAGAAATATTGCGCTTAAACTTAACTCATATAATTAAAACGTTTTATAATTTTGCGTTCTCAAGTAAACGTTATTTGAACTGAGTTGCAGTTAAGCCCACAGATTTGTTGATAGGAAGTTATAAAAACATCAATTTATGCCTTATGTTGAAAGATCGCATACAACCTTATGAAGTGGAAAAAAGTAAAGTTTATAGCAATCATGCATTTGTGCACTTTTATTTATAGAAACAAAACCTGTATACCTGAAAAATGTGACCACCAATAATGTGTTTTTAAGGCAAGGCATCCACTTCAAGTGCATCGGTAACATCAGACAAGAAGGTCTCCATTACAGTGGACAGGCTCTATCCAGAGCCATCTAGCATCGTGACAGTAAGTATCAAATTTTGTAATTTATCAGTTTTGCATTATTGCGATTCTCCATTGATATCTCTTTTACGTTTAGTGGATAGTCAAAGTAAGTCAATTCTATACATCGCACTTTTCATAGGACTGTAAAGGTCAGAACTAAAATGACTAAAACGGCCAGAAAAGTTTAGGAGCAAATAACTTATAAATTTAAATTCTACATGTTCTAGAAACAGCTTCGCCTGGTGGTGAAGCGAATGTGCAATGGACTGATTCAAACTTAGGGTTTGAGGTAGATTAGATAAACGGAAGGCCAACGTACGATTTCCAATATGTTTATTTAACATCACTACTCGGCAGATGTTTGTACAAATAGGAGAGTGGGCTCATCGTAACCTGCTGTGAATGAACGCTGAAGAAACCAAGTTATGGCCTAGTATTTAGACTAAAGGACAGGAAGTGACGCATTTCCTGTATATGAGCAAGAGTATAATTATTTTCAAACACGGAAGTCGCAAAATAGAAAGGTATTAAATTTGATCCTAAGTAGCTAACACACTAGAAAGTGCATTTAATAAACATGGAAACATGGAAATTGCAGCTGCGCAGGTTTTATATAAGCCATGAATAGTTTTTCAACATAGAACAAAGACACAGATACAAACAATAATGGCAAAGCCATATTGTTACAGGCTGTTGTTCATGTAAGTCATATGAGCCTTGCATCATATACAAAATTTTAAAAGGCACAGGACAAAGGTATTCACAGGCAAGCCAAATGTTAAAGCAAAGAACAAATTAGAGCTCTAACCTCGCACTTCCTGAGGCGTTTCTCAACTGCAAGCATTGAAAAGAAAACCGTTCTATCTCAATAAAACTATCGAAGCGCTGACGTTTTCTTACATAAGTTATGACTTCGTTAAAAGAAAGTATTGACATAATTTAAAAATATGTACAAATGTATTTAGAAGACAGAGAAGTATTATTTCTATTAGAAGAGCTACACAAAATTGCTAAAACCAGCAACATTGCTTGTTTGATTATTATTTTAATGCTCAATAGTTTAGCACCATACTATGTAATTCAAAGGTAGAAGTATGCGAAAAGAAGGAAGGTGTGTGCTGCCATAATTGCAAAATAGTCATCTAACCTCTGGGTTATCAGAAGGAAACTCTTGCCCGCAGACAAAATCAATACGAGATATAGTTAGTATCATATATAAACAACCATTCTTCATTGAAACAAGGCAATAGAAACAAATTTCATTGCCACTTATGAGCAGAACGGGCCATATTTTACAAGAAATTGTAATGTCAAATTTTCTAAAAGGATAGAAATTCGAAAACAGGAGACAATTATATAGGCAATTAAAAATTTCAGGTTAACAAATAAGCAAATTAGCAAATTAAAAAAAAAACAGTATTTGAAATACTACTTTTATTGCTGTGAAAGTGGGAGTAAGTGGGAGTAAGTATGTAAATGTTAGACATAGCATGAAATCTATTAGAAATCTATTAGAAAACAAGACATTTATTTAACTGCAAACAATCAGAAAGTTACATAACAAGTTGCATATACTTTTATTCGTTTTTTTTAAAACTTGGCACTACTGCAAAAGTATTAACAGGCTAATGATGCACTTACACACACATACACAAACACACACACGCACACACACAAACACATACACCCCCCGCGCACACACACAAACACCACCGCGCGCACACACACATCACACCCACACCCACCCACATCCGCACGCACACATACACAAACAACAGGCAGACACGAACGCACGAATGCACGCGCGCACATACGTCCTGTCCTTCATCAGAAAAAGTTTAAAGGCATTGATGTAGATTGCTTCTTGAAACCTCTGTCAAACCAAGATCTCTCTAAGACACGTACTGTGCCAATGTTGACACTGTCACCAGACTGGTTTATATGTATATGACGCGATACTTCCCTTCCGACCTGGTCACAGTTTCAACCAAGGGCACAGTTTTATTTGCGTGTATTTAAAGCGTTGAACTGTTCATATACTTTGTATTACCATCACACATGTGGATTTCCACAATAATGCGGCCACTGTAACACATGTGACAGGGTGTGATTAAATTTTGCGTTAAATTGCTTTTGGGCTTAGAAATGTTAGAATTTATTACCTTGCCAATAGGACTTAAATCACTTGAGAAAGCAAATGTAAATTGGATGGCGAAAATATTGGTGTTTTTCTTACAAAACAGACCAACACGACGAACACGTTACAAGGAGCACATATGTGTCGGTCAAGTTCTACATTAGCATTACACTTCATGTGTAGCTGGAATTCAACTACATCTTTCCCTGATGGTATCCATAATTACACAATAACGGTTACTACAGGAACACAGGCTGCTCCGGTGTCTGGATCATTCAGAATCCGTAAGCATAATCCGTTTTCTGTTTTTCCGTTTCACCATAGTTCACAAACACATTTAAGTCGCTGACTTTTAACAAGCCAGCTCCTCATCGGGTGGCTTCGATTCCTGGAGTGGGTTCGATTCCTGGCCGGGGCGAGAACGTTCATGGAGGTATTCCAGCTAACATGTGCTGTGCCGGTGGATCTACCGAGAGTAGTCTCTTCTTCCACCAGCTGGATGTTGCCAATACAACCATAATTGTGTCCGTGCGATGTAAAACAAACTACAAACATTTACGTCATTCTGGAGACACTAGTTAGTCATTGCGTTTTTGACTTTCCAACCCAGTGCAATATGTATATAAAAGCCATGTTGCTTTATTGACCATTACTATTTTAAATTAAAACAGTTACCCCAACGTCCCCAAATATCTCCAATCTGGTGACTATTTCCAACAACCGTCAAGTCCTTCGTAGTGTACAAGACAAAGACACACCACTGTCCATCGAGTGTGTATCCAAGGGAGGAATACCCGCCCCTACACTAGCTTGGTACAGAAACATCAAGAGTGCATATCCACTGAAAGAGAAAACTACATCAAATACTGTACAGCAACCAGATGGTAAATACACGGTACACTTGACCCACCGGTTTTATCCGACAAGAAGCGATGATATGACGCCATTCCTGTGTGGGGTGTTTTATCCGGGAGCTACAAGTGGAGCTTCACCTGATCCCAGTCCTGCGACCGCTATCCTGTACCTGGACCGTAAGTGAATACATAATTAAAGTAATGCGAATTGCAACGCTAGGTTTAACTCGCATGTTAATTACTAAGACTGATTTTATTAAAATTGTTTTATTCTTTTTTTTAAACAAGTTGTAATTCCAAGTGAATCAAATAATAATATAGTTCTATTTTAAATCCCTTATTATATCCCTTGGGTGAGTTATCGTTTTCCGTAACTCCTGGAAAGTAAATGAAAGAAAAGGTGTCCCTGTAGAATGGAACCGGTCATTTATGTAATTTTTCACAACATTTAGTACGTAATGTGATAAAATCCTTTTCCCGGGAAGTTGTCATGAAGACGCTAGAGGCAAAGAAAAGTATTGGTAGACGGCATTTGAAAGGAATTAAATGTTGGACAAAAATGCCTCATCAAAAGCGGATAGTTTGGAAGGTAAGGCTTGCAATGCTCATAGGACTTTGTCATATATTCTTATTCATAACAACCAAACCAATTTTTACGTCTATAATGTTCAAGATACAAAAGTATAAGTTTAGGTTGAGCTATTGCGATCGCCTATCGTCCGGCGTCAGGTATTATGCGACAAACTCCGCCATCATGCTTTAAACACTAGGCAAAATTAATCTAACCTTCCTCGAAATATGTAACATGCGGAGACTTCCTATGCTATATTCCATTGAAAGCTATAGAGGAAAGCTTTAAACATCGTCTTGTCAGACACTACATGAGCTAGAGCCTTGATATTTGGTATACATATTCATTGGGTGGCATTGTATCAAGATTTGATCTGCCAAAACATGGCAACCAGGTGCGTGGTCATTTGCTTTATTACTATGTAGTATTGCAAATGAAACTGATTGTCAGAATGTTGCTAGGGTACATGTATTACACTTCTAATATTCCTTGCTCACTATTACTGACCGTCTACAGCACTCAGGTGAGCGATATAGGGCCATCATGACTTTCTTGGTCCCTGCATGACATTGATAGACATGACCTGAGCTTTCCGAAAATGCTGATTTCCATTTTGTTACCCTTGGGCAAACTGAGATATTGACGTTAATGATCCCTTCTCAGGTGACTGCCAGGACCATTTAGGCAAGTAATTTCCGCACGTGATCGCGATAGCCAGGGAAAGATTAAACAGGTTAGACAGTTGTTTGGGAGGCGGTGGATATTTCGTGACACATAACGAACTTTTAATGCTTTAATTTCCGATATTTATATGAAATTGAACTAATTTGTGCAGTTGGTACACACTTATATCACTGATATTAATGCTTTTCCAGAAAGACGATGACAAACATGACATCTTTTCAGAGAATGTTGTTTATTGCTTATTTACGTAGATGACTAGTTATTAATAAAATGTGGATTCACAATATCATGTTTTATGACACTTTCCTGTGTACACCTGAAAGTAATGTGCTATAGAGTAAAAACTGAATTATTAAATGGTAAAATGTGCATTTCTTGTATCTCTTTTGGCTCCATGTTTATTACCTAATGCGTTTTGCTTAACATTGTCATCAATTACAAAAGTGTTTTTGTCATTATTTTTGTCATGAGATTAGATTTCTTAATATAAATGTAGTAAATTAAAGCATCATCCTTTTTGCACGTACATACAAGTGAAATAACAATTGTCTGACAATACACAATATCTTTCACACGGATAAAAACATAACACAAGGATATCTGGCATACCAGTGACAAATATGTGTTGCCAGTGTTATGACCCCGCTGCAGGCTAATCAACTCTTTAAAGATTCGCCGACTTTGCAAATTGATTTATTTGAACATATTTATCAAGAACAAACAGTAATTATAGGATTTTTCTTATTTGTGTAGGAATATCATATACGATATTGAGGAGAATACATTTTAGATATCATATTTTAGATGCAAAGGTAAAACAATTGTGAAAAAAAATCAATAAAGACGCATAATAAATCCCGTCTTAAAACTTTACTCGCACTTCATACAATAAAGACCAAATAATACAAAAATACTACCAAAATACAACATTATCTCTTATATACATGCAAGTATGACGCTTGACTCAAAATGACCTTCTTTCGAATGAGAACCATGAAGGTTATATGACGGAAGATCCAGATTGTTATCAAATACCTTCTACCATACAATGCAACATTCGTCCTTTTAGTATGGGCACGCTTGGTAAACATTGTTTCTCCTTAATCTTTCACCTTGACAAGTATTTCTGCACCACTCTATCAGATTAAGAAGGAAATATGTGTAGTTTGTAATTTTCATTTTGTACAGCTATTAATTTATTATTAATCTGCAAGCAAATGTATATCCCTAAAGTTGTGTGCTTACTGGCTAATAAATATTTATCATACTCTGCTCTGAAATATATTTTATTAGTACATGTTTATTTTTTGCGAATTGACTACTAATGAAATAAGATCAAATCTGAGTCTGTACCACAAATTCTTTCCTGACAAAACGTGTACTAAAATAACCATCCTCCGCCTTAGCGCAGAAAATCTTCCCAGCACGACACAAAACATGTTATGAGCTTTGTCTCCAAAAGCCATATTCTTTGAAACAAATGAAGAATCATACATTTTAATCCTAGCAAAATTAAAATACTAGGAAACATATCACTTGTATCTATCAAGTTTTCGTGCCAAGTCTATCTAGGTCACGTTTTCCTGCAGAAATGTCTGATAATGAGTGCAGCCTTTTCAAATCATTTACAAACATACCACGATTTTTTTTTAAGCGCGTTACACATCCAGAAAGTTTTTTATTGGGTTGTAATAAAGACTGCGAGTAATGAGTTTTAAGAAAGGCAACTTCTATGCAAAGAAATGTTTAACCACGAATATGCCATTGAAGAGATTGCGATTCAGTTAGAGCAGTTTTGCAATATCTAATTTAAAATTGGACAATTGATATGTGTAAGAGTTTTCATGGTTCTTTTCCATACCTTAAACCTTTATTTTGATCGTTCGTTTACTTATTAGTTCTATAGAAGAAAGAAAATAAAGAGTACATCATGATATGAATGTACACATACTATTCCCTTTGAATAAGAATGATCATTTCCGTTTAAAATACAGTTGCATTTTTAAGATTTATTGTCTTCGATAGTGTTCAATATATAACATTTCCAATACAACAACCTTTTTACAAAGTCCCAACCTTTTTAATTCTTTATCTATATGATTTTAACATTTATCTATCGATTTTTTTAACTGTCGACATTTTCAGTGTTATTTTTCAGTTGGTAATTCAGTAACTATTTTCTGATCCCCAGCTGCTATTTCACACCTGTTGTCAGCCACTCGTGACCCGAATTTGTTTAACGGTTTAGTCGAGGTGTGCAATTTCAGATTGCGGCTGAGTTTGGTGTGCCACCAAACACACTTTCAACATGGCTAAAAATCAAACATGACTTCAGGGTAAAGTTTCTGTCAGAAAATATCGAGCCAGAGAGAAAAACGTGCTCGAGAAGCTAGATTCTTGAAACAGAGTCCACCTTGATTGCATGGCTAAAGAATGCAAGATGGGGAAACCATGTAGTAAGCTAGATATTTGCCCAAAAACTCAGCATCATGCCGTCTTAGTTTGACGGTTCACTGAGATGGCTTCTGCGTTTCAAAAGCTCGACATGGAATAACTTTAAAATACGTTCAGCGGATAATCACTTAACCACATCTGTGATGATTTTTCGAAAGGATAAAAACTGTTGACGGTTATATTGTCGGAATACAAAACTGACGCAACTGCCACTTTCTACAGGGCAATGCCAGACAAGACGTTTGAATTTAAGACTATGACTTATCACGGCAGAAAAGTAAGCAAGGAACATCTATCTGCTCTGGTGTGTGCAAGCATGTCAGGGACAGAGAAGCTTCCACTCTTGTTATAGGCAGGCCCACTAAGCCAATGTGCAGTAATACATCAAAGTCATTCCAACGTCATACAAGGCAAACAAGAAGGCTTGGATGACATCGCAGCTATTTACAGAGTGGGCCAGGACAAAATGGGGGTAAAAGCAAAAGGAATGCGCTTATCTGTCGCGGACGACTGTCCTGCTTATCCTGATGTTAATAGATTAAAAACAATACAATTGTTTTCTTGATACCCATCTCTTCTTTGTCTTATTTTAACCCTATTTAAAGTGTAAATATTACCAGTGTAAATCTTACGGCTACACAAAATGGCCGACGGTGAATTCAATAGTAAGAATGGTAATGGTAAGAATGTATCCACTTCTTTTTTGTGTGTCGACCATTTTATTGAGGTCCGATGAATGTCGAGAAAACGAATACCGACTGCATAAGAAAATATTCGCCATTTTTCCCAGCGACCCAATCATGTGTACAGATGATGCCAGCCGATCTTTAGCTTTCATCTTTCTCGAAGCAGGCGGCCTTACCTGAAAACCACCCACTAACGAGAGATCATTATGATAAACATCGAATACGAAATGTTGCAAGATTTTCGAATGTTAAAATATACACCATTTTAAACGTTTTTAAACATTTTAAAATAAATCACACATTAATAGTTCAGATCTCATCGACTGAGGTTAGTCATCATTGTAGTTATTATATGCCACTTATAGACCACTATTGTCGTTCATTTTTCTCGGTATTCTAGTGTTTCTAGAGTAAAATCCAACATCTAGTATCAGTCTATGCAATTTGCACTATATATGCATTCCGGTCAGTCTATTCAGTGCACCTGTATTTAAAAAAAAAAAAAACGGCCTGCTGCTTTACGGGGTTTAAGAAAAGAAAAACCCGGCCAAACTCAACAATGTACACTAAAATATACGTAATCATGGTTTTGTTTGAACATTTTTGATTTGCTTGCCGAAAACAATAATCTTAGTTAAAATGATAAGTTAGACTGAATGAGAAAGCATCTAAATCTATAAAAAGATGTAACCCAGAAACAAAAAAAGATTCTAATAAAACACTTATATCAGTGTACATGTACAACTAAAGGAATTCTAACACGCCAACATTCCTCAATCCTGTCTAGAATCGAATTTTATTCCCAATGATATTACAAAGGTTGAACCACGTTCGTTATTCCCCTGCAAGTCTTGATTATGCATCGATTACGGTCAATTAAGCACCAACCCGCAGTCCCTTTCAGAAGTGAAGGGCATTTCGAGTATCTGACCGTGACATTGAGTGAACAATTCAACATTTTGAAAGCAGTGCGGTCATTCATCATAGAATCCAACAATTGATTTCAACTGACGCAATTGTTCCTTAGATCTGGTGTTTCCGCCATATTCGACGAGCTGTGGTAACATCAGTCGTTTCGGCAAGTCAGCTGATTTTTTGTATGTATGTGATGGCGGAGGTTAACGTGTTTTGGAAGGTACACAGCCACTGATGTGTAATAAGTTAGCATTATAAGATGTTTTTGACAGCCTTCATGTTTGTATTGTTATGATGGCGCCCCTTCAATTCGTAAATTTTGAAAAATCTTCCGACAACCTATTTTGATGATAAAAATGTAATAAAGATGTATTTAACAGGGGATTTTTATATATTGATTATAAGGCTAAACAGGTCCTTTGACATGGCATTTGACTAAATGCGTCGATTGTAGAGACCAAGTCATAAGATTGTAAAGATAAATGGGACAAACGTTACTTTTTGATTTTTTCCTCGTCCAAGCATAGTTCTTGATGATGAAACTGGCAGAATGTATAGGCACGCGGGCTGATATTTAAAAAAGTTCAGAACGTTAATGATTACACAGTTAGCTGAAAGATGACACTGAACAAAACAATATTGCAGAAAATGAGTTAAGATTTTGCATGTTGAACTTATATTTAAATCCCCTAACACTCTTCATCGGTTTTGTTTTGTTAAATAGTAAAACCCTCCAGTCCGATAGTATCACAGACAGGCGAGGCAGTTTCTGGAGGAAATATTACACTCCAATGTTCAACAACCAATGGTAGACCTGCTCCCACCATCGAGTGGGACTTCCAGGGTCAGAAATTCACCACTACCAATAATGAGACCCGTGACCCGACGTCAGAGACATATACCGTGGTGTCCGTGTTACAGAGACCAGTCAGTGCTGTGGATAACGAAAAAACAGCTGCTTGTAGTGTGCATCAAACATCACTTAAATTTTTCAACTATACGATGACCAAAGTGGATGTCAAATGTAAGAAAACTATTTCCCCAGTTTTTTTTATGATTTTACAAGCTTTATCAGATTTGTATTTTTGCTACGTAAATATATCCATTTGTTGTAGTGTATGTATTATACGAGATCGAATTTAATTGTACTTTTGAAAAGGCATGCTAACATTGATATTTTAATGTAAAATTTAATATTGTTTGCTGGGTAATTTGTTTCTTGTTAAATAACGAAGCATAATGCATAATGATAAACATTTTGCTTATAGTAACTGCTTCATTAGGTTGTCATCTTAAGCAACTAGTTTCTGTTTAAAGTTATGACTTCATTCAAAACTCGAGCGAAAAGTAATACAAATAAGTGTTTGTTACCATTAACTTTAGAATTATGTACGTTTTATCATTTTAATGATAAATAATCGTCGCAGCGGTTTTGGATTGCAAAACGTCTTGAATAATTACCAAATGATATTGTGTGGAAAGAACATCTCACTTATATCATTGTTGCTGTTCTAGCTGTCATTTTTCCGTGTGTTTAAAGTAGTGTTGTAGCTGTCGTTGCTGATATTACTGATATAAAATTTAGTGTTAGTAAAAATAATAGTAGTACTTGTCTAAGTAGTGTAACCGGGTGATAGAGCAAGAATGTGTAAGCGGTCCGGTTGGCTCAGCCGGTAAAGCATTCGCCCTGTTAGCGAAGTGTCCCGGCCTCGAGTCCCGGACTGACTGCAAATTTTCTCCCTATGTTACATTTGTGCCCAACGTAAATGACCCGCAGTCGTTACGGTACAATGGCTTGAGAAGTGCCTGGGAGTTGAATGTAAAAAAATATGGTCTGTGGAAATTCGAGGTCTAATTTCAAGTTGCCCGGGGTGAATGTAGCCGGGTGATAGGGGGAGAATGTCTAAGCGGTCCGGTTATCTCAGTCGGTAGAGCATTCGCCCTGTTAGCGATGTCCCGGACTAGCTACACATTTTACTTCCTATGTTACAGTAGTATAAGTAATATTAGGAGAAACAGTAGTAGTAAAAAATTAGTAGTAGTAATAGATAGAGTAGTAGTAATATAAGGGGTAGTAGCAGTAGTAGTAATGGTGATAATTTAATTAGTATTTATAGCAATATTAGTAGTAGTAGTAGAAGTAGTGGTAGTAGTAGTAGTAGCAGTAGCGGAAGTAGTAATAGTAGTAGTAGTAGTAGTAGTAGTAGTAGTAGTAGTAGTAGTAGTAGTAGTAGTAGTAGTAGCAGTAATAGTAGTAGAAGAAGAAGTAGTAGCAGCAGTAGTAGTAGTTCTTCAATCTGAGCATGCGCCGAAATATGTTTTTATACTGGACACTTTTGTGTAAAATGACATTTGTTAACTGTTTCTGCACTTATTACTGTATACATTTTATACTTAGCGTACTTCGGCCTTACAAACAACACAGTCGTTTTAAATCTTATTTGGATTTATAAATAACAGACAAGTCAATCAAACTAAGTCTTGCATTTATGTCTTCCCCTGACAGTATTCAGACAAATGCGTTATTTTGGCTTACATTGAACGCAGACTAACGCTTTCATCTTTTCATCTTTTTGTAAACACTGTGTAATGTAATGCACTTGCATACATCGATAGTATCAGAAATTTTATTCATAAACGGCTTTTATCGTGTATTGCTTGTGTCCGAGAAGTTGAGAATACTGTCCAATAACGTACTATATTTAGACGATGGACTGATCAATACAACATTGAACAGAATGATCCTGCAATATAAATCGACTGAATTGATTTGTAAAAGAAATTGATATAGAATAAATTAACTATATTAGTTAACATCAGTTATTGAAAGTTCGGCACATAGCAACAAGCCTATTTTATTTTGCAGAGTGCCTCTGAATGCTAATTATCAAAACCCATAAATATTGTTTTTCTGGTTCAAAAGAAGTGTTCTACAATTTGTTATAAACACAATGTGTATCATATTGTATGAACTGTCTGTATAATATGTGTAGAAGACCATATGTGTGAGTGTATAATCTAATTCGAATACAGTGCAGTTAACATTTATATATTTCATTTAGTCGGTCCCACGCCGGGCACCGTGGCCATATCAGGAAATAAGACAACACCAGCTACAGGCGCCAATCTGTTACGACTAAATTGTACTTCCGGTTCCTCTAACCCCGCCTCGAATATCACGTGGTATAACGGATCTGACGTCATTCCGAATACAGAAGGTTACACAAGATGGCGTGGGAACAACAATGGAATGATTTCATCTAACATCCTGACCATCACACCGACCCGATATGTGGACGGAGATAGGGTCACATGTAGATCTGACAACGGTTATGGTTCGGACAGCACATACGTCAACCTAGATATTCTCTGTAAGTACGAGTTGTTAATAATGACGCCCATGCATACTCTACTACACGTTTCAGTTGCTATATTTATTTATTCAGTTGTTCTGGTTAATTCATCATTTTGCTAAGTATTTTAATCTTTGTCTTATTGTTTTTAATAAGATTTTCATTTAGCATTTCCATGTTCTGATAATATACTTTACTGCTGCATTCGTAATGCTGAATATCCATACATAAACATATTGTTTTGCATGCTATTGGGTCAGCCAATAGGACCCATTTCCTGTTATGTTCATATTGAATTAAACCGACTAACCCTTATTTGTCTCAGCAGACAATGTCTTTCTTGATGGAACTGCAAGATAGCTACGATATTCTGCAGATAGAATTCAACTTGGGCGTTTATTTGGTACATCAACAGTCGTAAAATAGCCATATTCATCTGCAATACAAAATCCAAAACCTTAATTTTCAAATTGGATCCTGCGTCTAGGACTGACTGTTCGGTATATCTAACATATATAAAAACAGTGACTTTAAAGCGTAATTGGACAATCCCTGATGGATATCTCTCTAGTTTTGCCCTGTATAGGTGAGACAACTTGAGCAGTCACCATGCCATTTACGTGTGATCGCACAGAAGGTAAACCATCGGGAGTGTTTGTACCTTTATTATAAAATATGCAATTTGCTGATAAATCCTCGGCTTGTTTATGATATATTGTTTTAAAACTTATAACCTATCCACTCCTCAGAGTATTACATTTTGTTTTGTTGGTTTGGGTTGTTTTTACTTTTGACACATTTGGCATATGACGTCATGACATTTTATGACGTCATTTAACTGTTCTTATTATATACCATTGTCTGGGTTGTGTTTTTTTTTCAAACTACTCATTTGGAATTTTTAGGTTTAGGCTGCCGAGGCATTAATCTACTGTACATATTTACATCTGTTGATTTTATTTTATTACAAGCTATTTTGTCTGTATATTAGTATATTTTATTTGTTTTAAATCCCGGTTCAGGTGTTTACTGTTAGTTGTCTCACTTTGACGGGATATTTTTATTTACACTGTTTGTGATAGAAAACCCAAGTCGGTCCTTTCACCGACTGACCGTTCTAAGGCAGTAACTGCTGGTTTTTCTTTTTGTGTCTTATGTCTTGTCTCTGTGTTTTTGTCACATTTATATTTTTGCCATTATCTAAAGATAATATCTGTGGTAATTTTGATAGGTCATTTTCTTATTTACCTATTCATACTCAAACCTTAACGACAATTCAATTCTACCATATCACAGGTTTTTAAATAGAACAAATCGACATTACATTTATAATGAGCATTTGTTTGTTGGTATTAGAAGTAATAAAATATTTCATATGTAAAGACATAGATTCTTTTAACATTATAAAGTAACTATAACTTAAACTTAAATGTATAGCATTGAATGAGATTTACTGACAAGCATGCATATTGAATACACTGTTTAAATACTGCTTGATTGGGTTAACGTACTTTTCAGTGTGGTTTCAAGTCACGTAACATACATTGTAGTGTGATGTATGAAATTACATTCCACCTTCAGATCCTTGTCTGATCCAAACGTTACCAAACGTCACGGCCATTGAAGGGGAACAAGACGTCACACTGACCTGTTCAGCTTCCAGTAAACCACCTGCCAACTTCACGTGGTATAAAGGAAATACCATTCTAGCCAATGGTATTGGATCGCTTACAAGCAACACATTCAGTTATGTGATACCTCGTGTGGACAGGTCTTATGGTGGTAGCTACACCTGCCGTGCTGGTAACAACGTTGGTAGTCCGGACTCGAAGATTGCCAACCTCATCGTGAAATGTAAATTAATGTGAATAAAATAAAATATAAATAGTCAGATATGGAAGTAAAGAGAATTAAACATTAGATAGTTATGCATAGATCTACAAGGCATCATGTCTTATATATCATGATTATTGTTTTTATTTTTTAAACAGTTTTATTTCCAAGCAATACGCTGGCGTTCTGACATTATAGTGAAGACTACTGAATATATTTGCATCTGAGCTTAATATTCCTGTAATGGGGTATGGGTGGTCTTTCCGAATAATTAGTAAGAAATTCAACAGCCCAGTGATAGTGGGTCAGAACACGTGCCATGATAAGTGCATTTACGATTGGTCAGTACTTCTACCCAAAAGAGTCTATAGTTCTCTCCTACTTTTTTTATAGATGTCACATAATATATTAATATTGGTTCGTTCGGCGAGACCAGAACCAGAACTATTTACTACTGAATCGATAAAGGATCTACATTAACATTTAAAGGAAAATTGTAAATTTGTACTCATAACATAAATGCGTCATATTTAAAAGATATTTAAAAATATCAACATTTAAAAATACTTTACCTTCCTTTCATTTAGACACGTTATGTGGATTTTAAAATAAACTGCATTACGGTGGCTATTCATGATTTTTGTTATAATTATTCATTCGACCATTGATGTGGATGTCAAATGTAAGATAACTATTTCCCCTGTTTATTTAATGACTTTACAAGCTCTATTAGGTTTCTTGGTTTGTATTTTTTTCTACGTAAATTTATACATGTCCTCTAGTATATGTAATATATGAGATCGAATTTAATTGTAATTTCGAAAAAGGCATGCTAACATTGACATTTTTATGGAAAATTCCAAATTTTATGCAGAGTAATTTGTTTCTAGTTAAATAACGAAACATATTTCATGGAGATGACGCTATAACTAATTTGTAACATTTTGCCTATAGCAACTGCATCATTAAGTTGCCATCTTAAGTAACTAGTTTCTGTTTGAAGTTATGACTTCATTCAAAACTCGAGGAAAAAGTAATATAAATAACTGTTTGTTACCATTACCTTTAGAATCGTGTACGTTTTTTCATTTTAATAATAATAATCCAGTTTTTTGGAACGCAAAACAAATTGAATATTTAACAGATGATATTGTGTGGAAAGGGCATCCAACTTATCACATTGTTGCTGTTCTAACTGTCATTTTTCCGTGTGTTTGTAGTAGTGTTGTAGCTGTTGTTGCTGATGTTACTGACATAAAATCTGGTGTTAGTAAAAATAGTAGTAGTACTCGTCTACGTAGTGTTGCCGAGTGATAGAGCGAGAATGTGTAAGCGGTCCGGTTAGCTAAGTCGGTAGAGCATTCGCTCTGTTAGCAAAGTGTCCCGGCTTTGAGTCCCGGACTGACTGCACATTTTAATCCCTATGTTACAATGGCGCTCAACGTAAATGACCCACAGTCGTTACGGTACAAGTGCTTGGGAAGTGCTTGTTAGTTGCATGTAAAACATTTGGTCTGAGGAAATTCGAGGAAGATTTTCAAAATGCCCGGGGTGTATGTAATAGGTGGAGAATGTCTAAGCGGTCCGGTTATCTCAGTCGGTAGAGCATTAGCCCTGTTAGCGAAGTCCTGGACTGGCTGCAGATTTTCTCCCTATGTTACAGTAGTATAAGTAATATTAGTAGTAACAGTAGTAGTAGTAAAATTTGTAGTAGTAGTAATATAAGGGGTAGTAGCAGTAGTAGTAGTGGTGATAGTTTTAGTAGTATTTATAGTAGTAGTAGTAGTAGAAGTAGTAGTAGTAGAAACAGTAGTAGCAGTAGCAGTAGACGTAGTAGTTGTAGAAGCAATTGTAGTAGTAGAGGTAGTAGTAGTAGTAGTAGTATTAGCAGTAGTTGTAGCAGTAGAAGTAGTAGTAGTTCTTCAATCTGAGCATGTGTCGAAATATATTTTTATACTGCACACTTCTGTGTAAAATGACATTTTATCTATTAATTGTTTCTGTACTTATTACTCTATATATTTTATACTAAGCGTACTTCGGACTTACAAACAACACAGACAAGTAAATAAATCTTAGTCTTGCATTTATGTCTTCCTCAGACAGTATTCCGACAAATGCGTTATTTTTGCTTACATTGGAACGCAGACTAACGCTTTCATCTTTTAATCTTTTTGTAAACACTGTGTAATCTAATGCACTTGCATACATCGATATTATCAGGACTTAAATTCATAATCGGTTTTTATCGTGTATTGCTTGTGTCCGAGATGTTGAGATTAGCGTCCACTAACGTAATACATTTAGACGATGGACTGATCAATACAACTTAGTTCTGAATGATCCCGCTATATAAATCAACTGAATTGATTTGTAAATGAAATGTATATAGAATAAATTAACTATATTTGTTAACATGAGTTATTGAAACTTCGGCACATAGCAACATGTCTATTTTTTTTTTACGGAGTGCCTCTGAACGCTTATTATTAAACCCCATAAATACTGTCTTTTTTCTGTATTAAAAGGAAGTGTTGGAAGTGTGTGGTGTGTAGAAGACCATATGTGTGAGTGTATAATCTAATTCGAATACAGTGCAGTTAAAATTTATATGTTTCATAAAGTCGGCCCCACGCCGGGCACCGTGGCCATATCAGGAAATAAGACAAGACCAGCTACATGCGCCAATATGTTACGACTAAATTGTACTTCCGGTTCCTCTAACCCCGCCTCCAATATCACGTGGTATAACGGATCTGACGTCATTCCGAATACAGAAGGTTACACAAGATGGCCTGGGAACAACAATGGATTGATTACATCCAACATCCTGACCATCACACCGACCCGCTTTATGGACGGAGATATAATCACTTGTAGATCTGACAACGGTTATGGTTCGGACAGCACATACGTCGACCTCGATGTTCTCTGTAAGTAAGAGTTGTTAATAATGACGTCCATGCATACTCTTCTAGATGTTTCAGTTGCTTTAAGGGAAAGTCACTGATCATGTTTCATATACAAGTTTATTTTTACTTATTATGCTGCAAGATTGTAAACCAGGCTTTTTAACCTATTAGTGTTTAGCATACTTTGTGTTTTTTTAAGGTCCACCGTCAACACCGACGATAACCGACCTGAATTTCGTTGCTGGTCAAATCAAACTGACAATTGTTCCAGGATATCATGGGGAACTGAATCAAACAATTGTTGTACAGACCTCCACCGATCACAAAACGTGGCACAACAGCTCCAGTGTCAACGTCGGCAAGGTTCTCAGTCATACAACGCTTGAAATATCGAACTACGTTCGTGCCTATGCATTTAATTCTGAGGGGCAAAGTCAGAATTATTCTGCTGTTCTGAATGTTTCTGTAAAGCAAGGTAATGCATGTAAACGATTACTAATCTGTTTCAGTAAGTAAAGTAAAAACAAATACCTGAGACATGTCACGTGTCGTTTATTTTTCTGATTTATTCTTAATAAATAAATAAATAAATAAATAAATAAATAACTCTGGTTTAAGCACCCCAGTCGGTCCATGTTGCCGACTGACGGTTTTAATGCGGTAACAGTCACGTTTCCTCTTTTTGGTAAATGACTCATCACAGATTTGTTCTTACTTTTACATTGCATGTGAATACCTTTGTCCCGTGTTAATTCATTTTTTATATGTTGCAATGCTTATAGGACTTTGTATTATACGTTCTTAAACCAAAAAAATTATGTAACTGTCATTGTAACATTTTTATATTAGCTAGCAACTTAATCTTTTGAAGAATACGGAGTTTCTGACACGCGTTAAAACGTCATGTACACGTCTTAGCGATATGTATCACTTGGAACGCTTTTAGACTCCCCATTTCTTAAAACATCACGCTTATCACTTATTAAGGTTAATTTATAAAAAAACTTTATAATTTTATACATAACAAATCACCTATGAAAAAGTTAAAATGTGAATAAAAAATAACTTACAAGGAAACTGTTTTTTTAATTCCGTAGATGGCTGAGGATTACATATAAACAAGTTCTGCTTTTACAATTACTATTTTCATGTCATTAATTACAATAGTTGTATGTTTACAGGAAGGGTAGAAGGTTATATACGACCAACACTTCTTTTATTACAACTGCTCCTTTTTAGACGAGTGTACACATTGCTCAAGCATCAGTTCGACGGTCGCTGCTTCTGTATCTACGACGGCATTCATCACAATCATCCTCTGTATCGTCGTCATTGTCATTGTCATTAGAAGATATCCGAACCTTATCATGCGAATCCTTCAACATACTTGTCCAGGTATGTAACTGATTATTGAGCATGCTATTTTATTTTGCAATTGGCAACAATTTTTAATGAGTAAAATCATCTCGCTGTAATTGTTTGAGTGCCAGTCTGTTTTTATTTCTGTCTGTCTTTAATTATCAAGTCCTGTTTAATGACTTGCAAAACATGTGCTTATATAAGAAAACAGTTTGTGTCATATTTTACCAATCCTCTTCTATTATGACGTGCAGGTATCTCATGTTAGTATATATATACACTCACTTTTATGTCTTTATAAGTTCTGCTGTCAGTGTCTCTAAATGCATGTGACAAAACATAAACAAATAATTTCATAACATGAAGGCATTTTCTTTTTTAACTGGTCATTATCATATTATTTGTCTTGCTTTATGTTCATTTTGCTTGAAGTCAAATTTATTATTTGTTATTCACCGACATATGTATGTTATGCACTTGCTTGTGGCGGAATAAACTCATATATACTACTAAGTCTACCTTTTTTTCTGCTTCAGGCAACGAACCGAAGGGTAATGAAACGTAAGTACGCATTAACGTAATTTTAAATTTAACCATATCCGCTATTTTATGTTGTTATAGTTTTGTTTCTGTTTAATGAATATTAACAATAATTTAATATTCTGTGAAACGATTGAATGGTAACCAATAAAAATAAAATAAATTGAAAACGAGATAATTAATTGGATATTATATAAATATGAGGCGGTTAGTGTAGGCCTTGTGTAAATCTTGCTCTACATGTCGTGTAGGTTCGAATATTGCACTGGCGGGGTAATTTTCAAACTGCACAATTGTGTGGTTCTTTCCAGTCAATTGTCTGAGGAATACCTGCTATGATGATCATATTTGAATCGCAGCTAGAAAATAAAGATACACAACCATAACCATACATTTCTCTGTTTATATAAATTAACAGTTTTTCATACAGAAATATGCAAGTTGTTTAAAAGGTTTCAATTACTGTTCAGAAAAACAGTTATGCAGTCTCAAACTTCGACAGAATTGGAAAGACAAATGGTCTTCTCGACGCTTGTGGCAGCAGGTATGTAACGTGACAATCAGATATATATGTTTTAACGTTTGTTCTTTCTTTACATAATAATGACATAATGAAATGTATCGGTTGAATATCATTTATTCCCTATTAAATGTTTTCGTTTTAATTATATTCCCTTAGTATACAGTGTATATAGTCTATAATAAGGCATGTTTAATCAAATATGTAAGCCTCATTAATATAAATTGCATCTTATTTTACAGAAAATCCTACTAGAGGAGAAAACGTGTAAGTAGCAGTTTATGTCCGACTTCAAGTTTTGCAAGGCGGAGTTTTGTTGACAAAATACTCTCGTGTTAGAGAAAGAAACAGGTATAAATTGGTGTGGATAAAGTGAAGAGTTAAAATAAACAAAACCGATATCAACATGCCATGATATAAAACATGTGAGGCAGTTAAGGCGTTTTACGAAAGCATTTGCGTTTATTCTTGTTATACACTGATCAAAGAATATTATATCAAAAAAAAAATACTCTAATTAAGATAAACTATCAACAAATGTACTAGATGTACAGAAGATAAAAGACGCGGCAAACAAACCGTTTGCAACAAGAGAGTGGTGTAAGATAAAAAAACTGCGTCGCCGACTTGTAACTTCATTTCCTTACCGCATGGGTTCGAGTCCTCGTCGTAGCAAAAAACTGCATGTTGGCAAAGTTTTCCAGCAAAAACGGCGGTGCATCAGTGGTTCTGCCCAGACTAAAGTCTGGGGTCTCCACCCATTAATAATAAGCTGGATGTCGCCTGTATAGCCATTATGTTACCGTTGCGATGGAACAACACTAAAAGCATACAACATGTTAAGCGATTACATATAGTTAGTACAAGTTGATGACCCTGAAATATAAAAATGCAGCGAAGTCATGTGTCAAAACTTAAAAGTGCAATTTTTCCACACAAAAAAAAAACATGGAGGAAATTATTGAATGTTAGATAACAATCCAAAACCAAAAGATTATTATTATTTTATTACTATTATTATTATTATTTACTATTATTATTATTATTATTATTATTAATATTATTATCACTATTATCATTATTAATATTATAGAATCCAAAAGTAATGTTATAATCAGCAGAGGATTTATATTTAATAAAGGCAAACACCAGAGCACGACCAGACCTGTAGCGCAATCGGAAGAGCGTCGGCTCCAAAAACCGGGAGGCCCCGGGTTCTATCCCAGGTCGCAACATACCAAAGTCGTAAAATGGTAGTGGTATAGCTCCCTTGCTAACGCTCAAGCAAATATAACTGTTTGGCCCGGTTTCAGGATAATGTGACTTTGTGTGTTATCATGCCAGGTGCTCACGGCATGCTATACACAGTGAAGGCAGCACTATCTATGTATATATATGTATATATATAAATGGACACCGTCTCCAGATAACTAAAGTACGATAAACCCAATAAACAAACAAACAAGAGCACAAGTGCAGAGATAAAGACATAAAATTGCAGCAGTGGCTGTCCGAATTAATGCTTAGGTCACCATGTTTATGTAGTCTCGACGACTGTTCGGTCATCGTGTTATTTAAAAGCATTGTAGCATTGCAAGTTCTTAACAGTAAAATAATCAATTGCCAAAAAATGCAGTACATTTAAGGATTTCCGTGTTGTAATCGTCGGCAAGATTTTTCTCATTAGTTTGGTAAAGACGTAAGAAAAATAACAGAAACAGTTTGTTCATCATACTCATATAAAAAAATGAAGGATGTCTTCTGCGTTACTGCAGTACTTTCATACTTGTATTATATTTTAGAATAATAAAATCATTGATACGAAATAATTGTGATAACGTTTGCTTTACCTTTCATGAATTGAATATAAAAATAAAAAAGGTCCGATAAAATCTTAAACTACCTATTCATAAAGGCAAACTGTGTTAATCTTAGATTAAAACAACAACAACACATAAACGAGACAAAACACGCAAAACACCGGCAGTTACAGCATTGGAATGGTCAGTCGGCAAATGGGTCGATTGGGGTGCTTAAACCAAGTTTGTTGAGCGTTCAAACCTCACACTTTCTGACGGTTTTTCTAATAAAAAGTGTAAATAATAATATGCCATCAAAGTGAAACAAATAACCAGCACCGGCATTGGGAGTTAAAACTAAAAAAAAGAATATTATATAAAAATAAGATATCTCTTATAATAATCAGCTGGCAACATATGCACAAATGGACAGAAGATACGAGCCCCGTAAACCTTCAAGTTCAAAAAGAAAGAGTATTTTGAAATAAAACAGTCCAATCGATGAAGTCGAGAACTTTCGTACAAACCCAGTGTCACCGCATTAATATGATTATAAACAAAAAATTCAACAACATCAATAACGACAGCAGCAGCAACAACAAATACATTGTTTCTATTTGAAAATATATAAGCGTTAATATCAGACAATTGCCGGTAGCTTTTGTCAGCTACTGTTGATATGATAACAAAGTCGTATTGAAATCATATTATAAATCATTTATAAACATAACAATAACAACACATCGAATTTTAGTCATAACGTATTTTTAGAGTTTGTTTTATTAATGACAGAGTTAAGCCAGTATTTAGCAGCCTATCAATGCACGGAATTCCTTCTAATGCGTGGTTGCAATGCATTTCATCTTTTGGATCGCCCAACGTTGACTACGATAGATGATAGCTTCATTATTACACGCACCACCCATAAGTATACACAAAACAATCATACCTAAACAATATAAATAATGAAAGGGAACAAAGATTCCTCAGTAAGGTTAAAGTCGCTGACATATAAGTCCTTGGCCTCTCTTCTCGTTGGTTCATTTTCCCGGTTGGGGCGAGAACTTTCATTTGGAGAAATTTTGCAGCTAACCAGCGGTGCACCGTTGGATCTACCCAGACAAAACTCTGGGGTCTTGCTCCTATTTAATTTCCTAGACATCGGAAATATGACCATATTGTGTCGGTGTGGTATAAAAACAAAGACGTTGTATACATGTGAAGCTGTGAAATCTATTTACGTTTAACAAACGTAGACAAATTAATCGATTGTAGTTTATGTACATTGATAAATGCGTATCCTGATGTTTTCAATTATTGTACTGAGACTGTTGATATAATATCTGATTTGCAACTTTTTAAGAGAGGCTACTCCAGCATACGAGTCCTTGAACCAGACCAGAAATCAACCCGTTTATACCAGCCTCGAAGCAACAGGTGCGAGATATATTTTATAGTAGTACTTTTTATCATGCGAACTTACGATGGTTAGTAAAATACTTGTTAAATTTATGGCCAAATATCGTTGTAATTATATTGAAATATTTCATTTCGCTATGACAATTTACATTTATATGTAGGTTTCCAATACAGTATTTTTCTATTAGAGAGTCATGTTTTATCTGTTTTATTCTTTCAACCACTTAATTATCAGAGGTAAATTTAAAGTCACTTTATGCGTTGTAATTCTTCTTTTTCGATCTAATATAACAATCATGCCAACAGATTTATCCAGTCCT
The DNA here is from genome assembly GCA_007844125.1 of Sinonovacula constricta. Classification (NCBI taxonomy): domain Eukaryota; kingdom Metazoa; phylum Mollusca; class Bivalvia; order Cardiida; family Solecurtidae; genus Sinonovacula; species Sinonovacula constricta. The sequence goes on along the minus strand of CM017560.1, from coordinate 60,263,363 downwards.
TATCGGCGTTTAAGTGCAGTGAAGCACCTATCAAAACAGCTCAATAATTATAGAGTATTTATTGATATAGTTGGTAAGACTATGATATTCTTTTATTACAGCGTACGAAAACTTGAAGAGACAATAAATTATACCCAATGCTGATGAGGTTTTGGAGTGCGTTTCGTAACGGTGATCGAATTGTTAAGTCAATGAATGCTCTTCTTAAATTGGTGTAAACTCACATGTCTTTATGTACAGAAAGCGTTTCGCACCATTGCCGTGTTTTTAAATATCTTTTTGCTTGGTATCCATGTAGGTAAGTTTATAGATCGCACTGTTTGTTTACATGAAGGATAGTTCCTATTTACAATTAAGATGACAACACCGCTATTATATCATATTTTAAAATAACGATATAAACAATGTACTTGTAGCACATATAATGTATAAATTATCTCGTCAGTTAGACTTAAAACAACTGATAGGGTATTTTCGATTCTAAACCTTATTGCATGTATATATAATTGTTAAACTCTGTTCTAGTACGTTTACATTCATTTGACAAAACAGAAACATATATTGTACTTCAATATTAAATTAAGTAAAATCGTCAGACCAGGATTGAAAATGCTGTTGTTTAAGACCTGGGAAATTTTCTTTAGAATGTGTACACTTATAATCATTATATCGGTGTATATATCGATTTGAAATGTATATAATAATCACTAATCGGACTCCTAGAAAACAAGGCTGTTTGTAATTTGCATATGTCAAGTAAAAACAAAACACAAGGGATACCTTTAAATGCGCATAGTATTCTTTCATTCATAAAACAACGAATATTAACACACGTATAGCATCACAATTATTCGCCTTGAACATATACATGTATGCCCACCTTATCAAACATAGATATACATCTACCTTTTAAGTGCAGGTATTGGTCGTATTTGATAATATAGAGGACGCACATTGAGTTTGTGGATCCTCTGGGGGCAAATGCAGTATGCAAATAAAGTATTTTTCCGTGATATCCAGTGATGCACATGATCCTATTCATATGTTTCAACTAGTCTAGAAGTAAATCGTGCATTAAATGCTATTTAGAAGTTTACATATATGTATAAGACACACACTAAATAAAATATTTATGGATAAGGATACATGACAAAGGCGTATGAGAATCGCAACATTTACCGAAATTTGAAAGGCACCAGTGAATATATGTTCACAGGCAAGCATACTGTAAAGTTAAAACAAATCTGAGATGAGCCATTAAATTAAAAGAGCGACCCCAACAATTCCCGCCTTGAAACGGTCAGTAGGCAAAAGAGGGACAACTGTGGTGCTTTACCCGGTTTTACAGAGCCGTATATGAGAATGCACATTAATAAAATAATCTTAAAAGATAGTAAAATATTATACAAAAGGCTGTGTTCATGTATTGGCATTACAGAATACATTGATGGACATTTCTCAAAAGGAATATGCAAAGGCAACATGAGACTTATCATCAGAACATTTTATTAATAAAAATGCTTGTAGTGTAAACTACAAAATAAACCAAAGGTAAAATCTATTTCCGAGCTTTCCGTATTTGTGTTGTTCGTTTCACTGAATGAAATAAACGAAACCAGTAGTTTCGCGGAGAGAGTAATATTTTAAGGCAGGAAAACACTGCCGCGATTAAATGTTGCTGTGCGTTTCAAACGGCTGTTTAAAATTGTGTCTTTATACTACAAGAAAGTTTCGTTTTCGGCAAATTAATAAGAAATCAATATGTTAGCCTGTGAATAAAAAAACGATAACCAAGGACCATGTCTTCTCTCAGAACAGGACCACGAAGAGTCTGAACTGTTAAAGAGAGTTATTACGCTGTATCAAATACACCAAGAGTGTCGGTGTATTTCCTACTTCTTTCTTACATTCTTATTTACAAACAGTTCTATTTAATATGTTGTTCAATAATTTGAAGAACACCATTCACCCAACAGCCCAGCCCCGCTAGCAAATTAACAGGCAAATACAGGTATGTCATGTCTTACATACTCCGTTAGGTCTACATGGTTGCTAGAGTACACGGTAATACCTGCGTGACGTAACCATTAAAAGCTTTGAAAAAAGTCATCTTGGAGTCAGGACATTTTGAAATTTCCTCCGAATACGACCTGTCTCCTTTATCTCTGCACATGCCGAATGTATATTATCATTGTGGCAAAAATAGACTTACATGTGCAAACATGTAGCAAATATGAATGGATAAGTGCCGTATACACCCATTGATGTATTATACGAAGTAGTGAGACAAATCATCATTCAAATAACCATTGTGCTTGTTTGTCGATTATCCACAGAATCCAAATAAGTCTTCATACTTTTACCGCAAAAACTATAATTACACGATTATACATAACTACAATTATTATTTATGCAAATATTCACAAAGTGATTAAGCAAAACATCTTTTAAATTAAGAATTTAAAGAGATTTTTCTATTGAGTAAATTCCAAATAGGCATAATATTTACTGAGGATTTCAAACATTTAAGTTAATGTAGTTATAGAAAATGCAAAATCGGAGCTACAAAACACTTTGACATGACTTTGTCATGTATTAACATAACTGATTCAAGTTTTGTTACACTTTTTTTGTCTTCCTGTGTCACTGAAGTTGACCTGGTATTCTGATCCCATGTAAAAATGTTTGGGACATCTTTACAAGATTAATTGAAGCCTTTGGATGGTTACACGGTCACACGGTCAAGACGTGCGTTGTTAAAAAGTAATCTCGATGTATAATGTTGATGTATAAACTGTGTTAATTTTTCTGCTTGTATTTCTTTTCGATAATTATTGTATTGTTAAAATACGTACATCAAAAGAGTAGATTTTACATTTCATATGAACGTTTTTAAATCAACTGACGTGCCAGGAACACAAACATATGTTTAAATGTGTACAGTGTATTATACTATACATAATATCATACATAATATACATAATATCGAATTGTTATGTGATGAATGAGTTCTATGTTTAATGTATGTTAATGGTATCACAGCATTGTCCTATATATGTATAACTGAGCATAACTATATTTAATTTGTCACATACCTGATAACTGCTGGTTTTGATATTATTTTCTGCTGATGGGTGTATGCTTATGTATGTATTGCCTTATAAATGAATACTATATTTATTTATTATTATCTTATTTTCTGCTATTTGGTTCGTTGTTGTAAGCATTGTGCGTAACATCTAAATTATTAAAATATTGGAAATAAAACAATGTCTGGCAGGTCATACCAAATGATTAGCATTTCAAAACAATTAACATATTTGGTAACCTTATAAATTAAACACACACACACACACACAAACACACACACACACACACACACACACACACACACACACACACACACACACACACACACACACACACAATTCGGAGTTCGGAATGTAAACTACTTTGAATATTTCTTAAACACTATATAGAATATTTACGTCAGCATGTGACGTTTTTTATATTGACGAGAAAATGCTTTTGTAGTAGTATTTCGTATTAAGTATTAAATACTTTAATTTTCCAGGTATAGTGTAAAATTCACAGCGTCCACTGCATCGATGTATGTCTATACACCATATATGCATTTAAATCCATCAAACTCTAAAGAAAATGAAAGCTTTAGAATAGACTGTTTGGGCGGTGAGAGGTTTGCACAGTAAGCGATTAAATGCATGAAAATATTGATCACTTACTGTTATTCAGTGGTAAAACGAATGCACAACGCATTGATAAGAAGACAAGTATTTAGCTGCCAAACAGCCATCTTTTCTGGATATAGATCGTTCATTGGTAACACAGTCATCGGACTTCAACATTTATTACATTAAACACACAAAACATTCCATATAATTTCGTTTAACTCAAGTTAAGACTTAAATGTTTTCTCATTAGTGCCACAGGACACGACCAACATACACTGAACTCAACATTAAATCCCAGTTATTTATTTCTTTAGCTTTATACAACATGCGATCTAAATCTAAATTCAGATTACAGACGTGGTATAGTGTCAAAAGGCAGTGAGGCCCGTTGTGTGATATCGGAAAGACCACACCATAATAAACAATGTATAGTCAACATTACTTCTAGTAACAGTTATGTAACTCATTTTGCAACTTAATTCTGTTTACTGCTTGATATCTCTGGGCGGCGGTGTTCATTCCTAAATTAGCTTAATTGCATATATAATCACCTCAATGTATAACCCATTTACAATATTTATGTTAACATTTAAAGTATGCCTGAACAATATTAACGTATCTAATCTTCTTAATCGACATAGATTATTGTGTACCCCCTTACTTTCACTCACCGAGGCATGGAGACTGGCTACTGCAGGGCTAGTCCGTCGTGCTGTGACGTATCGGTGCCCCATGGTAGAACGCAACATCATCCCATCATTACAATTTTATTAGTGAAAGCTACATTTAACAAGCTAACAACAGCGTAACATAATAACTCTCCATATCACGTCTCAATCCACTCTACGCCACCCAAGCTCTCCTTAATTCCTTCTCCTCTCTTATTCTGCACTCCTAATATATATATATCGTCTACACTAATTGTCATCTAAACTAAGCTCGCATATATTTTTTACAATTGTGTCATTCATACAGTTCACCGTTTCAACGATTCCCGCCTCTATTTTGACGTATGCATCAATCAAGGTCCGAACAGTGCCTCTCTATTGCCATTTTACTAGTTTCTTGGTGCACAAAATGTATATTATTATTATTATTATTATTATTAATGTCATTCTTTCCACATCCAAGGATAAAACGGCGCAATAGTTTAGTCTGTATGCAATCTTAGTATTTAAAGTATTCTAAGCATTGTTATTTTTTTCTTTAACTAAACCATTATCCATTTTATCATTATATAATTGAACACTTAATAATATTACATTACAGTTCTTCCGAAATCTCAATAAGATAATCATTAGATAAATGGAACGTATTTCAGGCTTTAAAAGCTTACTGACAGCCGAATTAGTCACACAATTTAAAGTTAATAAAAACTGTATTATCTCGAACATTTCTCCCGTATACACAGACTTTGATATCGTTTTAATCTAGTGATAGTATAGGAACGCAAATGTCTGTTGAGTTATTTATCGGACCACGCTCAAACTTCCGTTTATTTTCTTTGCTTGGGCTTTTTAAGAATCATTTGAAATTAGTTATCTTCCTTATGGGTAAATTACGCTTATAAATATATTCAGACCTAGATTAGCAATTACAATATAAATGAACACTTGTATAATCAATCCAATCAGTTCCCACTTGCATGAAATACGTGCTTTTGCCATGTCGGTTTTTATTAGAATAGAATACCATTGTACATGAACACGCACTCTGCATACCATTTATACATTTGTAAAATTATTACATTTTATTACTTGTTGTCAAATGTTTTCAGTTAAAGTTGGATACTAATGAATATAGTGTACATATTTAAAACATCAACTCGTGGACTGTATACAAGATAAAATGATACAATCCAAACTTGTAATATTGATAATACATTTCAATGATTTACAATGTGTGTTTGGTATACCTTAAATCTTGTTGACATTATATCCGACATACCCTTTTAGGACCTGTTTTTGGCAATTAAATATAACACAACAAACGATTATTGAATATCTACCAATCATTACGTTCTCGTGAATCGTTGTATTGCCTATATCAAAACTGTGGTTTCATGTTGTAGTGTTTTTTTCGTCTTTACTTTCAAAGGAAAAATGGTATGTTCCTTGTAATATTGCTCAAATCGTAATAAATGTTATATATAAAAAAAGACCTTACTATCGTTATTTTTGTATAAACACTAAAGCATTAACGAAATACATATAAATACTAGACATCCTGTTCGTTTGTTATGGCATTGTGATTGACAAAGTGTAAATATCAGTTATTGGCATGTATGTGGCATCGTCTCCAGAAAACTGAAATACTGTTGGTGGGACGATAAACCCAATAAACAAACACACATAAGTGTAGCATTCAATCATTGCTTTTTTTGATATTTACAACAATACCAACAACAATAACTATTCATAGATGGTCAAATGTCCACTCACACAACCTAAAATGGTGGATGTTTTAATGAAATGGCAAGGCATGCCTTGCCACATAAGATATTTACAGGCACTTGTTTATTTTGGGTACACGTGTTAGATTTTGATATGTTAACATTTAAAAGACACATTGTTTAAGGCGAAAGCTAGTTATGCAATCGAAATAATTGATTGCATAATTGGTTAAACACTCTAGTCTCTCCAAATGCGACTCTGTTGACGACCTCTCTGATTACAAACACAAACAACAAGTCACGCCCTGGTTGGTTCTAACAAACTTATTTAATTAAAACAATAAAAATACAAGTATTAAACTATAAAATACTATAAAATACCATATATTACTATATAGATGGTTATCGATTTTTCCCCAGGGTGCGCGCGCACCTGTTTGTCCGCCATCTTTGTGGTAAAGCGATCAAAACATCAGTAGCGTAAAAGCGCACGTTGTGTTGCTGTTGTTTTTTAATTTATCTTTACAGACAATGAAGACAATTATTAATTCTTGTAGTGTTGTGACTTATCACAAAATATCTAATCCGAATCAGAAATCTTTTTCTCCATACCAGCCAACATTACAAAGAGGAAAGGACGAGAGAAATTTCTATTTCTCGGACGTCATGCTTTCGCGCTTGAACAGAGCATTCATTGTAGCTAAGCGTTTTCAAGTGTTTTGGATTGCATTAAAAGTCAAAAGAAATTTTGGAAAATTCATACATAATGCTCGAATCGAATAAGCTTATACTTTAGTTAAAGTGAAGACTGTTAATTACACTAACTTTATTGATTGACAGTGCGAATCTTAAAAATATCGCATTAAATGTCCATTATTTTTAAATCTATAAATAGGCACTTTGATGATTTCAGCTTATCTCAGATAGGAAATACCTATTTGTAATGACAGGCAATGCGTTATGTTTTACTTTTTACATGGCTGTATGAGCAAGGTGGGCGGTCAGTTCAACCCCGGTTTCTACCAGTGGTATTTATTGGTATTTACTTGCCTGGAAAATACTCCCCAAAGTAGCAAATACTACCCCGATGATTTTTTGTTTGCTTTAAATACTGCAGAAATTTAAACTTTGTTAACTTTAAATAATGTATAATCATAATGATAATCAAATTACTCGGACATTTTCTTTTTTTTTAACCTAAAAAACATGTGAGAAAGTAATGCTAATCCACCAGCACCTGACCTTTGACACTCAAAGCAACGCTATATGGTCTAGACTATTAAACCAACAAGTTTCAGACAAGGGGCTGTAAATAGCCAGGGGCAACATGGGCAAAAGTTAAATGTCATACAAAACATAGACAGCTTGTATTGGTACAAATAAAAGGTTGTGTATTGGGTATGGCATAAGCTACAGTGTCAACTGTATGGCTTCATCCCTGAGTAACATTTAACTTCATTCCATTACCAAGCTACTATTCACCTTAAAGCCGAGAGATCCCGTCCGGAACTGTTTAGTCCAAACTGCCGGATGCCAGCTCTAATAAAGTGTCAGAAACAAACTGTAGAACGAGCCTAAACTAGCTGTTACAGTCAACTATTAAAAATGGTTTTATTTTCAAATTGACATTTGTCAATAAATGATAGCACACAGTGCTTTTCTCTTTATTATTGCCCTACCTTTCAGCAAATTTAACAAAATTTACATTACATTAGAATAATAATTTCTTAGAATATTGAATTTAAGTTCAACTTCTTAATTTAGAACCACACAATTTCTTAATTAAAAACAACCCATATTTTACGGTAACAGATATTTAATTACAGTAAATTCATCTTTCAATAAACAGGAGAAACAAAAGCAAAAGCAGTCAAGAAATAAAAAGACTGCTTAGGAAATAGGAGCATGTAATGATATTCGATTACATATAATAAATATGACAATCATGAAATGGGTTTTAAGGAACTAAAAGCAATGACAAAAATAGTATAACATAATGTAAAGAATTGAAAACAGAACAAATAATAAATGACCCTGTTTTAAAACCAAAGTTCAGCGGTGCCCTTGTCCAAGCAGTTGCTGACTTGCAACTCCTCAGCCTCTCAGTGCATGGGTTCGAGTCCCCGGGCGTGAAGGTGTTCCAGCTAACCTGCAGTGCGCTGTGGTTCTACCCAGTCACAAGTTTAGGATCTACCTCCACCATTAATCAGCTGGATGTCGCACTTTGCTGAAACACTAGATAGGTCACTATATCTGGATAAGCAATGTCCGGCTGCAAATTATCAGGCTGTCGTCAAAGCCTAGTAAGGATCAAAACCGATCAAATTAGTATTCTTCAAGTCCTTTTCACGCACAATAGCTCCAGTGTATTAATAAAGTCCTTTTGCACTTTGTAGCCATTACACAGGACATCTTTTGGGAACTGATCAATTTAATCTTCGAATTGTAACCAGACATCAGTAAGCAATGGCTTTACCACAAATATGGCGGACCGCGTTGCATGCTGGGAAATGTGTGACGTCACACGATAACCATCTATTCGTATTGTTGGTGTAGTATCTAAAGATTTAAATCTCATTCAATGAAGTAGAACTACGTTCTTTAGTATCAGAACTGAAACAAAGCATGACTTAATAACAAATCTGAGTTCTAGTTAAAAGCGACATATTCATAATTTTGAGTGACATGATCCGCACGAGATCCGCGCCTTATACATAGTGTCGAGCAGTTTGCTTTTAATTGACTTAGAATCTCAAATGCGTAATTTAAAGTTATAGTATGCTGCTTAAATTTAAATGGTATAATAATTGAAAAAGTGGAAAATTTAACAACCCTTTTGTTTATCGAAACTTACAAAATAAAATAAATGATGTTTCGAAAACTATATACTGCAGTTTTGTTGTTTTTGTTTTGATTTTGTTAAATCTCAACGACACATTTGCATGTCGGCGATGTTCCTCTACTTATTGGTGAATGACGTCCCTGGACTTGACTCTCGGCAGAACCACCGGCGCACCACACATAAAGGTTCTCGCCACGACTCCAGCAGGTTTCGTACGAATTCTGGTGATCAGAGCTAAGGTTCGAATCCATTATTGGCGGTACTTTAAAATTTTGATATTGGTGCAGTTAGCAACATCTCGGAAATTTTATTGGGTTACTGATCGTTATATGTGTGCCATTTCACGCAATTTAATAGTTTTAACATGTTTATACAATCTCCGAATTTTATTATAAACCTTGTCGTTTTTGCATATAATAGACATAAGAGTTAGCAACAGATG